>CM037795.1:1095297-1145297 GCA_021229015.1 Solen grandis
TTTCGTTTCCGCTCTATAACTCTGACATTCCTTGATAGATTTTTAGATAACTTGGCAAAATGTTCACCACCATGATACAATGTGTCTAGTGCAATCTTAAGGTATGTTTCTCCAAGGTCAGGGTAACACTTAAAGTTCAAAGACCAAAAAGAGAGTCTATTTCACGTTTCCGCTCCATTACTCTGATATTCTTTGATAGATTTTGAAAGACCTTAACAGAAATATTCACCACCATGAGACAATGTGCCACGTATAATCCCAGGTCTATAGCTCAAAGGTCAAGGTCAAACTAATAGTTCTGTTTTTCGTTTCCGATCTATAGCTTTGACATTCCTTGATGGATTTTGAAATAATTTGGCAAAAATGTTCAATATCATGAGACAATGTGTCGCGCGCAATCCCCATATCTGCAGCTCCAAGGGCAGGATCGCACTTAGAGTTCAATTGTCAAAAATGGGGTATATTTTTCGCGTCTGTTCCATAACGATGGATTTTGAAATTACTTTGCAAAAATGTTTACTACCATGAGACAATCTTCAGATCTGTAGCTCCAAGGTTAGGGTCACACTTAGAATTCAAAGGTCAAAAATGGGGTCTATTTTTCATTTCCGCTCCATAACTTTGACATTCCTTGATGGATTTTGAAAGTATTTGGCAGAAATGTTCACTATCATGAAACGATGTGTCTCATGCAGTAACCAGGTCTGTAGATCCAAGGGCAGGGTCACACTTAGAATTTAAAGGTCGAAACTGGGGTCTATTTTACGTTTCCGATCCATAACTCTAAATATTCCTTGATGGAATTTGAAATAACTTGGCAGAAATATTCACCCCCATGAGAAGATGTGTCGCGCGTGCAATTCCCAGGTCTACAACTCCAAGGTCAAGGTCACACTAAGAGTTCAAATGTCAAAACTTGAGTCTTTTTTTCGTATCCGCTCCATAACTCTGACATTCCTTGGTGGATTTTGAAATTACTTGGTAGAAATGTTCACCATCATGAGAAGATGTGTCGCACACAGCTCCCACGTCCGCTCCATATCTTTGTCACCCCTCAACAGATTTTGAATTATTTTTGGCATAAATATGCACCGTAATGAAACAATGTGTAGTGTACAATACCCAGGTTCAAGGCTGAAGGTCATGGTCACACTAAGAGGTCAACTGTCATAAGCTCTGATAGTGCATTGGTTTGCCCTGCGTCCGACAGTTCAGAAATAAGGATGCTGTGATAACTTGGTATATGAAGGCAATATGGAGATTATACACCTCACTTTGATATTTTTATTGGATAAAATACTGGTTACTATGTTAATGGAAATAATCAAAATATGCACGACCGGTGGGGGACTTATGATTCAATTATGCATATGATTCTTAGCTATTGTGTATTTCGTACATGCATATTGCTGTAGTGATTTCACTGTTAAAAATGTCAGGGAAAATTTAAATGAAATGTCGGGAAATTTTTTCGCAAAACCATGAATATGCATTTCGGGGGCATTCGTCACATCATGTGACATATCTTGTTATATATTTATATTATATTGCAAAAGATTATCGAACGTGTTTTTAAATGTC
The DNA here is from genome assembly GCA_021229015.1 of Solen grandis. NCBI lineage: Eukaryota > Metazoa > Mollusca > Bivalvia > Adapedonta > Solenidae > Solen > Solen grandis. The sequence goes on from CM037795.1 coordinate 1,096,879, forward strand.
TCAAGTCCCACACACAATTCTATATATATATATATATATAATCTTTTGCAATATAATCTCTTAAATATTGAATGTATATGTAACTATAAACAAAATTTTAAAAATATACCTACATGATTTCATGAAGCAAAGAACCCAAAATGCATCAGTTGCATTTATATTTTTATTAATAAATACGTAATACAAATAAACAGAGAATAATTGTTGGTTTTAGTGGAGTGTTATTTTTATTTCATCTGAAGGAAAATCAATATATTGCATTTCTTGACACCAAAGAAACAATCACGATAAATTATCTCGCTATATCTATCCTACAGATTTTCCGAAGATTTCATTCAACTCGTGCATTCATTCGGAATATCACGATTTTACTATATGGCACGAATATGGGGTTAACCGTATCTCATGATCAGTTTCTCCTTCTATTAATTTAAAATACCCACAATATATAGTTTTGCACCTCTCTCTCTCTCTCTCTCTCTGTTTATCCTATACTTATGGGGCCCGTGATCCTATGGTTACATACACTTCTGCGGATTCGAAGGTTCAAAGGGCGCAAAGTACTGGTTCAATCCACGAACCTTCGAGAGGGATAAGTATAATTTGTAGATCATGTTTCTCAATCTACTTGAAAAAGTTTAAACTATTGCAGAATAGAACTTCAATACTTTCGATAAATAACCTGCAAAGATGTGCCTCGGGTTTGTTTATTGGGTTTAGCGTCCCACAGACAGTTTTTCAGTCATTTGGAGACGATGTCTACTTGAGACAGATATAGTACTGCCACACTGCAGTATCACGCCGTAGACATGTGGCGTGATACCACACCCTGTCACATTATCCTGACACCAAGCCAACAAATCCTGCAACTACCCTTATATGCTGAGCGCCAAGCAAGGGAGAGTACCTTTTTACGACTTTGGTATGTCGCGGGCCTCGATTTTGAAGTAAAACATTTTTCATATCTTACATATATATATAATTGACCACATTTTTGGTCACGAACATTTCTAGACCACCGAAAGACTCGAGTATATGGTCACAAGGTCCTTGAAGGACAGAGATTCAGAAAAAGTATGTGTAATCGATTGGTTTAAAAACACACGCACATACCACATATATTGAAGTTGCAGATTCGGACGCATTCCAAAACCTTTTAGATCAACACAAATTTCGAGCATTACCATTAATGACTAGTTGATGAAATTAAAATATTTGTATAGTCTAAAATATGTTCCTCATAACCGAGTGGTTATATAATTTATCATAAAAACCTAATCACCATTTAATGGAACTGAAATTCTTGGGACTAAATAGGTTTCCAGAACAGTTGCATCATAACGGTTGAATTCTTGCTAATAGCACGAGCCGGTTTATATAAATACGCCATTACATGTTTTAACACCGAGAATATTGTAGCTCAAACTTGTGCCAAATAGATAAAGAAAGTATCGAAAAATATATTATACGTATTCCCCAAACCACATGTTAACAATCATTTCAAACCGATAGTTATCATTACAGAAGAAACCAATTAGCAGAAACGACGAGCAAACGGCTTAGAACGTGTACAGCGCAAGTTTTGAAATTCGCTACAGGCTAACGAATAAAGAGAACGGTATGTTCAAACCGGTCTTGAAATTAAAGAAAATGCAATGAAACAGTAACAACAGACCAGTTTTGTTGGCTAGGTGGTTAGAGCGTCAACTTTGTAACCGTGGGTCGTGAGTTCAATCCCAGTTTGTTTTGTTTGTAGGGTTTATCGTCCCACCCACAGTATTTCAGTTATTTGGAGACGATGTCTACTTGAGACAGATATAGTACTGCCACACTGCAGTATCACGTCGTAGCCATGTGGCATGATACCACACCCTGTCACATTATCCTGACACCGGGCTAGCCGGTCCTAGAACTACCCTTATATGCTGAGCGCCAAGCAAGGGAGCTATAACACTTAGTTTTCGACATACTAAAGTCGTTAGAATGGTATTGGTACAGTCCCCTTGCTTGGCGGTGTAAAGAATTCATGATTTTGGCCCGGTTTCAGGAACACGTGATGGTATGTAATCACGCTTGATATCTTATAAGACAGGGCTGTATCTATTTCATATAGACAGATCATTGAAATAATGTCGATGGGACGTTAACCCAATTAAAACAACATAATGAAAAGAATCAATTAGCATTTACAATTTTATATTATAACATCTTAAACGAGTATGTTTTGGTAAAGTCCCTGTAATTGTTCCGCTACATTTCGGACCTCATGGCCTTTCACAGAGATATCCAAGGTTTCCAAATGTTTCATTTGGGTACCTTAGTTATCTTTGTAGAGGTTAAGTGGTCTAAGACGTAGCGGAACCATTACAGGGACTTTACTTTAATGCTAACTTTTATCTGATTTGCTTATTAACTGAAACCTTTGTTGCTTGCTCACCTGGGGTTTGGTTTGAAGACTACGACACGATATCATATATGTTAATCAATTAAGCAATAGGCATATAGTAATGTACTGATACTGATGAAGGCCCAGAAACGTCTTTTAGAAAGGATATGCGGCGGTGATAGGAATTGAAGTAATGCATTACATAGAACGGTTACATGATGTGTGTGAATTATTTACATACTGTGAGTCAAATAAGTAGCCATTTCTTTAATTATCTGTCAATTATAGGGCAATATGAAACAAATTACAATATAGTTTTCGATAGCGCATCTATTTATAACACTTGACCCGAAGCATGTCTCAATGTGCATCTTAGGGACGTGTTTTAATTAAAGTCTTATCAAAGAAACTAAATTTAGTTAGGATACTTTATTAAATTTCGTAAATAGAAAGCATGTATTTCAGCAAAGTTTTCATTTAAAAATAATTTGGCGCAACCTTTTTTTCCAAAAGTATAGGTATTTTTTACCAATGAAAACCGTTCATATATTAATGTAAAGTCATTGTAATGCTTCTGCTATATTTCGGACCTCATGGTCTTTCACGGACATAACCAATGTTTCCTTATGCTTCATTAGGGTACCTTGGTTATCTTGGTATAGGTTAAGTGGTCCAAGACGTAGCGGGATTTTACTACGCCGAATAAGATACAGCTTATAATGATATCTTGGTTATAAAACAGCGAAAATAGACTACAAAATCATTATTTTTCGTTGACAATAAATTTCGTGGAATCTCTAATTTGTTTGGTAAGTATAATCGTGGATTTCTGTTCTGTAAACATGAATCCTAATTGATAAACCGTCTTTGTGGGGATTTATATTTGCTGACAAAGTCATCCACGAAAATAAGTCCTCCGCGAAAATTAATGATTCTATAGTAGACAGCTTTATCCTCAAGTCCTTCGTGATTTCCCTAAGCATCCGCCGCTCTATACACACAATACCAAAACAAAAAGAAAAGACATGGGTTGAATTTTACTATGGAAATATTGAAACCTAAGTCTTATTCTAAGGTTAAGGTAAACATAGTCTAGTCACAGTTTTTTTTCAGATTGTCAAACATTACCCCACCGCCGCTCTACACACGCTCACACAGTCAGTAGGGATATACATTGATGAATATACTTCGGAGTCGCAAGTTAATCAATCTATTTCGTATTTTTGAAATGCTGAACTCAATACTAAAATGCTTCAGTTACTAATAAAATCACATGCGATATTATATGTAATAAATCCAACCAATAATTTAAGTTTGGATTCACAACGATAACAGGTAGCGGCTATGGAGGTAGATATTTGTTTAAACTTTTCAAATGTCTGACAATTCACCGAAAATAAAACTTCGACATCTGCATAAACATGTCAACCTATCGAATCCATACAGATCAACTGCTTTTATATCGTAAACGTCTTAACTATATGTCCGCCTCATCGTTAAAACGGGCTAGAAATATGGCCAAAATACCCGTTTCAGACTCATTTCTGATAGAACGGAACTATATTTCAGTTCAGCACCACGCCTTGCAAGATATTGCCAAAACGAAGCTAGTAAGGCTATGATAGATATCGTGTAAATTGAGCAAGTATGTCAGGAGAAGAAACCTATCGTTTTCTTTTTTTCGTTTCATATTCTTGTTTGTTGTTTCATTTCTAGTTATTATGCAAAGTTAAAAACAATTCTATCCAGTAGATTTTTCACTATGTTTCAGCAAGTTAACCTACTGCGTTTTTCTTGAAAATATAATTCTATAATCACCTTTAGTACAATTTTTTTCCAGTACAAAGGGCGAGATGACGAAAATTGTCTCACAGGTTAAGATATGTGACTGATACACAAACGTTGTACAGTGTGGTTGATATTTTTGGCTTTTTAGGGGCGAGGTATTTCTTGTAGACATTTTAAGGCCCATTATATTTCATAATGATACAATTTTCATAAAAAAGAAACTATAAATTAGCATTGACATATTGTAGACTAACGCAAATGGCATATAATGCGCAAATAGCTAGTGTAAAATAACAGTTAAATGCATGCACTGAAAGTGTTGACCAAATTACTCCATTTAGTATTTTTATAGATTTCAATATACTTTCATTGTTTACATTTTGCACTAACATTAACGGAAACATACGGAAGGTCTATGGAAAACGCCAGAAAACTGACGAGGATATGCAGAATATGCCAATTATTTTTTTATTATTATTTTTGTAAACAACTGATTGATCTATAGGAAAAGATGTTGTTCGTACAGATTGCATCTCTTAACAAATATGTAACGAACAATTGGCATGTTTGTCATGAGAAGATACAATGCTATTGGAAGAATAAAGGGCCTTTAAAGTATATTCCGTTGGAACATTGTGCATATATGTGAACATTTTTCTGAATCTATGTTACAGAAAAAATGCTATAAGCCTGTTTAATAGTATCCATTTGGTATATTTGATAGACTAAATATAAACACGCCATAAAAACATTCAAACATTTGTAAATGTTAAAACACTGTTAAGCGATAATTATCAAGTACATCTTAATTAATTTTATGATGTTTAATGCCGTTGAAAAGTTATAAAGATGTTAAATAAGTAACCATGGATAATCCTACTTATCTGACTGGACCGCAGGTATGTTTATGGAAAAGCACTGCTAGATTTATTTCTTAGCACCGTTACTCTTGCATGAATTTCTGTTCCAATTTGTCAAAATGCACATAAAATATCAAATTTAAACCACTTGAACGATCTAAAAATACATTAATGACGTTCTGATTGAAAACAAAATGGCATCTGCGCGTTTTATGAGATGATTTTTTTTTTTTTTTTTTTTTTGCCCTGGAGAGACTAAAGTGGTCTTGATCAAGAACGTACGTTGTAATTTCAGAGAATATCTTCAGCACTATTTATTGTCATGGGTGATCTTTTATAAGGCACAATCGCCGTACCAACTGACGCATGTCAGATCAATAGAGTTACTGGCCTCGTCCCATACATCTACTTAACCATCGTTTAGGCCTGCCAAGTATAGAAGTTCCATTATGCATTTTTACAATGTCAAAGATAACGCCGACCTAAGCCCAGCAATTTGGACGAACAAGATGAATTGGGAAGGCAGAAGACTCGCGGTAAGGCGATCTCGACAAATCTGATAAAAAGAGTAAGCTGTCTGTGTTGATATAACGGACAGGACAATAGTCATTCGTTGTTTTGATCAGCCTCAGTTCATATTTGTTCTTTGTGAAAACTCACAGGAAGGCTAAAAATAGCTCTTGCATTATCGTATGGTTTTCAGTTTCACTATCGTGTACATGTAGCATGCTAACCTATCTTCTCCTTTATGTTGCATTTCAATAATAGAAATTGGAAGCACGCTCGTGGATTGAATTGTCTGGCATTTATTTAGAATGCATTTAATTGTTATATAGTTACAAAATGCGGCTTTTTCATTAATTGTTATTAAACATAAATGTCAAAGTTGAAAGTATAAAATATTTGGATTTTCGAATGTAACGTACAACTAAGGCAGAGACAAAGACAAACAGATATAGCGAAAAGAAGAGATATTTACACTAATTCAAAGTATTACAACTTCAAAAAAGTAAGTAATTACTGACATAAATGTACACGAACCATAAAGATGTTCAATTAATTGTGTAAATGGATGTTCAATTAATTGTGTAAATGGATGTTCAATTAATTGTGTAAATGGATGTATTTATATATTGATTGAAAAAATACATACATACATACATACATATGAAAATTCTATTAAAATCTGATACAATAATAAAACATATACACATATACATACCTACTTATAGATTTATCTATTGTGTAATAAACAGATACATATTTAAATTAATACATTACCCTGAATCCGTGATATATATTTAAAGTCTATCTTACTGACACCCTTGCTTAAATCTTTCATTAATTCATATACAGTTATACGTATGCTGTCAAATATATGCATGCTATATCTTATGAAGATAAGATATTTTTTTTAAATGCCACGTATATTTTTTTTTACTATATATTGATTATGGGCAGTAAACGGAAGAAGAATATTATATATACATGCATATAATGCACGCACGTGTGTGTGTGTGTGTGTGCACTCATATATACACTTTACATATAAACATACATACATGAAATGCACTCTACTTATTCACAAGAAATTGACCAGCCATCTTCCACACATAAATAAAGAAAGAAAGGAGAAAGAAAGCAATATGAAAAATCAAATACACATAGCACTTATGTAATAGCATACGTAATTTATAGATAACCTGACCATACCTTGTCAAATCGATGGACCACCTCACAAAGTTCGAGCCTCGTTATAGAGCGGTTCTGATAATAGTCGTTGGTCCTTTCGGCTGGATGTCGAGAGAAATTGTTCACCATATTCATTTCCTGACCAAACATCATTTTGAATATTTTTTTTCATCACTGACACTCAAAGAAGTTATCAATTATAACGGTTTTTCATACATCCAAGTACATTTTCTTGGCTATTTTATAGGATCTCGAACTACATACAATAGTTCCAAGTCTATCTTATGTACACGACAGTATATCAAATGTATCTGAATATAAACACTTCTTGAAAATTATCCTTAAATTCGGAATGAAACACTTGAACAATGCCCGGTTTGTTTTTCCAATCCAAATTCATCGTACCACATGTTTCTGTACACTGTTTATACATACATACGGCGTATTTTCTCCATTCATGAATCGGCTTCCTGTACGGAAACACAGGTACTCCGAAATATATATAAAACCATTTAAGATTCCTTGTTGATCACGTAGATAGTGAGATTACTAGATCTCTATTCAACGCCAAGGGGGCAGTTGCAAAGCGAACATATGCGTCTCCATTAATAAAAATCATTACATCCTAAGAATCCACGCTGGAATATCATCCAAACTAGTGGCCAGTTTGCGTGGGGCAATGAATGACAGACCAACCAACTTTGCGTCAGCCGCGCGCCATTGCTATATCCTCGACGTTCAAATAGGCATCGTACGCGTGACTATTAATATCTTGTTTTACATTGCTGTACAGTTTGCAGATAAATCTGTTTTCCTAGAATTCGATCCAGATCCCCATGCAAACTTTTTTCAACTCAAAAGCCACAGTGCATCCGTTAATTTAATGAAATGAGTCGTGGAACGGTAACCAGATCGGATTTGAATGGATTTCTGTTTACCTATGATTCATCGAAGTTCTTCGTTGTTTATCTAAAAGCCAATGAAAACTACGCCGATTTTGTTTTAAATAATCTAGAGTTAATCGAACGTCAGCATTCTTAAATTCAAAGATGTTGATGTTGCATTTTTTTCTAGAGTGAATGAAAAAAAGATATAATAGATATGCAATTTTTAAAAATGAAAACTAAATGTTTTCATTTAATTTAAAACCGCTATCGTCTTATTCCTGCTCTTTCGTGATAAAAGCTTAATTTCGCGGCAGTAGACAAGATGAAAATGTTTCAAACGTCAGTGATATGCCAATATTTGATTGCCTATGAGACCCTCAGAGAGAATGCAGGAAGTAAATGATACGCTCTGTAGCAGCAATGTCTGCAATGGACCCAGGATGAGTTATTACAAACCGGCAATCAAATATTCTTTAGGTATAATAACGCCATTCAGCGCGTGCTATTGCCTTTGATATACATTGTAGGAATCGTAAAGTCTGGTTTTCAGACGTACTTAACACGAATGCTTTCTCTTAACATCATATAGATATAGGCAAATTTACGGTAAATAAGTACCGGAACAAATGTATATACATTGCAAATTGCTATAAACACGATACTTTTAGACAAAAACCAAACATCTCACGCCAATTATAAGCGGTACGGGTGAAGGGGGGTAAACTAGTCGGCTGTCTTCATGTATGTTGTTTTTCGATGAGATACTGAAATATATCAGTGAGATATAATTCATATCTAGATAACGGGTGAAACTGAGTGAAATACAGAATTTTGGTTCCTGATCCGTATATTGAAATATATATAGCAAAGTAGAACGTAAAACAAGATTTCAATGACGTCACGGTTACGTCAAATAATTCGGCGTGATTACTAGTTTAATGCAAACAATATTGAAAACAACATAAGATAAAAAGAAAATTTGTTTTGGGTGATAATGATATATATCTCACCTCGAAGTGATACAATTTTCATATTTCACGAGCGCTACGCGCTCGTGAAAATATCGTAATTGTATCACTTCTCGATGAAATATACTCCGTATATGTATATCATGCATTGCATTTGTAAGAAAACAGACAAAAGCAAATTTAATGTTCAACAGTTTGTTTGTTGAGTTTACCGTCCCACTGACAGTATTTCTGTCATTTGGAGACGATTGTCGAACATTCGAAAATAAAAACGGTAAGAAAAATAGCATAATATAAAATTATCTTTCACCAAAACAAACCTTTTTTTTCTATTTATTTAATGCGTTATTCACAAATGACGTCAAAATTGGCGGGATTACCTCGCGTGCGTGACGTTATTTATGACGTCATTTCTTGCGTTAAACCCAGCATCATAGACGCTCAAATAAGTTTATAACGTAGGATCGGGTTCAAGTTCCTGAAAATTTCACTTTTTTTTATAATTTGGATATAATCCACTGTTACTTCCAGGTAGTCCATCGAAAAACATTAAATAAATTTCAGTAGATCGATCTCAACAAAATCATAGGAAAAAGTTCTGTATTACATTTGTCGCACATGAAAGTATCGTAGACGTGTTATTTTATAAGGGTAGTTGATTACATATGCGCCATAGTGTGATATACTTATTGATAATGTATTCATATCAAATATTGCGCGGATAGGCCTTTTAATCATGACAAGTACAGTTTCTGTGTGTCTTTGTCATACTGATTGCGACATAGTTTGTGGGACATTTATCAAAAATTAAAATATCATTGAGTTATATATACTTAAATATTGAAAACAGACTAAAATCCATCTATACTAGACAAGAAACGTGGGTGAATTGGTATGGCTATGTGTTGCAAGAACCCATAGTCATAAATTTTAATTATTTTCTTGAGGGCTCCGGACTAGACAAGAAAAACGTTGATATCATTTAGTTGAAAGAACGTCTTTTTTCTGTCTACTATTTAACCATCAATAGTGTCATTGTTATAACCAAGGTACAGCAGTATAGGAAAAATGTGCCAATTTTGTATTTAAGTCTCTGACATTTAGCGTGTCAGAAACTCGGGGAAAAAGAAAAGATGGATTTTGAGATAACCGAACAGTCAAAACACAAACTAGAGTTCAGTAACATGTCTGAAATTCGCCAGGCTGTTGCCATTATAATCAAATTAAGATCTCTTTAAAGAAGTGGCTGGACGCAAAAGCACGTATTGTCTTTAAAATCATAATTCATCCATGTCAAATTCAGCAAAGAAGCGAAAGCTGGAAGCTTTCATTTCTAATTGGTTTTCATACAACATCCGCTGCCTGGCATTTCAAACATTTGACTTAGAATCACATACATTGGATCAGTCAGACATATTCTACTGTTTCTATACCCTTACATCCGATATCGACTAAAGGAATACTCCATCTAAGCTTTTTGGGGAAAGTTCTGTCGATTCGAGGTAAACAGGCAAGAGGTATTACCAGAGTTGTGTTCATACACCTGGTGACCTATGTACGATCAAGATAATCTATGTGATTACTGCAAAGCTGTTTTCTCGGGAAACTGTTGACCTATTTTCCATTAAGGCCGTTACTCTTGAGAGGTATTTATGTAAGATCTTGTGTATTTCCTAAATGAAGAAAAGCAATCATGGTAGCATGCTTAGACTGTCACTGATTGCAACATTACTTGAGAACTGTTTGAGTAATTTCAGGGTATACTAGTATCAAAGACGGGTAGATCGCTTATTTTCGACGTAGTTTGTTACGTACGTTTCATTAACATAGTCAAAATTATCTGAAAGTCCTTGGAATAACTCAACGCATAAGTATATGAATAAAAAATTGTTTAGATGTTTCTGAAAATTGAAGTTAATCGAAAATATCTTAAACCAATACGCACTGAGTAATGAAGTTTACCGAACGTAAGCTATTTATAGAGCATCGAAGTTTAGTTTAAAACTTTATGTTACGTTGACTGGAAAATTTGTTACAACTTATCACTTTCGACGTTTCTTGGGCTGGATCAGTACTGTGCTTGTATGACGGTAATGATCAATCCGTGTCCTAAACAGGGTTCGAACCCACAACCTTCCGATCAGCAGTTGGCTACGTTACCACTTGATCACGACGCTAATTGTCGAAAATCGAAAATGAAAGATATCTCCAGGAAATCTAGCAAATGGGGAACGAAATAAGTTAATTTTACTGGCTTTCTTATTTTTAAATGCACAATAGCGGTTAAGAGTCTAGAAAATAAATGTGTGCTGGGTGTGAACGGAATTCCCATTAAATGGGAAACAATGAACACATTCAATACCTGAGAATTCTAAATGGGAAAGGTCCTTACCGATCATAACTGCGCACTTTAAAGCATGCATAGAAGTAATTTCGTATCAATAAATAAATAATAAAAAAGCAAACGTAATCACTTCTATACGAACATCGGTAAACGCAGTTATGTGGATTTTCTGTAGATATAGTCACTATCTTAAAATCAATGGTCCCTAAGCGCCACCGGTTCGAGACCCAGCTGGGAATTTTCTTGGGCGAAAGCCTTCTAGCTTGCTGTAGGTCCATAAATTCTACCCGAGTGCCTCTGTGCACGAGGGGGTCTTCCTGTGGACGTCGCTTTGTGACTGACATACTGTCACCATGACGACAATCTCCAGCACTCCATAACAACCATGTATTTCTTAATGTATTACATGTATTACCTTACTTTCTTAAGGTAATCCATCCATCATGAAATTATAATCATGATCCTTCAAATGCTTAAAGAGACTTCAGTGTAGATAAGGCATCCACTGACTTAGAGTCATAGGCTATTTTGACATGATATACAAACATGTAAGTCTATAAAGGTTTGCATTTATTATAAAATTCCCACAATAACTTGATGGACCATGATCACATTCTAATGCCAGATGGATCTCCTTAAGCATCCTTCACATTCATGGGCCAAGAGCGCTTATGAAGACTTAAAAAGAGATGACAACTTAATTTTGCGTTAATTTTGCGCTAATAGTAGCATGTAAGATAGACCCAAGGTGTTTCGTAATGTAACGTTCCGGATTTCAAAGGAAGACCTTCATTTGTGTGTGATAACTGGATAGTACAGGTGATGGGAAACTAATCATGGGTGCTATAAACACTGAAACAAACATTATGTAAGTGATATTCCATAACCAGTCAGTTTATTACCCAAAGGAAAACATTTGTTTGATGATTTTCAACACATTTCGAGACATGATTAACCGGTACTATATGATGCATGTACACAGGTAGATGTATTCGAGTATATCTATAGAGAGAGAGGAGGCGGAAGTTTCCTACAGAACCCCGCGACCTTCTTGCTTTCTCGGATTTTGACTTTCAGCCGCGTACGTCTCCTGTTCCCTGCTTTTACATATTATCGTTTGGAAAACAAGTGCCCATGTCACAGGGAGAGAAAAAATGTGAAGCATGACAGAGACTCAAGCCCGGGGCATTTCGCTTATTGATCAAATGCTCTAATGGCTGAGCTACCCGGCAGCCTACACACAGTTCTCTCCTATTGTGAATTTATTGACACTGAGACATACTGTAACTTGTCCTCGGATTTCCAAACGGATCCTAAGAACAAGTGAAAACCCGGCAACCATGGCCCCACGTTGGGCGTCAAATGTCACATACTTATCCGTAATGACGGTTCCAGGGTTGGATCAGTACTTTGCGTCTGGAAAAGTCTTGAACGGTTCGGAATAACCCATTGCGCTAAATCCTAAATATATTTGAAAATATGAAAAATGCCCCCTCCTCCACCCCCGGCTCAAAAAAAAAAAAATATTGTTACTAAGTTTATGGTTGCAATGGATACAAGAACTACTTGTGTTGGCAGATTAATGTTTAAGATCCGTGAATCAAGCAGATCATGTATACAACTTTATGGTCGAATCCGGTCAGGGGTCGATGCTTTGCAGCTGCAACACTATGTGTTAATTGCATATATGTGCGTGGTTTATAGCTACCAAAAATACAAGAACAATGAACAGAAATAACATTTACATAAAATAAACTAATCAAGACGTGCTCTTGGAACAGTAAACCAGTAAATTATACCGTGCCATAAACTGCCAATGTCCCTTCCAAACTACATGTCTCTGTTTGGAACTACATCAACTTTGATTTTAAGTTGCAAATGAATGGGCAAAACACAACAACAGCAAAACATGTTTCAGACAAAAAAGTATCTAACGGCTCATTCTCAGTTTTAAGATTTTGGAGAATATATCGTCCATTGAAAGCCAAAAGGGCTTATCATTATATATTTGAAGAAGACTGATGAACCCCTCTGGCTTTTAATTGACGATGTGTTTTTTTTCTCTTATAAATCTGACCTCCACTTAACGAACACATAGGTCATATGCATGAAACACTTTAAGATAGTCTCAACATTGGTAAATGTTTATAAATCCTATATAATCTTTAATAGTAAGTTCTAAAGCCAGACAGCCAATAACCAGACAAATATCTACGAATTTTTTAAATACTGTAAACGAAACACGATCGGTAAAGCAGACATGCGTACTCTCTCAAAGAATGAGAGACTTTCACTTAGATGAACACTTTAAGATATTAAAATTCTTTATGGATACGGCACAAGGGGCTTAAACAAACCCTTTCCTAAACACTCGTTCGTGATCACCTAAATCTGGTCTATGGACATTTTCTCTATGTAAATCAACGAGTACTTCCCGAACACCTAATCTACATGCTGGCGTATTGATTCCACACAATGTTCAATGGGAAATAAACACACATTTGAGATTGTTCCACAGTCTCTGATTGGTCAATTTAAATCAGCGATTGATACCGAGTATTGCCGATCCTCTGGTGAAATGGTGTATTGTCTATATTTTGCAACTGACTCACGCAAAACTGCATGTAGACAACAGTAGAGCACCGTCAGTTTAAAAGCAAATCAAGTGGGTTCTCCATGATCAAGCGGGTAAAGCCGCTGAGTTAAAATCACCAAGCCTCCCCACCCTATGGTTCGAGTCCCGGCAAGACATTTCGTAATTTGTATTTGAGGAAGACCTCCAGCTGGTAGGTCTACCTGGATGTAACTGTGTAGACAGGTTCTTCCTTCACCATAAATTAGATGTACGTCGCTAAATGACTAAAATACTCTCGCAGCGAAACGGTAAACAATAAGCAATTAGTGTATAACCGCTCCGCTCCTCGCTTGCGGTTAATTATATTACAATTACGAAGGAAATTGAGCTGTGTCACTTTTGATAAACATGTCTACATACAAAAAAGTGCACATATTTGAGTTCAACGGGTTCAGGAATAACCCTTTATATAAATATATATATATATTGATATTGCTTATCATGTTTTGTAATTAGAAATATAGAGTATTGCAAATCATATGCTATATCTGCTAAGTAATGGACCGTATATTTCTGAATAAACGAAATTTGTCAACTCCTATATCTCCTAATTCGAAGACATTGCCTCTTATAAGCTATGTTTCAACTGTAATTTGGACACCAAAGGCCAGTGGAAGCGTTTATGACTGCGGATCCGAAGGTTGTGGATTCGAACCCTGTTTGGGGCAAGATTTTTTTCATTGCCTTCCCAGGCCCAAAGTACTGGCCCAACCCAAGAACCGCCGACAGGGATTAGTTTAAGTTGTGTAAACTTGTGTACCAATCGTCATAAATGAACTGTTTAAATAAAAGTAAATTGTGTGGCGCCTGAGCCATCGGAAGCTCTTTCTTATTTTAACGATCCGATTCAATGCATCATCGGAAACCCCCTGTCTACTTGTTCCATTTTACTTCAAGACATTAGACCGTTAAAAAGGGAAAACAAAACGACTTTTTACTGCAATTGTTAACTTAAACCTTGACCAATGAAAACGCGCCTTATTAATGAAATGCTCATTGGCATCACATGTAAAACCGCTATGGAACCAATTGAAATGTCGAAATTTGACACACCCTAAAACGACAAATACAGGCGTAAAATCCTCGATAGATAGTTGGATTCAATTTTGATCCCATAATGAGATCCGAAACAACATATGTGTCCGTGGCAGTCCTGGTTCGATTTCATGGATATACTTGTATAACAAATAAGGGATCTTATCGTCTGTTTTGTAGTTGTGCATTTGCAAGCATACGCAAACTAACTTCCTCTTTGCTGAGGGATTTCTACGCCAAAGTCCTTCAAGTATTTAATAAAATTGGAATAATTGCATTGAAAAATAAAAAAAAATATGCATAGAAAACAGAAAACAGAATGACTGCATAGAAAACTTAAAATAATTGTACAGAAAAATATAAAATTTGCATAGAAAAATAGAAAAATTGCAAAGACAACTTAAGCTTTAGTGTGAATTTGTGGAATAAGAAATTAACATGAGCCGAACATTCGAGACAGCATTCCTGACGCAAATAAACTTAAGTATACAACAGGCGTATTGTTACCTTGAAATACTGGCGTTATTGCACCTGGTCCATAAAGGCAATGCCTTCTTCATGACAACGCCAACAGCAATGCAATTGGATTAATTGTTAAGTAGGAACGCGTTTTTCTTAGCACTAGTCTGGTATTCCTATGGTTAAAACGTTGCCTTTAAAGTAAAAACTTTTGACTAATTCACGATTTTCATTTTTTTCTCCTCTCGATGTACGGATTACAATTGGATAAACGAAATGTAGACCATGGATATCTGTAATAAGAGCAAAGCGACACTGTCCGCTGCGACATAGTGGTAATGGCCATGCGCTTAGGTTCGAATATATATATATATATATATACACACACTCACATTTTCTCCTTTTTTATTTCCATGAATAAGTATAAGATTAACGCCTATAAAAGCCCGCCCTTGATAATCACGTGATTTTTTTTGTCATCGCAAAAAAGCAACAACAAAAAGCAAGCATAAACATGAAACTTTGAATTAAAGAGATTCAAAATAAAAGACCAAAAATACTGAGAATGTAAACGCCTGTTTTGAAGTAGCAAATGTTTTATTTACAGGGAAAGTGTGTTAAAAGAGAAAAACGTCTGAAACTATGCATTAATTCATAGAAAAAATATATCTCAGAGATTTAAATTACCTTATTTAGCTTCGTGCCTATCTCGACCCTCTGAACCTCGATAATTTTTTTTCTATGAAACTTTCTTGGCAATATTTGACATTTCTTCCTTACTTACAACATCTATGAAACTGGCTAATACGCTGGATATCAAATAAGTTCTGAGCTTAGTAAATAGAAAATCCCTATGTCCATGTCAATATTAGAGCCCGTACAAGCGTTTACCTACATTTGAACTTTAAACCCTGCCTGTGACCTTGACCTTTGATATAAAAAACCTTGAACCTATATATGATGCTCCACCCCCTGACGTAACATACTTTCAAAAAAAATAGACGGACTGGACAAAAAAAAAAGATTTTGTATCCGCTAATGATATATCAAAAATACATTACAACAAAGACGTATCCAGCATTCAGATTATCAGTCTAGAGGTGTGGTTTCGAAATAATGACAAATAATTTTAAAACATTGTCATTTCCATGGTCTTATTCACCATGACTAGATATATGTATACTAAATAATGAATTTGAAATTCATGAGATTCTAGGGTCAAGGCCACATCCAAGATGTTTGTTCTACAATATCAAAATATCACGTCTAGAAAACAACGTTCTACAGAAACGCCCACTAAGAAAACAATTGTTTACGTCATTCGTTTAAGATGCAATGTACCATAAACTATAAAGTGAATAGGCTGCTGTTCTAGACAATATCAGGTTGTACCTGCCTTATCTATGACTAGATGAAACCATTTCTATATCATTCTAATCAATTTTCAATGAATACTTTCCTGACAAGTTTTGACATGATCAATTGAATAAGAGTCGATAAAAATTGTATAAATATTATGGTCTTCAAAAAGATGAGAAAAAAAAGGGTATCACACTTTTACAAACTCTATAATGTTATTCTAAAGAGCAAAAGTATATGCGTGTATCTCATATCAGAAAATAAAAGCATTGTTTTAGAACATATCAAATATAGATGACGCACAGCTTCCCAATAGAGTTTGAAACAGATTCTCCACAGCTCTGAAAGGGCAGCTTTTGACCAAATGTCATCGTTGTCCTGAGCCCTGGAAGTAATTTCATTAAGAGCTTTGTATTTCATATTTCTATAGGCGACATATCAATATTTTATATATGACAAAACCATATATCAAGCGTCATATTACTTATTGCATAATATACGATGTCCATTATTGGCAACGTGCACGTTTTAATCTAATTTTCTGCCATGCATTCAAATGTCAGTGGCTACATGCAGGCCATAATTATACTGAAATGGAATGGAAAATTAGGTCAATTATTCAATAACTATCACCAATATTATCACATTATTATCATCATGATCATTATTATCTTATATCTATAATAACGATTATTATTTTTAAGTTATACATGTATCTATTATAATTATTTAGGCAAGGCACCTCCTCCTCTTCATCATCATCATCAGCAGCATCACGAACAAAATTATCAACAACTTCTTCTACTGTATGTTACAGTAGTCATATCGGGCCTACGGCCTCGGGCCAATACGACTGCCCTCGGACAAATAACAGAGCCAGTATCAAATCACTTATATAAAGACAATTTTATCACAAAACACTTTAGCCAATCAAATTGCAGGAAAAGCAGGTTCAATAAATAATATTACTTTCGGCCCCGGTCCGACAGTGATAATTTTTATCGGCCAGCTTATTGAGATAGTCAGAGTATTGTTGAAAATGGCTCTTTCAATGTCATAGGGCTCAAAAATAACAGTTATGTAATAATATTCATTATTGATCTCATAAATTCGCCTTCTCCTATCTATACTATCATCAAAGTAGCATTATCATACTTTGTATTGTGTTTTTCATCGTAAAATTAACCTGAAAAAATACCGCAAAGGTACACACACACACACACACAACAGTCGTTTTCTTTTCCAAATGTATTGATTGAAAGGTTCAGAAAGTGAAGAAGAAAAAAAACGTTTCGGAATTTAGAATTTTCATATTTTAGACATATAGTGAATGTATCGCGAGCTCATGACGTCATGCATAATTTTAAATTCGCAGTAACTTATGTACTTACTGAAGTGTACAGCGTACCCCATTAGTGGTCCGACAGAAACATTGTTACACAATACAGTTAATGAATTGGCAGCTCTCAATACTGGTCCATTTATTACGTATGTCGATACAATTGCCCTCAGTGACTTGCATTAAAATATGTACTTATTGCATTCTGTTGGTACTTTGTTCTATAAATGCCCGTTGCCAAATTGCATTTTTCCCATTCTCAACATACACCTCCGCAGCGGATTCTTTATCTTACGACTGCCATAAAGAACTTTCGTAATATGTTTATTTAACATTTTTTCTAGCCATGGTTTTGAATTCTGTATGTTGATTCACATGATTTTGCAAAGGGCTTCACTCTCTTTACTTATATATATACGTTTTAAATCTATACACTTTACATGATTTGCAATACTATCACGCAAACCAACTTTATATATAAAAACATTTGCATTTTTCACTTAAGGTTTTGAGATCAATAATGCCAAAGGACCTGGCACAATATTCTGTTTCTTTATCAAATAAGTGTTACTATCATATCTCTCTTTCGAAATACATGACAAGTAAATCATGAAAACTTAATATGAACGACAATTTACTTCTTTTTGAAAATGTCAATATGAACGTCTAGAACTAGATGGTTTACCATATAGCTATTTCTCTTAACATAATTGCAGAACAGTATTGGATATATTCAATCAGACTTTTCGAACTAATTAGGCGTAAATAAACTCACGCTAATGCTAATATAGAGCAAGAGTTGTTCAGGTCGGATATGATACGATATGGTATCTCGCTTCCATCTTTGTTACTACCATTGAATGACCGGGGCAATAAGGCCGGAAAGAATTCGAAGGGGCGTGTCATAAAGCCACGCATCTGATTGGACGCTGTATAATTTTGTGCAGATAGGGCAACCCAATCATTGGTAGATAGGAATCAATATCATTGTGCATCTGTTTTACCAACGTATTTGCTTCATGATTAGTTGTAACAGTTGTTGGCACATTAATTGAACACCTACAGAACTTTGCTCGTTTGGTACAGTTTAAATTATCGGAATATCGATATACAACTTATCACTGTATAATGATTTCAAAAAATTAAAATACGCCTTTTCAGCTTTCAGCCGCGTCAAGCTTAAATTATGCAATAGTCTAATGGAACACATTTCAGGGTTGTTTCCTTCTAGCTGTTTTTATAGCGGTCATTCAGCTTTATTTCAAATGCCAGAACGTACATATCCGTCTCAATATGAAGTAAGTATTAATAAGAACGGTTGATTTTGGCCAAAAGATTACGAAGTTGGGAGAACTTCTAACACAGACAGTCTATCAATAGCAGTAAGTGAAAAATTGGTCATTATATTCTTTGCATTCGTTCCCTCGATTTGCTGTAAAGAGGTTTATGAGACATCTTCCCAAAATAGCCACACCCTCTGTATTTTAAAGTATATCTTAACAGTCAAGGAAGGACGTGTGCCTCATTCTTGATGCATAGTTCTTGATATATGAGAGGTTTCTGTGGTTGTATGCTGTAATCTCATTTAAAGCTTGGAACATTCACATTCTGGGTGTGTATCAAGCGAATTTGATACCCCGATTTGTTTGAAACTTTTATGATTTGGTTCTATGGGCGTTTTTTCACAATCCTTTCAAATATACACTGTGTTCCATGAAGGGCGAGAATATGTGACAATGATAAGGTTTTAAGACACGTGTCTTTGGTGACACGTGTCTTTGGTGCGATATGGCAATACACTGTTTGTTTCCAATAGATAAAGTATCCAAATGACTAAATCACTATATTTTGGACGTAAAAACAAGAAAACATAATTCCCTCTTTGTCAGTTCAATTATGGGACAATACAATCTGCTCACAGAAAGACGTTGATTGGCACCATGTTATGAAAAAATGAAGCTGTACATACAAACAAAAGACTGTAGGCTCCAAGATAGAGACATAAATAGATCCACGGTAGTCTATTTCTGGAAACACGTATCTGTAAATAAAACTGTTGTATCGTGACCCTATTACAACCACCGGCGTTTTTCTAGGTTCGGAATTTTCTGCTTTATTAACTTTGTTATAGTTCCAGGATTGCCAAACTCTCGAATATAATTGCATACAATGTTAAGCTTATGCATGATTTACACTACATTCTTCAGTACTTGGTTGAAAAAGAATCCTTCCTGAAGTGAAATGGAGGAGATGGGGGAAGGTCAAATATATGTATTTCTCCATAATTTCTTTTTCAGTTCCCAGTCATTGGAAATACCATATAGCACACAAACTTACAGAATTGGCAAGAGACAAACCATTGATATTCTAATACGCATCTGTAAGGAGGAATTAATACATTTACAAACTTATGGGTGGAGAAAGGCCAAAAAACACAAGAAAAACATGGACTTTGTTGAGTAACACTTCCTTTGTTAAATAAAAATGGCTTTTTTTGCGTTTTACAAAGTGTGTCCAACAAAACAAGAGACAAATATTACATTATTAGCAAGTTTGCACAATATATCAATTTTGTAATAAGTTTTATTGTAGAAACGCTTTGTTAATTGGCAGGAAGCACTGGTGTCCATTACCCGCGTTGTTTATGCCAGAAGCGACTTTGTTTACATGTAATTAACGAATATTGCTATTTGTAAAGCGCGCTAATGATTTGCGTAAACTCAAAAAAAAAATCGTAAAACTGAACAAATAAACAAAGCATGGTTCTTTTTACACTTTCGCACTTATAAAGTCTTATTGCTTATACTACGTTTGCGAGACGTACTTTTCTCTTCCAAATAAAATTTTTATATCCTTTTGTTTAAACATAAAATATCACCTGTAAACGAATGTAAATGATGAATCTTAAACCTGAACGATCCACGTTCTTTGACGATGGCATTGTTTCTGGACTATTTCTTTGTCAAGAAGGTGTCAAATTCTATCTTCCTCAACGAAACAAATGTATATATTTGCCTCGTCGCGTGCTTCGTCCTATTGCGTCATAAATTGAGGCTTTAAGAATCAAAGTATCTAAGTAGGAATATTAGAATATAGGTCATAATTTAATTAAATTCTTACAGTACATATCGTCTCATGAATGAAAATTGATTTTTTATCATCTTTCCTGATTAACAAATTTAAATGTGTCAGTATTTTACTTGCTTTGTGTTTAGATAGAACAACATGATAATTCATCAATTAAAAGACAGAAGGGCTTATCAGCATATACATGTATAAACAAATAAACAAATACATTTTTACATATAGTTCCAAGTCTTTAGATAACGTATACTTATATACAAATATAAGGTTTTACATAAGAAAACCAAAAACGTTCGGTCGATCGAAATATAGGTACCCCCCCCCCCCCCCACCCACCAAAAAAAAAGAAAAAAAGAGAGAGATTGACCTGTTCTCGTACGCTGGCTTAGGAAGGTGAAAAGAATAATGCTCACGGAGAAAATCATCCAAACAATAGATAATAAAGAAATCAACTACAGAAGTAGTTTACATAAAACAGCTGTTGCCGACTGTTGGAGAATTGTTCGGTTCTCTGATCCAAGACCGGGGTGCTGGGAACGTATAAAAGATGGATCCAAGTGTTAGTTAAATGAGGCCTGGCATAGATGTTGCTGAAGAATTGTTGGAGGCTGTGCTTTTGACTTCGATTTCAGAGTTGTCCTTCCAGTGAAACTATTATTAACGGTTTTCTATGGCAATTATTTTCTGTCTATTACAGCGACAGGAGTACATCAACTAAGAAGCAGAAGACGTCATGCTAATTTGAAATGACGTCACTATTGTTCTTGTATTGTTATATTTTTAATATAATTATGTTAAACTGACGACAAATCTTCTGTTGTTATTGGAGTGTCCAGGAGGGGGCTGAATCAATTTTTAGAAATGTGATTTTGCACTTTATTTATGGAATATGGGATTGCGTTTGGACCATAGGTTCCGAAACTTATGGGTTCGAGTCCCGGTCTGGGATATTTCCAGTAAGCCTTGCAGCAGGCTGGTTCTACCGGGTTGCTTCCGTGTACTCGGGGTCTTCTCCACCTGTAATTAGCTTGATGGTTCTATTTGCCTGAAATACTGACGCGGCAAAGACTCTCCCCAGAAAGAACAACAACAACAAATGACACAAAATAACATTTCAATTAAAAAAGAAAATATTTATTTAATTGATTTATTTGTTGTTGTTGTTTGATATTATTGTCTATGAAGATTATGGTAAAATTGCGTTGTATAATTAAAGCAATGCCGTTCAGCATCCATATGTTTACTTGGGTTTTATTATGACAGTCATGATTACATCTTTTTTTTATACACAGACTAATGGATTAAATCTAAATCTAATTACAAAACTAGTGCAAGATCCGTGCAATGAAATTGATTTTGAAAGCACGTGCGTTATCACCCATTTTAAGATTTTAACATTTAAAAATAAGCCCCGCCTTTCTCCCACATGACTAGGTCAACTGCTCACGTGGTTATTTTGTGTAAATCATGTCAGCCATTGACTACCTATTTATTCTTTACACTGGAAAGGTGCATCGCACTCGCTTTCAGGAAGATTTTGATACAAAACAGATACTTGTGAAAGCTTCTTAATATCTAACATGTGGTTAACAGCAATTGTACACTGACTGCCTCTTCAAGAGATAAAGGTTCGAAACCATTTAGTCTAAGGCTCCATCATGGTCATTTAAACCGAAATGTGCTTATCGAAACAAGGTAACATTTGATTTTAAAAAAAAATGATCTTTTTTTTTATTATACATGTACTTTTCTATTTCTCTTGAGAATTTCCGGTTAAAAAACAACGACATATGAAATACAACAGTATTAGCTACAAAAAAAAAATACGTTGCAGGATGAAAAAAAAATCGTTGTACGCCTGTTTTGCATGGAAACTTTTGCTCCATGTGTGATAGTTTACGACAATCTGTTGCTGTATATTGCAAAAATGCTTCACATACATTTTCAAGATTAGTTCTTCCTTTGCATATCAGTTTGAAAGGTTTGTTCAAGGGCGTGCCCAGAGGTAACTGTTTTTCTTTTATCCAGAAATAGATCAAGGGAGCTAATTTTAACGGTTTCCTCGCGGGTAGCAGGCTTGAATTTTAAAGAGACTCAAGATGCCAGCATCTTTTGTAACTTCTCTCATCTCAAGGTTTCGGTATTTTTTCTTTACTTTAAAAAGCATAAAAGTACACTACGCTTTGGTTTAATATTACAAATAAGTGGAAAACCACATAACCATAGGGGGTAATTAAATTATTTTGAGAATTTTCAACTTATTTGTGGTTAGCGAAAACATTTACGCCTCATTATGTAGACGACATCAAAACCACTCGCCTTTTTCCTTCTTAACCCTTTTAGATCTGAGATAAATATGAATTTATCAAAATATACATGCACTTTGCAGTCATGTTTTATATGAATATTCATGAGGTCAGGGGTTAAAACAATGTAGCTCGAACTGGGGAATAGGCATATACTGTATAAACAGTATTCTTCGTTGACATTATATTTCGTGGAATATGTCATTAAGTCGATTTCGTTGATATATGAATTCGTCGGTTTCTGTCTCTAAAACTCGCAGCCTAATCGATAAACAGTTTCCATTGGGATTAATTTTCGTGGATAAAGTCAACACAAAATCGACGAAACTATGTTCCCCACGAAAATCAATGATCAAACAGTACCTCGAGTTAGGGCGCCGTAACAATCCTCTTCGAATTAACGCGTTTTTTTTAACTGTACTGATAGAACCAGGACGATTTGAAGAATGCATTAAAGGTGTCTTTAAAATGATGTAAAATAAATGAACACAGATTATATGCTTAAGATCACAAAGGAACTCATTTTAGCCCACTGCAAAAAGAGAAATACGTCACAAATTGAAAACCCATCCCAGTGCAAAACTATGTTAGATGGCAGGGTTTCAACGTTTGTCTGTTTCAACATACCGATAAATGAGTAACATTCGTTGACATTGAATTTCGTTGATTGTATACAAATGGGAATTTCGTGGGTTCCTTTCTTCTTGGATTCATGGTCTTTAAACCTTAAAGTCTGTTATTAAAAAGAACGGTTTCCGCGGGATTAATGTTCATCGATAATAAAGTCCAAGAAACCGACGAAAATTAGTGTCCCAACAAAAATATTGATTTCTTTATACAGGATTGCGTTGAATCTCAAACAGTGGAGGTTTGTTACGAGATTATATCAAACAATTTGAATTATTGCTAAAGGGATATAACTCTGATTTTTCTGCCGCATTTTTCGATCAGGTGTTATATAAATACATTGTGTTGAACTAGGTTTTGTTAGACATTACGGTTTTTATTAATACATACACAGTCATTCATTTTGCTCCCGTATTAAAGTATAAATATGAGTTTGTGCCAGAAAAAAAAAGAAAAAAAATATCTTTAAAAAAAGATATTCGGTGTAGCTAAATAATTGTCGATTGTAACATGTTAAACAGATTAAAACTATTTTAAAGTAAGAAACGCTATCAAAAATGTTTATAAATACCAAGATTATGGGAGGTATTGTGAAGACTATATAAATAAACGGATTTAATTTACAAACTAAAGCAAACCTAATCTACCAACTGCCATTAAATATTTTGCACTTGCTGATTTTTTTAAAGTAAAGACAATTCGTATATAAACCAAGCGAAACCGAAAGATCATCGCGTATATCCGATTATTGTTTCCGCACAATAAAATGCACAACTCCTCCTCTGTAGTTACCTCCCCAGAAGGCCGAGTCCACATTTACAAATTAAGGCACATTGTTGTCTAAAATTAGACACACAGATGCTTCTTATTTAGTTGTTTATTGATTGCCAAAATAGAATTCCTGAATTGATAAAGAAGTGTTAAATTCTCATTACTGTGTTACCTTTCATGTTTAAACTGAAAAAGAATACTGTTATATCAGGTAGAAAAATATGTACAACCTAAAACCCCCATTTTAAGTTGGAATATCCTAAATATCCTAAAAATAGATTATACAAACCAATAATTATATTGCATTTTCTCTGGCTTCATTTGCATACCAACATTTGATTGGTTTAAGAAATAGGTCAAAATCAATTTTATACATCTACGCCGAAAAAAACAAGAAAGAAAGAAAAAAACAAAAACAAAAAAAAACAAGCAAGCTATCACTGAATGTTTGATTACCATTACCATTACGCTTTGTCAAAATCAATCCAGTACCTTGTACTAAGAGCCATTAACCTTGACAATACTCCCAAAATACCTGTGCACTTTATAACTAGACTGGTAAGAAAATTCTGACAGCATCAATTTTCCTACAGGTACTACAAATTATGTTGTAACACATATTCTGTTATCACCCCATGTAAACTTCACCTGTATAAGCAACCGCCCGTATTAAGCGGTTAACCTGTATTTAGCGGCCAGTTTGATATTATCGAACTAGCGTTTTGTTATATGTTTAACCTTCATCTAGCGACCACTTCTGTTAAGCGGTCATTTTCTCTCTCTTGTTCCCAGGTCTGACAGATTATGACAAGTTTGACTGTATATTATAATTATACTTCATGGACTAAAGTAGAGTAAGTTCAAACGGGTCCAATACAGAAGAGAAGATAAAACACAGTAAATGCACTTGGATTGACATCTGTTTAATTAGGAATTAATAAATATCAAATATCATAATCTTATCCTGAATCATGATTGTATGTTCACGATTAAGATTATCGGTCGATTGGTCGACAGATTGGTACACATGGAGGAAAAACTACATAACCGTGCTTGATTAAAAATAGATAAGCCGTAGTTCATTTGTAGGTAGACCTGAATATATTGGCCAGTAACTGTGCTAAGTAACCAGTCGTATTTGACTATTAATGGCCAGTTGCACTATGTAGCCAATATTTTAATGATCATCTTTGTAGCAGATGTGTAAATGGCCACCTTTTCTGTGGAGGCAATATGTGAATGGCTAAATGAACGAGGTAGTCAATACGTTTATGGCCACGTGTTACTATGTAGCCAGTGTGTAATGGCCACTTGTTACTATGTAGCCAGTGGTAAATTGCCATCAATGCCATGTAGCCAATATGTTAATGACCACGTGTAACTATGTAGCCAGTGTGCTATGTAGCCAATATGTTAATGGCCACGTGTTACTATGTAGCCAGTGTGTAAATGGCCATCCATGCTATGTAGCCAATATGTTAATGGCCACGTGTTACTATGTAGCCAGTGTGTAAATGGCAATCCATGCTATATACCCAATATGTAAATGGCCACTTGGTACTATGTAGCCAGTGTGTAAATGGCCATCCCTGCTATGTAGTCAATATGTTAATGGCCACGTGGTACTATGTAGCCAGTGTGTAAATGGCCATCCATGATATGTAGCCAATATTTTGATGACCACGTGTTACTATGTAGCCAGTGTGTAAATTGCCATCCATGCTATGTAGCCAATATGTTAATGACCACGTGTAACTATGTAGCCAGTGTGTAAATTGCCATCAATGCTATGTAGCCAATATGTTAATGACCACGTGTTACTATGTAGCCAGTGTGTAAATGGCCATCCATGCTATGTAGCCAATATGTTGATGGCCATGTGTCACTATGTAGCCAGCATGTAAATGACCATCCATGCTATGTAGCCAATATGTTGATTGCCACCTATTCCATTCAGGTTATTTGTAAATGGCCATATGTACTGGACAGCAAACATCATATTGACTAGTACTAAAAAGGTCAGGTTTATGGTCACCTTCACTTAGTAGCCAGGATGATAATAGCCACCTATGTATAAATGTAGACAACATATTAACGGTCACATGTACTAGGCAGTAAATGCTTCAGTAATTATCTGAAATCAGCAGGCAATATAAATTAAAAAAACTATTATATAGCTAATATATAAATAGACGCCAATATAATTAAAACATATTTATGTAGCCAATATAGAAATAAAGGTTCCCCAAAACCCCTTGATTAAGCAGACAATATATTAACAGCCACTTATTCCATATCGTAGGAAATATATCAATGACCACTTTCAATAAGCAGTCAAAATATTAATGGTCAGCTTTTTTTATGTAGCCAATACAGTCGATATACATCCAATAACTTTACCTACATGTATATCAAGCAGGTACCATGTGGTGTGCCTTAAGTACACAACAAAACATTAATGGACTAGATAGGAAATGTGTAATGGCCACATATTCTATTACTGTAGCAAATATATTTGTATGAATGGCATGAACAACGGCCAATATACTAGTGGTCACCTATATTAAGCAGCCAATATACTAATGGTCACCTATATTAAGCAGCCAATATACTAGTGGTCACCTTTATTAAGCAGCCAATATATTAATGGTCACCTATATTAAGCAGCCAATATACTAGTGGTCACCTTTATTACGCAGCCAATATACTAATGGTCACCTATATTAAGCAGCCAATATACTAATGGTCACCTATATTAAGCAGCCAATATACTAATGGTCACCTATATTAAGCAGCCAATATACTAGTTGTCACCTAAACTAGGCAGTCAATATACTAGTTGTCACCTAAATTGTCACCTAAACTAGGCAGTCAATATACTAGTTGTCACCTAAACTAGGCAGTCTATATACTAGTTGTCACCTAAACTAGGCAGTCTATATACTAGTTGTCACCTAAACTAGGCAGTCAATATACTAGTTGTCACCTAAACTAGGCAGTCTATATACTAGTTGTCACCTAAACTAGGCAGTCAATATACTAGTTGTCACCTAAATTGTCACCTAAACTAGGCAGTCAATATACTAGTTGTCACCTAAACTAGGCAGTCTATATTCTAGTTGTCACCCAAACTAGGCAGTCAATATGCTAGTTGTCACCTAAACTAGGCAGTCAATATGCTAGTTGTCACCTAAACTAGGCAAACAATATGCTAGTTGTCACCTAAACTAGGCAGTCAATATACTAGTTGTCATCTAAACTTGGCAGTCAATATACTAGTTGTCACCTAAACTAGGTAGTCAATATGCTAGTTGTCACCTAAACTAGGCAAACAATATGCTAGTTGTCATCTAAACTTGGCAGTCAATATACTAGTTGTCACCTAAACTAGGTAGTCAATATGCTAGTTGTCACCTAAACTAGGCAAACAATATGCTAGTTGTCATCTAAACTTGGCAGTCAATATACTAGTTGTCACATAAACTTGGCAGTCAATATACTAGTTGTCATCTAAACTTGGCAGTCAATATGCTAGTTGTCACCTAAACTAGGCAGTCAATATGCTAGTTGTCACATAAACTTGGCAGTCAATATACTACTTGTCACATAAACTTGGCAGTCAATATACTAGTTGTCATCTAAACTAGGTAGTCAATATGCTAGTTGTCACCTAAACTAGGCAAACAATATGCTAGTTGTCATCTAAACTTGGCAGTCAATATGCTAGTTGTCATCTAAACTAGGCAAACAATATGCTAGTTGTCATCTAAACTAGGTAGTCAATATGCTAGTTGTCACCTAAACTAGGCAAACAATATGCTAGTTGTCATCTAAACTAGGCAAACAATATACTAGTTGTCATCTAAACTAGGTAGTCAATATGCTAGTTGTCACCTAAACTAGGCAAACAATATGCTAGTTGTCATCTAAACTAGGTAGTCAATATGCTAGTTGTCACCTAAACTAGGCAAACAATATGCTAGTTGTCATCTAAACTTGGCAGTCAATATGCTAGTTGTCATCTAAACTTGGCAAACAATATGCTAGTTGTCACCTAAACTAGGCAGTCAATATGCTAGTTGTCACCTAAACTAGGCAAACAATATGCTAGTTGTCATCTAAACTTGGCAGTCAATATATTATTTGTCACCCAAACTAGGCAGTCAATATGCTAGTTGTCACCTAAACTAGGCAAACAATATACTAGTTGTCATCTAAACTTGGCAGTCAATATACTAGTTGTCATCTAAACTTGGCAGTCAATATACTAGTTGTCACCTAAACTAGGTAGTCAATATGCTAGTTGTCACCTAAACTAGGCAAACAATATGCTAGTTGTCACCCAAACTAGGTAGTCAATATGCTAGTTGTCACCTAAACTAGGCAGTCAATATACTAGTTGTCACCTAAACTTGGCAGTCAATATACTAGTTGTCATCTAAACTTGGCAGTCAATATACTAGTTGTCACCTAAACTAGGTAGTCAATATGCTAGTTGTCACCTAAACTAGGCAAACAATATGCTAGTTGTCATCTAAACTTGGCAGTCAATATGCTAGTTGTCACCTAAACTAGGCAGTCAATATGCTAGTTGTCACCTAAACTAGGCAAACAATATGCTAGTTGTCACCTTAACTAGGCAGTCAATATACTAGTTGTCATCTATACTAAGTAGTCATTATGCTAGTTGTCACCTAAACTAGGCAGTCAATATACTAGTTGTCACCTAAACTAGGCAGTCAATATACTAGTTGTCACCTAAACTAGGCAGTCTATATGCTAGTTGTCACCTAAACTAGGCAGTCAATATGCTAGTTGTCACCTAAACTAGGCAGTCAATATACTAGTTGTCACCTATACTTAGCAGTCATTATATTAATGGTCGCCTACATTAAGCAAAGTTAGTTTACTATGCGGCCAATATAGTAATGGCCACCTGTAGTAACCAGTCAATATTTTAATGGCCACTTTTTTCATGTAGGAACTATATTAATGGCTACCTTTTCTAAATAGCCACATGAAATAAACAGTCAATATATTAATGGCCTCTTAGACGATTAAAAAATAACCAAGAAAATTTCGAAAGAATTTTTCTTTTTAGGTTTTCATACCTTTGTATATGAATGTTTAATCTGAAGTAGTCACCGTCTTTTGTAAAAGTGTTTTCTGGAGAAAATGCAATTACTGTTAGGTTATTACACGTGTTCATGATGTATATGAACGGTATCATAAAGCGCCACAAAACATGCGTGTCAGTGTTTATTTCTCGAGAAAGACATACTGTAATGAGCACGAGCACGAAAAGTTTTTTTTCTCTAATTCACCACGTGTAGTTTCCGGGTATGACGTCATATTTCTATAAATAGCACACCAACTTCTATTTTAGTTCCATATTAGCCCCAAGAGTATCCGCTACCGCTGTTCTACTCTTACATGACATCTAATATATTCATAGTGTCTCTGGAGAGACTTTCCCAGGTAATGAAGTGCCCTACTAATCTCTTATATACGTACTTAAGAGGCGATGGAAACCGTTATATATGCCAGTTTTATTATTAATGGACGCCTTCTACACGTGCAAGAAATTTCTGGCATTCCTTGGGTGGAGAAATGAAGAAAAGAAACACGTTTGCATGAGATATTGTCAAGAAGTACAGTCGATAATCCTAGCTGGGATATCGGATGTAAACCAAAGTCTTATCAATTGCCAATTTTGTTTACTTAAGGTTATCCGTCCATCGTTGAATTATAATCATGGTTCTTAAAATGCTTGAAAAGACTTTTAATCCATTGTCTTGGAGTTATGTTCTCTATTGCTCTGCTCAAAGTCTAAAAAGGCTTGCATTTACTAAATGAATCATGATCAGAATTAAATGATGGATGGATTACCTTAACCTGCTTATATACGGTCATACCCTCTAATATTTTAGTAATTAAAACTGAAGAATAAAATCACGTGTTTCATTACATGTTTTGGGTGTCCTGTTATTTAGGCTTCCCATTTGACACAAAACAATGAAAATAAGGTTATTAAGAAAATATGTGAAGAAAGAGACAATATAGACATCATGATTAAAAAGACTGAACTCTGATTGTATTACTGTAACATTGCGTTTTTATTTCCTGTTAGGTTGTTAAAAATTAAAAAAAAAAGTTTTTTCTATCACCATCAATGAAATATATTGCAATCATACATATAATTAACAAACATATATTTTTCATTTCATTCGTGGCCATAAAAATAATCATCGAAGCTCTTGCATCTGTCAATATACCGCACCCCTATGCATATATCTTGCGGAGATGTACGTATATGTTTCTCTAGGACACCACTAATACTGGCGGACGAAGGGGATAAGCACTTCATCCGTCAAATGCAAAAACTTTCTAGGCACATATACATGCCAAGATAAAACATTATGATGGGAAATTATGTGACGTTGGTATGCCAAAAAAAATAATTTGGCAACATCATTTTAAAAATACGGAACTGTTCTTTGTCAAAGCTCTATATTGAATTCTAAGAAGATATTTCCTGCAGACGTATACCTTGGTGGGAGAGTTACGGGTACGAACTCTTGCAGGGGCAATGTCCTTCATGACAAGGTGCAAAGTACTGGTCCAATCCATAAACCTCAAATGGGACTTAGCTAAAATTGTAAGAATTTGTTTTATGATCGTTGTAAAAGTAAAAAAAGTATATAAATCCCATAAGAGAAAAGACAAAAGTGAAACTGAAATACTTGAAATAAGACTTCAAATTATAGAATTTTGGGGAAAAAAATGTGTATAATTTCATTGATTAAATAATTATTTTTATAATTATACTTGATATAACTCTATTTTTATTATCATCTGTATGTACATGTATATGTCATTAAATTGCTGCATTTCGAAAGTGAATATAATCGTTTTTCACATAGCAGAATTAATGCTGAACAATGCCCCATTAAGGTAGTCCATCCATCATTAGATTGTGATCACGGTCGCATCAAGTGACCGTGAGACTTTTATAGTAAATGCATTTACCTTTATAGACTTTGGGTAAAAGAGCCTATTACTCCAAGTTAATGGATGCATGCATCTGCACTAAAGTCTTTTAGTATTTTAGTATTTTGAGCACCATTAATATAATTAATGATGAGTGAATCACCTTAATGAAAACAGAGAAAGACACGAATGGCATGTATTTGTAATCACTGTCAATGGATGCATCAAATAGAGAGATTGTTTAACACGCCAGATGGCATGCATCTGACTCTCGCTTGAACCTTTACAAAAACTGATGTATTACCACTTGTTCCAAATCAAACAAACTTTAAGCATGTTTGCAAATGCAATATCATATATATTGATAGGCAAGCACCATAACGTCTCCCGTGCAATATCTTGAGTCTACACCTGGGATATTAATATATGAGAAGGAAGAAGAAATAGAACGCAGGAAGAATGCTGCACGCAGGTATAATTATATAAGGGTGAGAATCGGTAGGGAAACTGTACAACTTTCTTGATTGCTAACGAAAGGGCGGACAGACGAATATGAGTGATCATTCCCTACACTGTTTGTAAGCTCCCACAAAATTATGCGCATTTTATCGGCAGGATCTTGTATGCCAATGTGATTCTCTGATTCCACATGCATCAAAGAAGAGTCAGTTTGTCGCATTGGCAGCAAACTATATTGCAAGTCAAAGCAAAATATAACAACAGTGTGTCTTTGAAGTAAAAGAGGACGATAAATTTGGTAATATTAATCCGATTATGAAGATTTGCTCTAGTTAATGTTGTTTTTTACAAACATTTATATTGCAGCTCCATTACAATGCTGGGTTCAAACCTAGTTAGCGTGTTATATTGGACTGCATTGAATCTGTGTTTAGAAAGTCAACAGAATAACAGATTTGGAATCCATGGTGTGAAGTGTTAGGATAATGTGACTAATTGTGGTATCATGCCACATGTCTACGGCGTGATACTGCAGCGTGGCAGCATTGCATCTAGTAGACATAGTTTCCAAATGACTAAGATACCGTCAGTATGACGTTAAAACCAGCAACAGCACCAACGTCGTTAAAACTGTACTGATTTATCTCCCTTAGTTGACGGGCCCATTATTGCATTATACTTAAATCAGTCTATACAGTTTTTGACTTGACTTGACTATTTGAGTTTACCGTCGCTTCGACAGTATTTCAGTCATGTAGCGACGTCCAGCTTATTACAGGTGGAGGAAGACCCCGAATGCACGGAGGCATCCGGGGAGAACCACCGGCTTACCGCAAGCCAGCTGGAATACTTCCTCATATTAAACCCAACAAACAAACGGTGAAGAATAACTACGAAACACAGACATAGAGCAAACGACCAATCACGAATCAACCTAAAATATGCTCCATTACGTTATTTCTTTATAAACATTATATGACAGAAACCTCTCCTCGAAATATTCACGATAGTTACAATCAAAGATTACCGATCTACTGAATATGTCTTTGTTTCAATCAAATTTGTTTCTCCCCTATTTGAAGCAAAAGGAAAAACATGGCTTCTGTTATCCGGACATCATAAAATGATATCTTATTTTGTATGTTCCTATGCTCAGAAGACATAGCCATCAATACATTGTATATATTCAAATGTTTCGTTTTGATGTAAATAAATAAATAGATATCTTTAACACATTTTGATTCTTGAAGTATTTAATTATAGATACCCTCTTTTTTATTTAAATTTACATTTATTTAATATTATTTCGAGTTGAATATAAATTTTGTACTAGATATAACAATCCAGCCTTTTTATTAGAAAACCCAGTGTTTATAGAGGATAAAATGAACATACAAAACCAGAAAAGTTTCGTAATTATTATTCCAAACAACACGTTTTATCTTATCTTATTATATCGCTCTTAATTGATATCACTTATTCAGTGTGTTTTTTTGTAACGTCAAAATAACTTCATAGAGTTAATTACCCTGGAGATTAGTTCCCTGTTATGATAATTTCTGTAAAAAAAAGAAATATAAGACCCGTCCTGTGACTCTCTGAAATTGTTGTCTAATGAGTTCTGTGTGACGACTTACATCTCCAAGACCGACGGAATCGGTGGATAAGGGTCAATCATTCTATCAAGCATTAATTGCTGGTGCCAGATCACAGGAATCCGTGCGCTTAAGCCCCATCCAAGATGTAATTATTTCCACATAACAGTCGTAGTGAAAAATGCCATGGTTTTTCTTACATTGTACCGTGAAACACAGGTAAGTCCTGTTAAAGATTACACGCATATAATCATGTAAAAACAAAAGGCCAGAAAAAATACGCCGGCGTAGTTTGCAGCATTGCAATATTAGAGAAATGATAACAATACGTGGTTTGAGGTAACAGGTTATTGAAGAAAGAGATTGCCGTTAAGAACTTGCTTAGAATCTATTGTAAAACTGTAAACGTAATTGTTTCGAACAACGATGTATTTTCGGTTTTAGTTTTATAATGCAGTTCATATTTCATATTAATCATGTAAGTTACGGAACTGTGAAAATAATTAATCTCCCGTATAAGGTAAGCTATTGATCACCAAATTATAATCATGGTCTTTCAAATGCTTAAAAATACATCAGGGCAGATGCAAGCATCCATTAACTTGGAGTTATAGGCTCTTTTTCTGAAAGCAAATAGAGACTTGTATTTACTATAAAATTCCCACGATCGCTTGATGGACCATGATTACAATTTAATGATTGATGGATTACCTTAAAATGAATAAAAAGTATAGATACAAGTCCGTTAAGAAATGGGTTTCGTATGCACAAATGCAACTGCCAACTGCTTAATGTAGCATGATGGATGAGCTGTTGGAATGTCAATGTGTTTTGTTGTTTAGGGGTCTAACGTCCCACTGACAATATTTCAGTAATTTGGAGACTACGTGTGTGTGTATGTGTGGAACATATATGGCTGAAAGTAGTGGATACAACGAACTTTTGTGTAGCAGCGGAAGGAAGGGATGTTATTGCAATTTGCATTGACCGTTTCATCTAATTATAATTAGAAGCCCGATGTAAAGAAATACTAAGTCTAAATTATATACGGTAAAAAGGATTATGTAACTTACCGCATTTGCCTTCGGGTCTTTTTTCGTCCTTGACCCTGAAGATGACCTTTTTCTGGCCCTTCGCCGACCAGCGCCCTTAGAGCCACATTCACTGGTGTTGTCGAAGCCAGCATTGCTGTATTTCTTATCACTGTTGTTACTTAAGCGACGCGGGGTTCTTTGATCCCGCTGTTGATGGTTTTCCATGGTCATGAAACTGTAAGCAATCGCGGTTGACATTCTAATAGTATAATTACACACGTTATATAGAAAGCGCCGCACATGCATTGCTCATAACTTATTGTTTGAAAAGTTTCATTTCACATTGGAATCACTCCTTTGTATATTTTACTGTATTATGCGTATCTAATTTATGGCACTGTTTTGAAATATATGCCCTACGGTGATCACATCGGAAGTGAACTTAACATGCTTTCCGCCTTTTTTTCAGATTCAGTGTTTGCACTGGAGTCACCTTTATTATTCCTGTAAAATATTCCTGGTTTTCTTTCCACACCACAAAATCTTTGCCACGCACTTTGATATATATCCAGCGTTGAACACTGTCGAATATTCCGATTTTCACAGAACTTGGCACAGTTAACGCATTAAGGTCTTTGATTGGAACCTTTTGCTGAATGGGCAAAGCAAGGCTTTGTTTGTTTTGTACTTTGATTAACCGACCACAGCGAGAACAGGCTGATCAACGCCATAGAACAGCATCAGATATCACTTTCCATAAAAATTGTATGAACATGAAACGTTTATGTTGATAAATTCGCCATGACCAGAACATAAACATAAATAGTATTTACCAATGTAACCTTTTCTGAACTGTAATTGCATCCTTAGACACAGATCCAAGTGTGTTCACACGCTAAGCTTCTCATAACATCCAATGATTTGTAAATTAATATCATTAACTCCGCAGTCTTTCCAAATTCTGGTTATCTTTTTCATTTGCCAAAGAAAATAAATCCTTTTAATGTTATCCAAAAATACAGTTGGCTGTCAGAAGATCCTTTGATATTTATGGCCTACCTGCCTGAAATGAAGACGAAAATATATATTTGATTATATTCATACATAGGTTAAATGTACATTTCCGCCGTCTTAATTGAAAAGGGGGTCATGAAAAATGATGTTGAGTGTTTCTGAATCAAGGGGAAAATAAATCCTATTTAAACCCATAAACCACAGTGATACCAAATGCAGAAATAAAACCAGTAACTCCAAGTAAAATATGCTGAAAGTTATTCTTAAGACCCTTGTATCCGAAAATGTGGAAGAGGTCTTTGGTGAATATCCTTGAGTAAAAATGTGGACGGTGAATTTATTTTGGCGAATTTGATTAAATTAGCCAAAATTAAACCACAATCAATAACTAGATGCATGTAGTGTTTTATAAAGAATATATATTATCCTGTTTGTTTCCATCGTCGGAACCCACGATATATCACTATCGTATACATGTTTATACCGTAAGATTTTCAACTGGCAAAACCTCGTTTACATAAATTTTGATCAGCTACTTGCTGATAAATAGAACCTAGCGTAGTATTTTGAATACTCTTCATTGAAGTTACAAAAACAGAGGCTGACTTTCAAAATCCGAACAACTTTATGCAACGCTCCGTTTTATTGGTCAAATTATCCGTGCTGTCTACGCCACTGATCATTTGGAATGCCTAATTGATATTTCATGCGTACGAAGATCTGCTTATCATATAACTTACGAGTAAGAAGCAAGGCATATTGAGCAAACGTGGGTTACGACGATGGTTTGTTTCACATCCACATATTCTTTGCCAAATACAAGCTTGAATCGAGACCAAAGTTTAAATAGTTATGTAAATTAATGTACGTAAAATGCCACTTCCCAAGTTCTTTTCTCATATATATCATGATTTCAAACATTTTTGTGATAAAAAATGTAACGAAACTTTGAATAAGCATAAAAATAGAAAAAAAAATGTATTTTTATGCGGGGGAAATTTAATTTAAAAAAGAACTAGTGAAATCAAGCAATGGTGTAATCTTTTGAAAATATGCATAATTACTTTCAGTACTTCCAACTCTATTTTGGTTGTCAGTCAAGGTTATTTCAGAATTCCGAACATGTCAAACTATAGTATTATGACGTCAAAGCATGTCGAGACGAGCAGGTTTAGAACATTAATTTCTTGCAGTAGTCAAAAATTCTTGGCCTGATTTTCTGTGAGTCACAGTTACACGAATGTGTGCCAACAGTTCCGCTGCCAACAATAAATGTGTACTGCACTGAGTTTTGCAGATTATACATTAGTGACTATTTAAAAAATCAGCATACTAAAAATGTCTTGAAGCCTTTCAACTAGCGACAAGGGATTATTCTTGAAGATATGACGCGATGCAATTTTACAATACGAAATTAGCATCTTATCAAATTATAAGTTTAGCCGTCCCCGTTGGGCGAGTGGTTAGAGCGTCCGCCTCGGAAGCGGAAGGTCGTGGGTTCGATCCCCGGCCGCGACATACCAAAGCCGTAAAAATGGTACTGTTATAGCTCCCTTGCTTGGCGTTCAGCATATGGGTAGTTGCAGGACTGGTTGGCCCGGTGTCAGGATAATGTGACTGGGTGTGGTATCATGCCACATGTCTTCGGCGTGACACTGCAGTGTGGCAGCACTATATTATATCTGTCTCAAGTAGACATTGTCTCCAAATGACTTAAAGACTGTCGGTGGGACGTTAAACCCAACAAACAAACAAATTATAAGTTTAAACTTGATTTATTTTACAACGACTGGACAGAGAGCAACATTATATGAAATTATTCTCGTTAGCATTGCTGATGGTGTCCACGTGACCTTTGTGCAGAAAATCCACGTGTCCGGACGGGCGAACAAACAACTTCTCACATGCACATTGAACTTAACAAACTTAGATATATTACACAAGGCTACGAAATAATGTTTACATGAAGACCATGTGTACATTTTGTTGTCAACGAATGGTCTCCTTCAAGTGAATTCCTACAAGAAACGATACATATTACGTTTTTCATTTCACTTTTTGTTATTTGAAACTGGGATTAAGCAATACTGAAATTACACTTACTGCGTCCAATCCCGTCTTGTTTTAAAGATGATACTTATCTTATAATTTCACCAAAAACGAATAAGAATATACAAATAAATATACATGATAACACGCAGTGTCATTTTCAGTCTAAATTATTTTCAGTTGTTTTTTTTTAGCAGTGACAATTTTAGCCCCGCTTTTCTGATTCATGGTGTGATCAGTTGCTCACAAACATTATCTCAAATAAAACCACGTTACCCTCTGACTTGACTTGACTTAACTATTTGAGTTTACCGTCGCTTCGACAGTCTTTCAGTCATAAAGCCACATCTAGCTAATTACAGGTGGAGGAAGACCCCGAATGCACGGAGACATCCGGGTAGAACCACCGACCTACCGCAAACCAACGTTACCCTCTGATTTTCTACTGGACAATGACCTTCTCGCAAATAGATTGGTCACTGCAGGGGTGTGGAAATCCCTTTTTTTCCACTTGTCCACGGACAAGTGAACCTAAAAAATATACTTGTCCGCAGCCAAAATCTACTTGTCCGAATTTTCAGAAGAAAAATATGATTTATGTGCCTAAAGTTTTTACTTACAGGATATAAATGAAAAAAAATAAATAATTTAACTTTGTTTTCATTGTTGACATAATTCACAGTAGTATATCATGACTTATCTATGACAGTCAGTTAAGGTACCTATAGCAGTTGACATGCTTTTATAGTTATCAACATATATGGGAATATGCATCATCCATGTAACATATTCTCATTTTTCTGTAATGAAAGCCATTATGATGTAAATTGGATTAATTGCTTATCTTTTATACAGACTGTTGCACATAACTGTATTAAGTTTTATTTATTTATATCCTGTCAACTTCATTCACGCTTAATCCAGGGGCCCGGACTTTGTCTGTTTATTTTTGTGATTAAAATTTGACATACAAGAAATATGCTTGGAAGAGAGTTGGTGCGTAGTCAGGATGTCTTTTCTAGACAAGCTGTCAAGGGGTTTGCCGATATATAACATTGAACTTGTATCAGTGCGACCAGGAAAAAATGACAAAATGCTGTATCATCTTCAGAACGAAGCCAGCTAAATTCGGATCGCCAAAAAGAAAGTTCGAACACGTTTCTTATCATACTCGCGATCTCTTTGGGATTTAGATTTTCTTTTCGCCATCGTACAGTTTTATTTGTATCTGAAGAATTCGTGGATGATGTACAAATTACAAATTTATCAATTTCAATGATAGTTTTGATTTTCTTCGCAACCACGCGAAGAAGTCGCGCGAGACTAATGACGCTTTCGGCAGCCAATCAGGAGCGAGAAATGGATTCTAAATTTAGACCCAAGGCTGGTTTTTCCATGATGAAATGACTCTCCACGGAATATTAAAAACATTACATTGGCAGTTTCTTTTTATTATTTCTTTTGGATTTTTTTACTGTTAGAGTATGAAACTCAGAAGATATTTTTTTATAATTATTATTTTCGATCTCGGATAGTTTACTTGTCCGCGGACAAGCGGGATGGAAAAAATCACTTGTCCAGCCGCAAAAAGTACCGAGTCGGCCAAGTCGGACATAGGAATTCCACACCCCTGCCGGTCAACTAGATAACGTAAATCTCGGTTACATAACATGGTCAGTCAAACCTGTCTTAAGCGGATTGTCAAGGGAACAAGAAAAAGTTACCGCTTAACAGATGTGGCTGCTAAATGAAGGTTAATCATATAACAAAATACTACAGACCGTAATCCGTTCAAGTACACCAAACGAACGTAAACGAAACGCTATTCAAACGCAAACGAAACACGAACGGAACGCAAACGAAACGTTAAACGAAAACGTAAACGATCGAACGTTTCACGGCCGAACGATTCACAAACGCAAACGAACTATACAAAACGATAAACGCAAACGATAAACGGTATCAAAACGTTTGCATTAAACGCTGAGGTATGGGATTCGGATATTCTCTAACTTTATCGTGGTTATGTTGACAGTGCAATTATATTTTAACGAAAAAAAAAAACACATCAATAGTGCATTCATTTATGCCAAAAGCATTTTTTTTGTTAAATAAATGAGTGATACAATTGTAAAAAAATGTTTTAAA
The DNA here is from genome assembly GCA_021229015.1 of Solen grandis. Taxonomy (NCBI): domain Eukaryota; kingdom Metazoa; phylum Mollusca; class Bivalvia; order Adapedonta; family Solenidae; genus Solen; species Solen grandis. The sequence goes on from CM037795.1 coordinate 1,136,708, forward strand.
TGTTTACAATAAAGTAAAAAGGGATTTTTTCTTTCCCCCGTCATAAGATTTATTTTTGTTTATGTAATAAACATAAAAGCGGCCTAGAATTGGTTCTCTATTCACGTGTTTGTATAAGCGTTTATTAACGGCGACTAGACCAGTCAGTGTTTTGGCGAACGGGTATTGTGACACTTTGAGAAGATAATTGTCTAAGTTAGTGTGATAGGCTGATTAGTCATTATGACAACATCCGGCAGCTTGTATGTATGAAATTGCCGAAGATTCCCCAAATTGACTACATGTACAATATTAGCCGATAATTTAAGAGAGCTTGTTTGTTACACGTGGTTGTTGTAATATTTTATTAATTTTTTTTTATCCATTAATCATGTTGTTGTTTTTTTTTTCTCTAAATACGTTCTCGATAAATTTCAACAACGGAAAATTGTATCATTTAAGTCTAAATATATTGTTACACACAAGTGACACAATGCAATATGTTTATGACGTGAATATCTGCCACCCCATTATTGATACGAGTCGGACAAATTTCAGTTATAAACACCGGGATAAACACCTGTTATATAAAAAAGAAATGCTCATGTGAAGATGACTATTGATATATAGTAGACCTAAATTGTTTTACAATGTCTTGGTAGTTGATTACATTGATAAACGTATTGTTTTGTCTTTCTAGAGGTTGCAACAACTTCACAGATTTTTCGTAAAATTATTTCCAGAATGTTTTTCTTACACTTCACCGATTTCCCTCTAACAAATTAGAAAAATAAATTTGATTTTAATAATTCAAATTATAGCCACTAATACTTTTTTTGTGACTTAATTGTTTAAGTTACTTCCAGCGTTTAGAATGTATAGACAGATAGGTCCAGGGGTACGATTTCACTAGGGTCCCATTAGTCTAGGTTCCGAAATGGTTTGGGTCCGATACGTGCAGAAAGCCGTGTCAGAGATGATGCGTTTGTGTAAACGGTAAACGAAAAACGATGCAAACGGTGAACGCAAACGGTGAACGGTGAACGCAAACGGAGAACGGTTCGAAAATAAACGAAGTTGAAATGCAAATGCGTTTGTAATCGTTTATAGATGCATTCAGCGTTTATATCCAGCGTTTATCGTTTAGAAACGTAAACGATAAACGCAAATGAAACGATTTGCAAACGCAAATGAAACGATGTTCAAACGCAAACGGAACGCAGATTTGGTGTACTTCAACGGATTACGGTCTGTAGTTTGGTAATATTTAAACTGACCGTTAAATGCAGGTGATCGTTGGAAAAGTTTCAACTGGATTTGCAATGACTAATGTAGCTTACTCGTAAACAAAATGACAATGTACCTTTATAGCTTTTAGCGGTGAAAATTCAGGCCACGTTTTTTTAAATTTTTTTTTTTTTTTTCTTTTTTTTTATGTCTAGTTCAGCCGCAGTTTCAGAAATAGCGCAAACCAGGTCAACCATTGACTATTATTTAATGTTGCTATTGGATAGCATGTGAGTTAACCCTTTCCCTCATATAGACTCATTTTGACGCCCTCAATAGGTATCACATAAAGACTGATCTGCAGAAAACCACAGTTAAACCTTACCAAATTTAATTACAAAATCCTTATTTCCAGACCACTGAGGAGCAGCGAACAGCATAGGTCTATTTATGGTGTCCTCTATGAAGGAAAGGGTTGATTTGATTACATTTGTAAAGCTAGAAAGGTCCTTTGCAATCAGCAAATGATACAATCGCAATCGCATTTTCAGATACTTTTATTATTTTCTAGAATTATTTATCAGTAAATGTATCCGAAAGATGAATGAATTTAAACTTACAATTTATGTTATTATGTTTAATACTACATAGTTTCGGCATTTCAAATACATATTTAATCATATACATATAATTAACCGTGCCAAAGTTTTATTTTAGACACTTGATATACCGGTAATTCTTGTGAAAACTTTTGTTAACGTTTGACCCATATTCAATACATATGCGTATTATACTAATATATAAGTAATATAGAAAAATTGTTTTGAAATTTAAAGCTGAAACTATTGAGACCATGTTGTAAAAGAAAGGTTAAAACGCTCGTATTCATGATGAATGTTATTTTAAACATTACCTTTCCTGAAATATTTCCTGAATTTATGGCAATTAAACATCTGATTGAATCCCCCCAGAATCTGACGTCTTTAGAATATGCTCATTGAGAGTGAAAAAATAAACCCGTAAGGAACTGTTGCAAACTGACAAAAATTTCGCACCATTGCAAACAAAAGATCAAAATTTGTTTGGTACAGTGTCGAGACGTGACTTACTGTCAAAATATATGACGGAACTGACAAAGGATAGAACACACAACTATGTGAAATGCGGTAGTCACTAAAAACAGGTACACTGAACATAAATCATGCACATTGTGCAGAAGCCAGTAAAATGTCATAAGGCAAAAAACAAACACACACACACCTCAAAAGTGCTATGGCCCAATTTTACAGAGCACAAAAATCATAGCCGCGTACAGAATTACCCATCGGTAAAGCAAAATGTGTGCTACAGGGGCGGATAACTTCTGCATTCAGTCCTGACATTGGATTAAGACAAACAACCGAAAGCAATATTAAAGAGTTCCTTGATTTGTTCATTGCAGATTGACTGGTTTCAGAGTTAGGGCAGATCATTAAATAAAAATGTTGGTTTTCCAGAGGGAAAAAGAATAATAACCAATTAAGTTCATCAATATTTTGGCAAAAGTTGTCTTTTTCAAGAAAAAAAAACAAACAAAAAAACACATGAATTTTTTAACCACTACATAATAAACGCCTGTAAAGTCGCCATATTGTTATTGTTATCATACTGTTTTGTCTTTTTTTTCTTTTTTTTTTAAAAAAAGACAAGTTTTGCCGACTTGCCGAAATACTGATAAAGAGTGAATTTAATTGATAATTAAATAGTTTTCACGTTTTGATGATTGACGAGAAGAGTTTTAGACTTGGTAAATGCATTAAAATATATAATTATGGTTAAAGGCGCCGTAGTTCAGTGGCAGCATACGCAACCTCCTGTCTGACAGCAATGGGATCTGAATCCCGATTGGGAGAGTCTATTCCATGATCCTACCATGCGCAAAGTACTGGGCCTAATATTGATCCTACTCAGGAACAAAGATTAGTTAACGTTGTAAGAACATGTTTCCCGTTCAACGTTAAAAGTAATAAAGTTAATTAAATGTATCATGAAACGTAGACAAGATCTGAGTGCTCCCCTCTCCTTTTCAGTTAAATGTACATTTGTGGTTTGGACTTTTTTTTCTCAATAAAATATCAGCTGACTCCCATGCAGCAATACCAACACCCGCTGTGAAGTTCGTCTGTAAGTGTTCTCCTTCTGCTAAACTACCCGAGGTGACCTCTAAAGGGCTTGTTGCCAAGCCATTAACTGTGTAAAATATCTTTCGATAGAAATGTTTAAATAACCTCATTTCATTAGCAGATGTTCTTTTCTAAGCAAATTGGACGGGTTTCAATCACTTGTTTAGACTAGATGTGCAAATTTCCAAACTGCTGGATCATTTGGAGAACTACTGGGAGATATAGAAGACCTTTACATAAACAGCGCTGAAGGAGATGATGGAATAGCCACGGTTGCTTAATTTCAGGGGTCTTACGAAAGTTAAGAGGCAATTGACAATGATTGGTAATAAAATGTGTCTTTGTACTGAACCCGAAATTGAAGTGAAAGTTATTGGGTCACAGTGAAGATCTACGTCAGGACAGCAAATTGTGCAGGTGTTCCTGCAGAAATCAAAATATCTACCACTGATAAAAAATAAACTGTAAATACACTGTTTACCTTTTTAAAGGCTGTAAATACGTATGCATTTTAGAGTTTGCAAAATATTATGGTCTAACAAACACCTGTTATTAGGCAGATTTAAATAGTCTAAGATAAAAAAAAAGTAGATCAATTTAAACAACGGTGGTTTTTAGTCAGGTTACCCAGTTCAATGTGTGTGTGTCTAAGTGTTTGCAATAAAGAGAAATGTACAATAACATGCATTGTTGTTGTTTTTCTTTCGAGATAAGTTCATTCGCATCTAATGTATTTCGAATAACATATGCAACTGATTAGAAACGTTTTAGGGGCATAGAGTAAAGAGCGTATGCGTCCTTAAAGAGATCTTATCTGATATCAGTCGAGTTAAATGTATAGTAAATATTTATTCTATCTAAACACGATTGATTGACGCCATAGCAGTATTTTTAACATCATGATAGAAACAAAATTTGGATTCTGTCCATGCTTGCCTTCCATTTAATAGATCACATATGTAATCATCAACGTCATCGAGAGGGTTTGTGTCATTTATAAGGACTTGTTTCGCACCCGATGGGAAATATATGAACTTTAAAACAAATCGAAAGTAGATTTATGATGTGTCTTCAACAGGTTTCAGGGAGATGAGTAGCTAGGGTTGGGGGATGGTAAAAACGAAATATAGGCTGCACCGCAATGTAGAATTCCTATGTATATAAGCATGAAATACTGCAGCGGGAACGCCAGAGGGAAAGTTTTTACCCCCCCCCCCCCCCACCTCCCCCCAGCCCTATACTCTTAAACCGTCTTTCTGAGTCTCTCTTCCCTCGCAAAGAAAATATTTTCTTAGGTGAACATTCTATTTTCACAGACACATATCCTTATGATTTCAAATTTGCTTTCTTTTGTCAATATTTGACGGTCTGGTAATTGTAATGACTTACATTCATCATTGGATGTCTTTCTATGTCATTTTCTATTGCCCTCGAGTACAACTATTCTAAGTTTCCAATCTTCAAAAACTAAAAAGTGAAGTAAGAGGCCCTGAGGTTCATCGGTAATGTGCAATGATAACGTGACCTAAGGTTGTAGGTTTGGACACCCGCTGAGGTCATGATTTTCCAACGTGCAAAGTACTGTATTATTATGAATAAGAAATGGTTGATGAAAAATGTGAAATGATACTTTCTCTGTTCATCTTTTTCATTATTAATATGTAATATTTTGGAAACAGAGAAAGAATATGAGCTGTTGTTTGTTTATCTATCGTGTTTGCCTGTTGAAACTCTCTGATCATGATATATGTTTATGTACTTGTAAAAATGCACTGTCTTGCCATATTATATGTACAGCATTGTACTCCTGGGCCTATTTGCCTATTTGATTTGCAAACAAGGCATCTATCTGTCTATCTGTAATATGTAAATAAAGAAAAGGATGCATTTGAAAGCTGGGGAGTGTTCCTTTGCGAGGCATATTGTAGAGATACATCGAGTGCTGACCGCGAAACTATCCCATCTCTATTTCTATATGCATATAGAATATCCCTCGAAATGTTCCTAATATATATAAATATAAAGGAAATGTTATTTATACAACATATGTATGAAATATGTTTAAGATAATGAACAGTATTTATATGGAAATAAAATGTATGAAGTATGCATGTATGTTGGCATTTAATGTATAGTGTATACATGAATGTTGTTATTGTGCTGGCGTTCATGTTCGTTGCGACAGTATTTCAGTCATATAGCGACGTCCAGCTAATTACAGGTGGAGGAAGACCCCGAGTTTACTGAGACATCGAGTAGAACCGACGACCAACTTGAAGCCAGCTGGAAGGTTTAATAACATAAATAAATCTGAGTGACCTTGAAGCCAAGGGGCCTGTGGTCTATGTGAAAGTAGATCAGCATTCATAATCAACGTGTATACATGATTCGTATGTTGTTAGCTTTATGCACAGTCCAATGAACTGAGGTATATATGTATATATATATAAGAAAGATATTGACGTCAGCTGGGTACAAACTTTTTTCTCCCAACCTCTTCGTCTGCACGGCACGTGTTATTGATCACGTGGCGATGTTTACAGCGGGGGTGGCCAGTGTCTTGATGTGAAGTATTCGTGTGTATACGTAAAGAATATTAATGGCACGATCGCCCGGGCTATTTCTGCAAGAAATTATAGGCATTTTATGCCATGAAACCTCACTGTCTATTCAATTTATACTCGTTTGCTTGAAAGGAATATCCGTTATCTATCATTCGATTATCTTTTTTCGGAATGTTGCTGACATATAAAAAAAGCAAACCTTTCGGCCAAGAGATTTAATTATAGAGAGATGCAAGCCACGTGCTTTAATTATGGAAATCTTTAGGGAAAAAAAAAATATATATATATGCATATAGATGAGCCCTCGAAATGTCTGTCTGTAGAAACGTATTTATAAACGTATGCGCCTCTTTTTTTCTTTCTCTCTTTCTCTCTCAGTCTGGCTGGATTGTTAAATGGGTTCATGCTTGTCTGTCTGTCTGTATTTCAAGGGGGCACCAACCCACATTTGTATGTGTTTATGTCCCTAGGCACACGTATATTTGCATTTCTTTAAAATCTGAACTTTATTATTTCCAAAATTTGTAACATGTTAGTATATATAATTATAAACAAACATGCTTGAGTGTTTATGTGAATCCAGCGCAATAAAAAACAACAACAACATATTCACCAAAATGCAATTTAATGCAAGCAAACATTTGTTAAATTGTGACAGGCAAAGGCTTAATGTATTTGATTCATTTAATGAGCCTTACATGCAAAACAATTCCTATTTACTAGATTTATTACAAAGTAAACACCCAACATTTCTCCCCCAGAGAACAATGCATGTTACCAATTTACGAAACGCAGTTACATGCATATGTTGTTTTTGTGCGCTGTGACAGAACTTCAGTCTTATCTCGAGTTCAAGCTTATTACTTAAGGAGGAATTCAAGACTCTGTGTTTACGGAGAATCCAACGGTCTACCGTAAGCCAGCAGAAGGGTTTCCATACATCAAAAATCAAAATGGTTTTGCTGGTATTCGAACCTATATTTTGTAATTTGAATTTTGATTGTTTACATCCTCCTATCATACTACAAATATTTTAACCCATAGTGTGAAAACAAGAAAATATTGCAAGGTTTTATTGTCGGTAAAAGAGGTCTAACAAACATTAATCATAAAAGACACAGTACATATGATTATACACGTTTGCTACAAAACCAAATCTAAATCATAAATGATTTCTTTTAAATTGCAAATATAAGCTGTTATTCAACTCGGTGAAATGATATATTTCAGGCGACACTCTTTTAAGTGATTTGAATCCAATAAACCGATTTTGAATAAAAAAAATTGTCATTGTTGTTTTTGTTGTTGTTGTTGTCGACGTCTTTTTGTCAATTGCTCAAACAATTACTTGCATGTCAATTTTTACATGCAGTTATGCTGCAGTTTCAAAATTCATGCGTTTTGACACAACAGCATATTGCTTAACCATATATTTAACCATATATATATAGCTTTCAGTTTTTCTAAACCACATAGGAAATAACGCTCGATTATGTTTTGTCAAAAGAGAACCTATTTTCTGGTTTGTTATCGAACAGGATCAATCTTTCGGTTTGATTATCAAGCACGAGTCTACAAACACGGCTTCTTGTGCAACTGCCGTTTGATGCTGTTCGATCGCTGTCGATTATCTGGACGTTAATCAGAGTGCCAAGGACGTTTGGTCTCGGACACGTGCAGCTCAAAGCTTTGTTTGTTTGTAAAGGTGTTGGTGTACCTACTTAAGTGAGGTGCTGAAATGAGCAAGATGGTTCCAGATGTTACACGAAGTCAAAAGAACACGCTTTATTTTCACGATCTTTCGCGGCCAAGGACACTGACTGGGTCAATAAACAGTGAAGATAAACATGTGTCAGATGTGAAAAAATGTTTTCTCAATCGAAGTTTATGATGTTTTTGAATATTCTAAGCTTTCATTTGGATTATCAAGTAATATTGAGGGATCTATGTAGCTATGTGGTCACACACTCGCCGCTGATTGGGTTTGAGGTGAAGAAGTATTCAGGCTGGTTAATGGTTCGATTAACATCCCTCCTCTAGTAATGCTACTACAAAATTATTAATTTTCGTCGGCATTAAATTTCGTTGATTATGCACTGAAAGGAATTCCGTGGGTACAGTTATTCACTGATTCATTGTTTAGAGGTCTATTAAATTAAAGAATTTAGTTGGAGTTAATATTCGTTGAGGAAACACCTCCGCGAAATCAACGAAAATTATATTTGTTTGTTGGGTTTAACGTCCCACCGACAGTATTTCAGTCATTTGGACAGATATAGTGCTGCCACACTGCAGTATCACGCCGTAGACATGTGGCATGATACCTCACCCAGTCACAATATCCTGAAACCGGGCCAAACCAGTCTTGCAACTACCCTTATATGCTGAGCGCCAAGCAAGGTACCATATTACAATGCTATAACAGTACCATTTTTTTACGACTTTGCTATGTCGCGGCCGGGGATCGAAACCCACAACCTCCCGCTCCCGAGGCGGACGCTCTAATCACTCGGCCACCGGAGACGGTCAACGAAAATTAGTGCCCCACGAAAGTCAATGAGTTTACAGTATATGACTATTGTCGCACCGACAGTAAAACACCCCACCCATCACCACCACACAAACAAATACATTAAAGGAATAAACAAACAAATAAAA
>CM037795.1:1145397-1195397 GCA_021229015.1 Solen grandis
GTTCGCTGCTCCTCAGTGGTCTGGAAATGAGGATTTTATAACTAAATTTGGTAAGGTTTAACTGTGGTTTTCTGCAGATCAGGCTTTATGTGGTACCTATTGAGTGCGTCAAAATGAGTCTATATGAGGGAAAGGGTTAAGATATGTTAGCAGGTTATTTCTGAGTACGTTAAGATAATCATCCGTCATGGATGATCATGGTCTTCCAAATGCTTTTAAAAAAAATTCAGAGCGGATGCAAGCACCCAATGACTTAGAGTTATAGGTTCTTTTGCTTTAAGTGTATAAAGGCTTGCATTTACTATTAAAATTCCAAAGATCGCCTGACAGACCACGATCATATATTAATGATGAAGGGGTTATCTTAAGCTACGTTATTTTATGCATCTGTGATCAAGTCTTTAGACACTGTCGATAGTTTTGGTCAAATTATTTTCCATCGAAATTACTACTGATACGATCAGCATGGATATTATTTATACATGTACACACATGTAAATTCATGTTTATGTATGTATTAGTTTTTGGTAATTCGATCACGGATGCCTTGACAGATCTCGCGTAATTACTCCTGTGAACAAAATCAAATTCAGTTGGTCCAATTTAAATGCACGGAAGTACATTGTTGAACAAGATTTCGACAAAGGGACGAACTGTTCATTGATAAGCCCTGGATTTCTCAATTGCATCGGTAATTAATCATGAATATTGATGACAACAGGTGTGTAATTTTGATTTTTCCTGCCCTCGGTCCGATGTCCCGCGATAGCCTCCGAATCAGACTAATCTACATGTATTTAGTGTCTCTTCTCGTCACCCCGGGATGACACATTTTGTGGACAACTCACCTTCGGTTATTAACTGCCTCTCAACTGTTGCTGATGTAATTAAGTATAACATTCGCTTGCCATATTTCGAATCTTCAAAATAAAGCTTTTGTATTTTTCATTTATTGTTTTTAATCATTTATTTTCGTTGTCGATATTTGTGAGATTATCCTCTATTATAAAAATAATCTCATCTGGCTTCAGAAGAAAATCCATTTGAAATAAAACCTAGTGTTTAGGCGTTCAGTATTTCACAAACACCTTTAAGCAAATTATATTATTCAAAACGTACGATAAGGTTCTGTTTCATATCGTTTTAAATAAAAACAAACTTTTGGGGGCTAAAATTGCGTCGTAACATGCTATAAATGAGAGCCAGAGATTTTATCGGTGCACCGTACATGGCAACATAACTATGTACATTAAGATTGTTTGAAGCGCGGTTGTTATTTATTTGATGTGTCCTCGAGTGACTGCGATGAACTGAAGAACCCATATTACTATTGGGCCCGCCAGATGTCTCTACGATACCAGCTCAGTGACGTCAGCACACTCACGTTATCAAAAAACGACAACACCTTGTTATATATTTCCTTTACAATATTTTATCATGTTATTAATTCGTCATTTATTTATCGAAACTTGGCGTGGGTAGACAAAAATGCAATCTATCTAGATCAATAAGTAAGTCCGAGAAATATCAATAGTCATATTTCAATGGTTCTAAGCCCCAAATCGACTTTAGTTAGCATTTGTTGTCGTATAGGGGATAAGGAGTTTAATTTCACTCCAATCAAACAAAAATTTGGTTATCTCAGGGCGAGTGATAAGATCTAGGCAAAGTGTTGTGTGCATCTTGTCTCCAGCGGTGTTTATGTACGGTTGACTAACCAGTTTTCGGGGTATAACAAGTTTTCGGGTATTTTACATCTATAACGTTTGCGCGTGAGAACGTGAAATGACGAGTTGTTTTCGCTGTCTCATATGATCAAAACAAATGTCAGCCATGCTCTAACATTCAAATTAAGGCATCATGTGACTTCTTGTGTGAATTTGGGACAATGTTTAAGATGCAGGTCCAATTCATTAAAATCTTGAACTCATATTTTAATAGCTATTTTGTAGATCAAACTTGTCTGAATTATTCAAATTTACATATTTTCAAACAAAAACAAAAATCCATATAGTTTTTATTTAAGTTAATACACCTTACAGGTTTAGTATTTTGTGCAGAAAGCTAACTAAATGTTATCAATTACCCGAATAATAAGTCACACGATGGCTTAATTTGAATAAAAAAATGGCGGACATTTGCTATGAATTTTAAGGGGTTGGAAATAGCTTGTGGGATAAGCTTTTTAAGTTGTGTAAAGTATATAATTTGTGATGAATATGTGTAAAAAAGTTTTAATTATCCATATGTGTCATCAATGGTAATTGTCATTAAGTTTAAAATGAAAAAATGATCGTCGAACGGGATGGGTGTACGGTCAGCAGTTTTCCCGGATAAAGTTGCAACTTTTTTCCGACCGTTGATGCCAATCAGAAAAAAAAATTAATCAGAATAGCATCTCAGACGAAATAAAAGCTCTATAAATATAAAATCGTAACAGCATTATTTCCCTGAGATGGAATTTCTGATGTATATTCAACTAATAAAGTAGGATGAGCTTAATTTGTAAATACCCCGAAAGCTTGTTAGTAACTTTTTATGCTATCACCGTTGACCTACATTAGAATGAACGCTGCTCTGTTTTGATCGAGATGATTTTAAGATCGCAAATGTGTACAGGGAGTGACAAAATGTGCTGTTGCACCCCCTTATGCTAATCAAATGAAAAATTTAATGATATTTGATATGCGAATATAGATCGATCTCGTTAGTACCCCGAAAACTTATTAGACCATCATAGTTAAGTTTGGGTTTAAATCAAACTGTATGGACAAAAGAAATCATCAAGTTATTTTTCAAAACACTGGACCTCGTCCGTGAGCAATCTCGCTTCACTTTCATTTATTTTCAATTCAAAAGAGGCATCGTATGTAATGAAGATGTCAGCACATCTAGACATGTCAATAGATGACGAAGTGGCACTCCTTTTAATTTTAAACGTCTTGTTGATATCAATAACATGTAAAATTATTGACGTGACTGCAAGCGCAATCTTTGTTTTCTGCTCATATGGCCGGATATATCCGGTGTACGGTGATCCACCGTGATATATACGTCTTGTATTTATGGGTTGTTTACTACTTTTCTACACTATCGTATTTTACTATTGTCAAAACAGTACATATTCTTTTTAGACGTAAACAAGTGTTACCTTTTATAATTACATGCGCTTTTACCGTTTAGATGCCTATTTCTTGAATTTTATTAAGAGTTTTTACTACAAATATATTTGAAATGATATGACACAATACGTTGGATACAAACAACAACAAAAGTCATCATTGTTTTGGCCTTTTCAGTGTCGATAAGGAAGTACAATTCTCTGCCAAATTTATATTCTTTTGATTAAAGATGCCTTAAAAGAATAGGAAAAAAGCGATTGAATAATGAGCTTATATATTCATACAATGCATATATAACGAAATCAGTATCAAATACCAACTCTGAATTCAAACCATCAGGATAAAGCGTTTGTGTGTCCACACCGTTTCTTTACAAAGTCTATCGGATACATTGTTCACAACATGAATTGGCATAAACGAAATGATCATCTTTGTTAACGTGTGACGTCACACAGGAGAAGAAAATTGTTGATATCAAATCTATTGCGCACTGTTCATGCATTTCGAAACAGGTTGTTTAGTTTGTCTAACATATTGGTATCAACAGTTGTACTTTTTTTTCTTTTAAAGGTCAAGATACAATATAATACAGGTCAGGACCCAGTATTGTTATCTATAAAATGCTAACATGATATTACATGTATTAATAATATCCTAGTTCAATGATTGGCAAAAGGCACCCCCTCCCCCCGATGAGTCATAGTGTTATTTTATTATACCGAAACAACATCATCTCTAATACTGTAAAATCATTATTTTTCCTTGACATTCAATTTCATTGATTCAGTACCTAAACGAATTTCGTGGGTACATTTATTTGTGGATCTATGTTCTAGAAAACGTGAAGTCTATATCAGAGACAAGTTTTCGTGGGGATTGATATTCGTGGATAACCCCCCCCCCCCCCCCACGATATCGATGAAAATTAGTGCCCCACGAAAATTAATGATTTCACAGTATCAGCTAGTAGTAGCTAGTAGTGTAGGTAATCAGTCCCAAAATTGTCGATTTATCAGCCCATCCTTTTTACTTATTAATTATTAATCAGTGACTTTAAAACTAATACTTTTAAATTGTTATTTCAGATACTGCCTGTACCTAGAATTTGAATATTGTGTTATTTGTTATAAATATCAAAGCATAACAAAAATGAATACCTTTCTTGATATTTGTACTATCTGATCGCTTTCATAGTTCACAAACTATTACTGTAGCAATGAAGACCAAAAGCCAGTGACAGACAATGTCGAACTAAGCAGTTACGTTTTTACCAAACTAAAAACACCAATCTGTCTAAAAATCATATGATGCATAATTCGTTGACGAATAAGAAATCAGCATCTACGACTAATTAGCGCGGTCTTCGTCAATGAATTGATTAATCAGTCTAACTCTATCAGCTAGCAATATGGTCAAAGGAAAAAAAGTAATACAGGTCACCGGTTTTGCAGTTTTGCTGCCGATGTATATGTTAGGGGAGTTAACTCTAAAATGCTTGTTACACAATTGTGAATGAGTTATGTGCTCTTGGGTAATATTATACTGTGACTTTAAGGTAAAGTCAATGCAATGGTTCCGCTACATTTCGGACCTCATGGCCTTTCTTTGTAGAGGTTAAGAGGCCCAAGATGTAGCGGAACCATTACAGGGACTTTACCTTGCGTGCGTTCAGTATGACAAACCGTATGCAACCGGTTAGCTATGAAACTATCTCAGTGTCATAAACCACGATGTTGACGTATACCCATATACCATAAGGGAGCACGTGAACAGCCAACTCCATAGTTGACTGTAAGCGACCGGTTGCATACGGTTTGCCATACTGAACGCACGCCTTAATTGTGTAACATTTCAGGCTCGAGCAAACTGGGGGAGCCACGTCGAGTTCATTCTCACCCTCGTCGGCTTTGCTGTCGGCCTGGGCAACGTCTGGAGGTTCCCTTACCTGTGCTACAAAAATGGCGGCGGTAAGTGACGCTTTTGCATCGGAAATTTCATCATTTTCCAGATGTAAATAGTATTATAAGGTATAATACATCAGTTGCCATAAGTGAACTTACTTTACCTAGTGCTTATGATTACTTTAATGATAGGACGAGTGGGGGTACTATTTTATCAAGTTGTAATCAGCTTTTAATGTTAATCGTGTAAGTCTAGACAGATTTGGGTAAAGCAAGTGTTGCTGAGCATATCGAAATAGTTTCCTTTCCTAAACCCAGTTTAAAATCCATCTCGTTTATATTTCCCTATTTTAAATGTATTGCACATGTTTAGTCACCAATGTGTATGCTAGTATTTAATATATTAATAAATAAGTATTTTATATGTTAAGCGTACGAGGGTCGAGTTGAGCTGATAAAATAAGATAACTCTCTCTCTCTCTCTGCTTTTGTCCGTAGATAGCCTCTATCAATATGCTGATAATGATTCCATATTTTGAGGTATAAAAAAACTGGGATAAAATTTTAAAAATGTTGTTTTTTATATACTTATATGCATACAGTACATTAATTTGCATATTTTAAATATACTTTCAGGAGCGTTCCTTATCCCCTACTTCATTTGCCTGGCGGTGATGGGAATCCCTCTGTTCTACCTGGAACTATGTTTCGGTCAATTCGCAAGTCTTGGGCCGGTCAAAATCTGGCGGGTCAACCCGGCCATGAAAGGTGAGTTTAACACTTTACCGCAGACGGACTCGTTTTGACTCATTGTCAAAAAAAAAAGGAAAAAAAAGGCACAGATCAGACTTTCGAACATTGAGGGCACCGTGGTCTGAAAGTTTTTGGGTTCGAACCTCTTTGGGGGCAAGAATTATTCATAGCTTTCCCCGGGCGCAAAGAACTTGGTCCAGCCCAGCAACCGTCGAGAAGGTATATCATAAGTTACTAAAAAAAAACTTGTTTCCAAACTAACGTAAAAATACGTAAATGTAATGATCATGGACATATTTTGAAAATTCTAAACACAAAATGTAATCTCCATCCCCGTTTACCCCTCTCCTCCAGGTCTCGGCTTCTCAATGATCATCGTGTCGACGCTGATTGCTCTCTACTACAACGTGATCATCGCCGTGTGCGTGTATTTCTTCTTCGCCAGCATGACCAGCCAGTTACCCTGGACCTCGTGTGATCCGGAGTGGTCCACCTGTTACTGTCGGGACAGCACCATGAATAAGACTGACCCCGACCCCTGGAACTGGACACGCCCTGAGTGTGGTAGGGCATCATTTTTTATATTTTGTTTTAAATTATGATTGTTTAACCTTCTATGCTTCATGTAGCATCGTTTTGAGACATTAACAAAGAGAACATGCCACTGAAGGGAGCTCTCTATTCAGGTCATCTCTGCTTGCTCATTATAGCTCAGATTGTACACAGCAAAGTTCAGGGAGAAATTATTGTGTCATGTACCATTAAAGCACCATAAGTGTGTACATGAATATTCATGAAGTATAAGGGCTAATGTTTCTTAACTGAATTGCAAATTTATAACATATGATAGTACTGGTTATATTCTAATTCAACATGAACTGGTTCTGTGGTTGAGTTAATTGACCAGGGATCCGGTGGTTGATGGTTTGATCCGCACTAGAAATGATAATCTTGAGGGCGCAATGGTCATTTTTCATTAGCTTCCCGGGCGCAGAGTACTGGTCCAATCCATGAACCGTCGTGAGGTTCCTCTGAGCAACGGATGCATCTTTAAAGAAAAAAGGATTAACATAAATCACTCGATACCTCTGTACAGCAACACTTTCCAGCAGCAACACTTTTCTGTGACTCCGGATCCGGCAGATGTTTCTGAGAGATTTCACTGTATGTGATATTTAACCCTTTCCCTCATAGAGGACACCATGAAAAGACCTATGCGAACAGCATAAAACCAGATCAACCTGCGAGTAACTCGCAGGCTGATCAGGTTTTTTGCTGTTCGCTGCTCCTCAGTGGTCTGGAAATGAGGACTTTATAATTAAATTTGTTACGGTTTAACTGTGGTTTTCTGTAGATCAGGCTTTATGTGGTACCTATTGAGTGCGTCAAAATGAGTCTATAAGGGAAAGGGTTATAACTGGGCATACAATAAAATGTGCTTCAATACATGTTAGAATACATGCCATTACTCGATACATTATATTTATCATAACTATTTGTTCATTTATTTTAGACGAATTCTTCAAAAACAATTCTTTCAACGAAAATAAAACTACATCTCCGAGCGAGGACTATTTCAAGTAAGTGGTTTAGTTGTTCGTTTACGTCCAATTAACATCATTTCAATAATTTCGTGACTTTCCTAATTAATGCGTGTTAATTACTAATGAAACAGATCTCCGTCCGGGTCAAAGTTCGTTAATTTATGTTAAAACTAATTATTACTTATTAATTTCACGTGGATTGGGAAACAAACCCTTACACATTATATTTATAGGACCCGTAACCTCTAAAAATATTTGATTACAATCTCAAGATTAAAGCTGAGACGTTTCGAACACCACTCACTGATAAAACTAATTTGAGCATAGTAATCATATTTGAGTCTGAATTTGAGTATGAGTGCGATTTCGAGAACTTCGAAAACCTGAGGCTTGATTGTCTCCGTTTTCTGCTTTCCAGCAACAAGGTTCTACAGCTGACTTCCGGTTTGGGCGAGACGGGTGAAATGAGCTGGCAGCTAACATTGTGTCTCTTTGGCTGCTGGCTAGTGGTCTTCCTCGTGCTTACCAAGGGAATCAAGAGCTTGGGAAAGGTATTTTTTTTTCTTTTGAACCCTGTTAGAAGTACAGCCTAACCTGTCTAAAGCGGTCAATCAAGGGAAAAAGAGAAAGTGACCTCGCTTAATAGAAGCGGCCGCTAAATGAAGGTAAAATTAAATATAACAAAATGATGTAGATAGTTAATATTAAAATTGATCGCAAAATGCAAGTTGACCGCTTAATACAGATGGCCGCTGATACCGGTTTAACTGTATTCCTATTGGTTAACCTGTTCAGACTTATTTAAATTGAATCCTATATGGAATCAACGTATAGGATATAGTCTATTGAAAGATGTCTGCAGACAATAAAAGACCGAAGCGAGCGTACCAATATTTTTCAATATAGAAGTCACCTTAAAATTTGTGAAACATTTGATTTTGTGAAACAGATTGATTTTATACATTGTATAATAGAAAATAGAAAGGTAATCTATAAATTAATCGCAGATAAATCTGAATTTTCAAAGCTTCTGATTGGCCACAAATTAAAGATGACTTCTAAAGATTAGACAATACATCCTTTATCTTGATTCTTATTGGCCGAAACATTCTTTACAGTTCTTTGTTAACTTAAATCCTATTGGTTAATCCCTATTAGTCTATCAAATTGTGATATTCATTCATTCCATCCCATAAAAGATCAAAATGTCATACACATGTCGTTTAATGTTATAGTTTGCTACTGTAGCAACATGAGGAGAGATTAACATTTTTGTTTTCCATTTGTTAAAGGTGGTATATTTCACGGCAACTTTCCCCTATATTCTGTTGACCATCATGTTGGTAAGGGGGCTAACTCTGGATGGCTCATCGGAAGGTGTCAGCTTCTATCTGACTCCAAACATCACAAAGCTCACCGAAGCCAGTGTATGTACCATGTCATTTTACCATTGTCTTATAAAAGATACATTTTGACAACCGGCATCTGGTTTAATCGCAGATTTCTAGTTAAATAGTATAGTTACACTAATTTATACCAAACTTGTCGAAAGATTCAGTTAAGTCAAGAAAACTATTCATGAAAATAGTACATGTACATTATAGAAAACTTGATTTGGTAAAATTTATTAATAAATCAGCATTTTACGCACTCAAATAAGATGTTTGATTAATATGTACATGTAACGCTCTTTTTATTTATTTTCGTTCACGTTTGATAGTCATTATTTATTTGCAGTACATTGCATTTTTTAATCTTTTTTTATTTGAAATGTATGGTTCTTCTACAATTATAAACTGAGGCTGACTTAACATCAGTAAGACCATCACCGCTGTGGCTTCAAATCCCAATAGGATTAATCGGAATTTTCATGTGAGGAAGCATTCCAGTCGGCTTGCCATAGGTCGGTGGTTCTACCCAGATGCCTCTTTGCACTCGGGGTCTTCCTCCTCCAGTTATTAGCTGGATGTCGCTATATGATTGAAATACTGTCACAGTGACGTGAACAAACTTGGGTAGGCTTCCAATATGATGTTAACGAGTCTCTTATACAGCCTTTGGTTCGTTACTGCTGACGTCTAAGTCAGTATTTTTCACTCCACACGTTTTAACAATCTCAAACGTTCCAGTTTTACT
Organism: Solen grandis; assembly: GCA_021229015.1. Taxonomy (NCBI): domain Eukaryota; kingdom Metazoa; phylum Mollusca; class Bivalvia; order Adapedonta; family Solenidae; genus Solen; species Solen grandis. Next base: position 1,154,854 of record CM037795.1, read on the forward strand.
TCAACTATTTTCTGGGGCATATTGCAGGTGTGGTCCGATGCCGCTGTCCAGATTTTCTATTCCCTCAGCGCATGTTCCGGAGGTCTTATCGCCATGGCGAGCTACAACAACTTCAACAACAATGTCCTTAGGTAGGGCAGTAGCATAGCTCAGCATGATATGATGTTTCTACACTCAGTTGTAAAATAATATTTGTACTCACTATTTCTTTTATTTAAATGTATCATTCATTTTGGAAATATATAGTTGAATGTTCAATGCAAGAGAGCGTAGGTCCGAGTCCTGAGTCAACCCCGAGTGGACAATGTACAAGATGTCAGGATTCTTACTCTATGATGTTATAAGTTTTTTTTTCTGAAATAAAAGATACGAAGATATAAGTACGAAATGTATTGATTTTAGGGCGTCCGCAAAAGAAAACGGTGAAATCCAAATTAGATAATAAGTAAACCTCAAAGTTTGATGAATGTACATGTATTTTAATATGGGCATTTTATGCATTTCATAATGATATACAGTTCATTGTATTAAGTATCACAGTATCAATATGACATTGTTGTAAAAGTAAATTTTAAATTCTTGAATTGTTTGGCATATACAAAGTTTGAAGCTGTCAAATATAATCAGTTACTATGTAGCACGACAGTCGTTCTTCTCATTGCATCTATGTTGTTGTCTTCATCAGAGACGCCTTATTGGTGCCCATCATCAACTGCGGGACAAGTTTCTATGCCGGTTTCGTCATCTTTTCCTCGCTCGGTTTCATGGCGCAACAGAAGGGGGTCTCTGTAGCAGACGTGGCAGCCGGAGGTCAGTTTTGGTGGGCGTGTGTGTGAGTGGGCTCGGCGCAAGTGTAATTGTACGCGTATGTGTGATTTTGCGCGTACATGCGTGAATAAGAAAATACGATGTATAGGCTTGCGTTTGTTTTTGTGTGATATTAATTCTATGCTGTGATTGGTTATTACCGATGCATAACAAAATATGCGAAGTAATTAGTTAGATAGAATCTATATCAATAATGTGTTTACTCTCAATACATTGTATCCACTAAAATTTGATTTGATAATATATATATGTATTTAAACAGATTTGAAGACTCATTTACCACTTAAATAAAGGAAACATCCACAAAACTTAATCAAAATTATTTCTCTTTATGTCGATTAGAAAGCAAATTCTTAAATCTTTTACCTACAAATTCCGTCTGTTTCTTGTTTTGCGGCTTGTGGGGTTAAGAAAGGATATTGGCATTAAAATGGTTTAAACCTATATACGACCTTCAGATAAGCAGTCTTGTATGCTACCAATAGACCCTTCTCAACGCGCTCACGTACATTAAAAACACGTGTATGTATTTTATACATAAAATTTCGTGTATTTTTAGGCCCTGGCCTGGCGTTCGTGGCCTACCCCGAGGCTCTTGCCCAGATGCCTGTGGCGCCGCTGTGGTCCATTCTGTTTTTCTTGATGATGATGATGCTGGGCTTCAGTTCCGAGGTAAATCCTGCAGATTTTCGTTATCAATTATAAAGCGATCAATACTTTTAAACAATAGCATTATACTTGTCATACATATTTAGGACAAATGTGAGCAACTTATCTACTTTAAACCAGACAAAATGTCGCCAGTTTTGTCAATGCCTGGAATGTTAGAGTACTATTAAAGTACAAAACAGAATTTCAGTTACTGTGACATTAATTTTCGCGGGACACTAATTTTGTCGATTTCGTGGAGGATTTTATCCACGAATATTAATCCCCATGAAAACTTGTCTCTTATATAGACCTCACATTTTCTAGAACATAGATCCACGAATAAATTTACCCACAAAATTCCCTGAGGTACAAAATCAATGTAATTTAATGTCAACGAAAATTAATGAGTTTACAGTACTTTAGGTAGATGTGGCCTATAAACTGTCATCTCACTGTGATGTTACATCACGATAAGACAGATGTATAAATCAGCCTCATATGGATACTGTTCACTGATAATTGAAAGGCCCTCAAATCTAACGAGCAAAATAAAACACTTTTTTCTCATCTTTCTGCAGTTTTCGATCGTTGAGACAGTGTTGACAGGCCTTATCGACGATATCCCTCTGCTTCATCGCTCCAACAAGAGCAGGCTCATCTTCCGCGCGGCCTTCTGTTTTTGTGGATTCCTCCTGGGTCTACCGATGGTGACAGGGGTGAGATCATTTCCCCACTTATACATTAATTAAAATTTTAATTACTGAGCTGTATTTGTAAATTTTAAAAGTAATATGGAATGTAGAAAATATCATCTAGGTAATTTAAATCTCAGATCATACGTAACACGACAGAATCAGGTGTGGTTATTATGCATTAATTAAACTTTAAAAAAATCATATTATATTGACCGAATATTAGTCGTCAATGTATCCAACTTAGCGGGATGCGCATGCGCAAACTATTAACAGCAATTTCAACCTATGTGACATTACCAGTTTGATAGACAACTAGCGCAGGCTAGTAACGTCATGTCTCTAGATATGTATTGCGATCAAAGGGGTATAATTCAATTGCAATGAAGAAAATGAGCACTACATTGTTGTTTGGGATTGCTTTTGTTGCAATAATGTGTGATACTCATGATTTATTTCAAAAGTAAAAGATAGGTTAGCTTTAACTGACCGAAGACCGAAATGATGAAATAAACATAAAATGAAGTTTATATTTTTCATTTGAAAATAATAATTTTCCTTTCATAAATCGTAAAAATAAAACACCATCTTATACCTGAAATAAATATTTCATTCAAGTGCGGATTCCATCTCCTGGATCTGGTGGACAACGCATGTAGCGGCTTCCCTCTGTTGTTTGTCGGCTTCTTCGAAATTGTGGCAGTGATCTTTATATACGGTATATTTTCTGTTTTATCTCTTTGAACATAATGCAACATTAGGGGAAGGGGTATACATTAATACTCAATGGCGCTTTTGACAAATCATAAAAGATAAATCATAAGTCATAATTTCCGTTAAACATTGTGATATAGAAATCTGAATTGGCCAATTTGGGAATATTTTTTCCGCGTAAGAATATAGGCCTTTGCACATCCAATATCTTATTGCTTTTGGAATGATAACTGTATCAATGGTGGATTACATCAGTTAAGACAAAGGCAATGTTCGGAGCATAAATACATATCACGTGACCTTACCAACGAACAAATCATCAACGCATTGAATATATCGGTGTGCTGTAGCGGTTTAATTAATTATGAGTTTAGCCAGATATGGATCATTTTCTAACAAAGCTGCTTATTGGTTGCACACATTTCTGCATCAGACGACATTTTGGGGCTATGTTCAGACACTAAATTTCCCTCCTTTTACTACGCGGAGATATAGTTCTAAAATGTATTTTTTGTCTTATCGCTTTTCTGTTTATTTATGTAAGATTGCATTATTGACGTCGAAAATGAATTGAACTACATGAACGTTAGAAAAGGGTTGCAATTTACTGTAAATGTGTTAGATCTGATCTTTATGGACTGACATAGAAAACATGGTGAAAGCTGTCGAATATAATTCTCACCCTCGTATGTTTATTTATAGGTTTTGTGAAGTTCCGAAAGGACATCGAGATGATGCTGGGTTACTCCTCCCTCATGAAGACGATGACTAACTTCTCCTTCTACTTCTTTGCTCCAATGTGGTGTGTTGTCACACCGCTTTGCTTGTTGGTGAGTAATAGAGCATGTCTGCGCATGCGTTTTTAAATGTCGACTTCCGGTGTCTTTCGAGGCGCAACTATGCCCTAGTACTTAGACTTACATGTTTGATTTTAAAATATAATTGATGCATATTTGTTTTTAGTCTATATGTTACTTCTATAGATGCGAATGAAATATTTAGATATCATGATCAACTCAAATTCGATATTTTTATCTAAGTTGTAGATACATGACTGTATTATTATATCAATTAATTCATACAAAATTTCCATGACCTGTTCGTGGTTTACCAACTTCATTAAAATGGAACTTTATTACTTGGGGGTAAGCTTATAACATCAGGGTGTCAAACACCTGGTTTGTCCCAAATCGGGATAATGTTTGTTTGTTTGTTGGGTTTACCATCCAACCAACCTTGGGACTACTTGTCTATTTCTCGAAAACTTGGTCGACATAGTGTCCTCCCTTACCATCCTGGGGAAGGAGTACTAGACTCCATACTATTGTTAATTTTAATCGTGCTTTCCACATGGTGTTTAATCAAATGACTTACAATACTAAAACAAAATTATAATTTTGATTCTAGGGTGTCATCATATTCAAATCTATTCAATACGAGACGAAAAACTCAACGGATCCAGAAATATACCCATGGTGGGCGGACATCATTTGGTGGGGTGTCACACTGTTTCCAATATTGGCAATCCCTGCCTGGTTCCTGGGCTACGTGTGTTACAATGGCTGCTGCGCATCCCTAATCGAGACAAACTCTCCCAAAGAAAGCTGGGGTCCAGCGTTAGATGAGAACAAAACCGGAAGATACGATCAAAACTTGCGCACTATTGGAACCGTCCCAATGGAAGGGATTGGAGACAAATCTTATGGTAATATTTTTTCTTACACGCTCATACAAGAAATTGTTTCATTAAAGCTATGAAGTAGACTAAGGAGAAAAAATAAGTTGTTTGTTTCCACTAACATCTCCGGAAAAAAAATAAGGTCGGCTTAACTTTTTTTAACAATTTTTTTCCCATTTTTTCCTTATTTATTAAAGGAAATGACAAAAAAAAAACTTTTGCAACAGTAATAGCCCGAATGCTACGACAAAAGTTTAGGGTCAGTACAAAAAATAATAGGGTCGGTCGGGTTAGTAGAGACAAGTAACATTTTTTATTACGCCTAATGGTAAGAGTCAGTTTCAACTGCAATCTTATAAAGAACGTTTTTTATTCCATTGTATATATTGAAGGCCAAGGAATTAAAAATACATGTAATTTTGATTCCGATGCTCGTAAATGTTGCCTCCAACCGCATTTTTTCTTGGCCTTTAAGTGTGTAATAAACATATAAATTAAATTTGACCATATTTTCCCGAAGTTTTGAATAAAATTAATGATATCTTATCCTTTTCAAACAATTTTAGATTATATAGAATTTTTAAGAGGTATATTTCAACAATAGATTGATGCAATTTTATGTTATGCCTTTATTTAATCACTAAATAAAATACGGGTATAAAAGAGGGGTGAACCTGTGAAAAAAAATGACGTAAAATATTTAAGTTTTATAAATGATTCTTTTTAAAGTCATCAGATATATATTTTTGCTTCTTTAAAACAAGTAACATATTAAATACATGATAAGTTCATCTACCGGTATATGTATGTTTTTAGAAAACTTTGGATACGTTGCCGAGCCTCAAATGACGGAGAACAAAACCAGATCGTTTGCAGACGACAAAGTCGAGGTCGACACCAACAGTGATGGGGGTTACATATCTGAGCAACATAACGGCGCCAATGGCTCGCAAAACCGTTTCTGAGAACTGCTGTCGGGAAGAGAAATGGTTGTTCATTTAGAATGAGTCTCGATCAAATATACAGTTTGACGTCTTCGGCAATAGCTTATTAAAAATGTCAGAAACTTACATTGTGATGTATGTCTCGGCAATTTGATTGTGAAAGAAAAGTATTTACGTCATGCCAAATAAGTATAAAGATATAACGTGGTATTAACAAACATGTATCAAATATACGACGTGGCGTCAAGAGAATGGCGTCATGAAAAATATGACACGTCTCGGAATATACGTCAGGTTTAACTCCAACAAGAAATTCAGCCATTAAATTCCAAACCCTCAATATAAATAAAAAGAACTTAGCCCCAAGAGAAAAAAAACGACGTTAAAACAAACAAAATCTCAGGAAAGCGATATGAGGAATGCGCCATGCTGTATGTAAAACAAGCCACGAGGAAATATTGATATAATAGCGTTTTGGGTGAGAGACGTCAAAACACGTCTTTTTGAATAATTATGTTATGTATTAATGATAATAGTTATACGTTATGAGAAATACGCAGTAGTCACAGGGTATGAAAAAATAAGCTGTCTTGAAAATGCATTTATGAATAGTATTACAAATTAAGAAAAAGCTCGAACTACAATTTGTTTTACGATCATTTTACAACGTTTCGGCCATGACCATTCTCATTGTGTAATGTAAGCAAACAAACAAATAAAATAATTAATACTACTTTTGACATTAAAAATAGCCCTCGATATCTTTTAATATCTAGACGACGAAGGCATCTGAGAAAAAAAAGCCTCTGAGAAAATTCTGCGGGACAAACAAAACAGTTAAGTTCACCTCATAACAAAATATTAATAATGGTAAAGTACATCATTATTTCACAAATAAATAAATAAATGGGGAAGACAAATTTCCAATTCACGCTTGAAGTCACTAGTACATGGAATACATGGTGCAGAAAACGAGTTGACCCTTTAAATAATTCATATAGACTCATTTTGATGCATTGGCAAATAAAGCAGACCGAGATCACTGCTTCCGGTTGCTGTCAAAGAAAACTCTATTTTTTCATATACCATTTAAACTTTATAAGGTTAATATTCATCAAGTCATAGAGTTTCACATGAATATTCTTGAGGTAATGTGTTTAATTAAAGACTTCAAAGACAATAATGAAACATTGGCACTACAATGCATTAGAGCTAGATATTATTTAAAAAGATCTATGTGAAAAATTATATTAGTGTTTATTTTATTTTGGGATAGAAAACGTAGGCAAGTATCTTTAAGCTAGTATAGGAATTGAACAAGCTGTAAATAATTATGTTTCAATATAAACGGAATCCATGTTACTGTTAGTATCTTTTTTTTTTTTTTTTTTTTTTTTAAGTAATTATTATTCAATTAAAGAAATCCAACGTAATTTGGTATGGTGTGAAAATTTAAACAGAAAATATCCAAGTAAATAATCGCAAAAATATTTTAACACACTGCTGTATATATACATGTTTATCGATTTAACTGTATGAATGTTTTAAATGCACGTTTTTATAATGAATTTGAATTTTGTATATTAAATAAAGGTCAGTGCTTTGGTAACTTTAGTTATTTTGATCTATATCTGTCACCTCTTCACACAGTCAAGTACACACATAACCACGTGCGCTCGCGCGCTCGCAATTGGTGCATGACAAAACGGTGGACGTTTGTTTTTCTGAAAGCGTTCAAGTGTCTGTAGGAAAAAGGTTATAGTGTTGCCTCACTGTGACATACTGGTATCACGTTCTGGACAAGTGACCTGTCGCTTAATTCTGAAGCAACCATTGTAGTTCGAGCTCTAAGACAAGATGCTATCCCAGTACAGTTTTTAGCAACTTTTGCATTGGATCGAACCCACATTGAAAGAATTTCTAACTACGGTGGCATAAAGGGAACATAAGATATATTGCATCATGTGCGCACGCGATAACCACCGTTCGTACGCAGTAGCTATTGCGTGTGCAGCTATATAGGAAATTTAGTCCATGTCCCTTTTATGCCACCGTATCTAACAACACAGATTATGGCTTTTTCAAGATTTTTTAAGACGAGCTCAAGCAATACACACCACCAATATTGATATGATAAATAAATATGAAAGAGCAAGAACAATAAAAAACAAGAGGCCCATGATGGCCCTAAATCGCTCACCTGAGATAAATAGGTTGACCCAAGGAACATCTGTACCAATTTATTTTAAAATCTGGCCAGTAGTTTTGAAGAAGATGATTTTTAAAGTTTTCATATTTTTTTTCTTTTTGTTGCTATGGCTACCAGAGTTCTACATGGATCAAGTTTATTTTAGCAGCTTTTGTGGAGGTTGACCCAAGGATCATCCCTGCCAAGTTTAATCTAAATCTGTCCAGTGGTTTCAGAGGAGATGTTGTTTAAAGGTTTCTCTATATACATATAAGGCAAATAAGCCCCGCCCCCGGCGGCCTTGTTTATTTACGGATCGGAATAATTTTAGCAACTTTGGTAGAGGTTGACCCAAGGAACATCTGTACCAATTTATTTTAAAATCTGGACAGTTGTTTTGAAGAAGATGATTTTTAAAGTTTTCATTTTTTTTTCTTTTTGTTGCCATGGCAACCAGAGTTCTACATGGATCAAGTTTGTTTTAGCAACTTTTGTGAAGGTTGACCCAAGGATCATCCCTGCCAAGTTTAATCAAATTCTGTCCAGTGGTTTCAGAGGAGATGTTGTTTAAAGTTTTCCATATATACATATAAGGCAAAAGAGCCCCGCCCCTGGCGGCCATGTTTTTTTACGGATCAGAATAATTTTAGCAACTTTGGTAGAGGTTGGCCCAAGGAATATCTGTACCAATTTATTTTAAAATCTGGCCAGTAGTTTTGAAGAAGATGATTTTTAAAGTTTTCATTTTTTTCCCCTTTTTGTTGCCATGGCAACCAGAGTTCTACATGGATCAAGTTTATTTTAGCAACTTTTGTGAAGGTTGACCCAAGGATCATCCCTGCCAATTTTAATCAAATTCTGTCCAGTGGTTTCAGAGGAGATGTTGTTTAAAGGTTTCTCTATATACATATAAGGCAAATAAGCCCCGCCCCTGGCGGCCAAGTTTTTTTTACGGATCGGAATAATTTTAGCAACTTTGGTAGAGGTTGACCCAAGGAACATCTGTACCAATTTATTTTAAAATCTGGCCAGTAGTTTTGAAGAAGATGATTTTTAAATTTTCCCCCTTTTTGTTCCATGGCAACCAGAGTTCACATGGATCAAGTTTATTTTAGCAGCTTTTGTGAAGGTTGACCCAAGGATCATCCCTGCCAAGTTTAATCAAATTCTGTCCAGTGGTTTTAGAGGAGATGTTGTTTAAAGGTTTCTCTATATACATATAAGGCAAATAAGCCCCGCCCCTGGCGGCCATGTTTTTTTACGGATCGGAATAATTTTAGCAACTTTGGTAGAGGTTGACCCAAGGAACATCTGTACCAATTTATTTTAAAATCTGGCCAGTAGTTTTGAAGAAGATGATTTTTAAAGTTTTCATATTTTTTTTCTTTTTGTTGCCATGGCAACCAGAGTTCTTCATGGATCAACTTTATTTTAGCAACTTTTGTAGAGCCTCACCCAAGGAACATTCCTGCCAAGTTTCATTAAATTCTGTCCAGCGGTTTCAGAGGAGATGTCGTTTAAAGCAAATTGTTGACGACGGACGACGGACGACTGACGACGCACGACGGACGACGACGGACGCCGGACGAAGGGCGATCACAAAAGCTCACCTTGAGCACTTTGTGCTCAGGTGAGCTAAAAATGCAAAAAATCAGGTAGAGCGCTGATGCACTCATACATTATGCATTTTTCAAAGACAAAAATATTCAATAAATATAAAAAGGACCAATATCTCAATTGAAATTTAACTGGTCATACAAATGCTTTGAAGTTAAATCAAAATCTGAGAAAAGAGAAGATAAAATATATTCAAGCAATATGACCGGAGAGCATAACTCAAAAAAAAAAAAAAAAAAAAAAATAAAAACATCAGCTTACGTAAAAGGCTTGGTATTTATAATTATAGTGAAGTTACATGAAAATCTGACCAACGATAGCTGAGAAATAGTGTGGACAAAATATATTCAATAAATATAACAAAGGACCGTAAATCATACAAAATGAAGCCGGTCATGACGTGCCAACAATATACACAACTAGGCTTGGTACTTATTCATGCTGTGAAGTTAACTCAAAATCCGACCACAGGTAGCCGAAAATAGCGAGGACAAAATATATTTAAGAAATATAATTTAAGATCAATCCAATCATGATGTGCCTATGATATGCGCAGCTAGGCTTGGTACTTACTTGTCTTGTAAAGTTTCATCAAAATCCAACCAAATGTAGCTGAAAACCTCGTCTACAGACGGACGAACCGAACATAAATCAGACGTGAATCCAATATAGTCCACATATGCAGAGTACTATGTATTTGGTGGTAAAATAAGAACAAGAGCTGCCAGAGGACAGCACGCTTGACTAGTCAAAATGCTTGTTGGTAAATCAAATGAAATCTATTCCAAGTCTTGCCCTTCATATACCCTGTACATAATAATAGTCAAAAAGTATATACCTTGATAGTCTGATACCCCTTAATATTTTATGAAGTCTAAAATCAAGCCCATGCCTAGTTACTGAGACATAAGCATAACACTGTGCATGTAAAACTTTAACCAAAAATCCAAGTTAGAAAAGGGTCATAATTTGCATAAAATTCAGTCCAAAAGTTATCCTCCTTGGTTTTCTGATGCCCTTAAAGACACTCCTCAACTTTCTAGTCAATTCCACAGCAATTTCTGAGATATATGCTGGATAGTAGCTTGAATGCAAAAATTCAACCAAAATTCTAAGTTAAAAGGGGGTCATAATTTTTAATATATTCCATCAAGTGTTATCTTCCTTTATAGTATGATACCCCTAAACATATTAAAGAGGTTTCAAATCAAACCCATGCCTGGACTCTGATATATAAGCATGAAAGTACCTTGCATGCAAAACTTTAACCAACATTTCTAAGTTTAAAAAGGGGCCATAACTTGTAATATATTCCATCAAAATTTATCTACCTTGATAGTATGATACCCCTAAATGTATTAAAGATGTTTCAAATCAATCACATGCTTGGATACTGAGATATAAGCATGAAAGTAGTCCTTGCATGAAAAACTTTAACCAAATTTTTTAAGTTAAAAAGGGGCCATAATTTATAACATATTCTATCAAGAGTTATCTACCATGAAAGTATGATACCCCTAAACATATTTCTAAACTTTCAAGTCAATACCATAAATGGTTATTGAGATATAAGGTTGTTAGTAACTTGCATGCAAAACTTTAACAAAAGCTGCAACGCCAACGCTGACGGCGATACGGGCGACTACAGTAGCTCTCATATTCTTCGAATAGTCGAGCTAAAAAACTAAGTATATAAGAGCAAATTAATAAATACTAGTAACATATGGCTAATTGTTACCCTAACCCCTTGAGGGCGCTGTGGTCCACAGCAGATCTGATGGTTTTAGGTTTGAAACCCGTTGTAGGCAAAAAAAATTCAAGGCACTAAGTACTGGTCCAATCCAGGAACCATCAAGAGGGATAAGTATAAGTTGTAAGAACTCATTTTCTTATCGACATAAAAAAATAAGATTAAACATTTTTGAAATAATACCCCAATACAAGACATTGGGAAGAAAATGGGTCTAGAAAAAAAAAGAGAACATTTTTTCCTCTTTAAGCTTTTTATTATCAAATAAACACAACTTAAAAATCATACCACAAAAATATTTTCAAGATCATTAATACATTTCCCCGCACAATGATTTGCAACATATTGTATGCACAGATTTGATTTTCAAACCTTTGAAAACAATCTTCAATGAATACTAAACACAGTGTGAACAATTTAAGCTCTTGTAAGAAATTTCAAACAAATCTGCACGGTGCATTTTCCTGCAATGTTAATAAACCAAATATTACATGACAAAAATAGTTCATACATTAATGCATTTCATAATATATATTAAACTGAATGTCAGGATACAGGTATATTGCTTATAATAAGTTACTGAGTTGAGTGTTGCTGAAGCAGTATTTCAGTCATACAGACTTGACTTGACTATTTGAGTTTACCGTCGCTTTGACAGTATTTCAGTCATATAGCGACGTCCAGCTAATTACAGGTAGAGGAAGACTCCGAATGCACGGAGGCATCCAGGTAGAACCACCGACCTACCGCAAGCCAGCTGAAAGGCTTCCTCACATGAAAATCAAAATGACCCGGGATTTGAACCCTCAGTCATACAGCATCCAGTTCATAACAAGCAGAGGAAGAAGGGTACCTACAGCAAGCCAGTTGCAAATCTTTTTCTCATAAAAAATCCAATAAAAAAAACCCCCAAGATTTGAACCCATAGCAGTAAAAGTATAAGTGATAGTAAGCCAGCAACTGTGACCACTCAGCCAAAGTGGCTCCTTACACTTGTCCAACTGTGTTATTAAATATAAGTTTGATAATTGGCATCTGAGACATTAATGCACCAAAGAGCCATATAGGGGACGATGCAATATTAGTAAACAAGGGCTATTAACATAATAAATTTTCGGATATCTGCCACTTTTAACTAACCACTCGCAAAGACCAGGCTCAAACTTCACCAAAAATACTTAGCGCAAAATAATGCTTTTAATATGTAGAAAAGCATTCCATCATTCTTGGTTTACAAAATATTCAAGAACGTTGCTACTTTTAATATGTTGTTACCTTCATAACTAACAATAATTGTTAAGAAATGAATTATTTGGGTAATTTCATCATAAAAACAAGAATAATGAAATTTGCCCCTATATTTTTAAGTATTACTTCAGTGCTAGGGATGGCTGATGTTATTTGAGCCAGAATCCACTAATGAAAACATTCACAAGAATTGACAAAATGCAATAAATGTGAAAACTAAATCAACATAATAACATATATTTATTCACACACACACGCACACACACATATATGTACATTTATATAATTTTTGGAACCATTTTCAAATCTATTCTATCCTATTTATAGACTGAAACAAATGATCTGAAGTTTATAATGTTTATATTAAACTGTTTTTTTTTTCTGAATTTTCTCCGAGAGGGCGCATGTCTAATTGTAAGACTCAGATTCTGAAGGAAAAAAAAAAGAAACACTTAAGTTTAATCTCAAGACAAACAGTACACTGAGTATGAATTTCTAAGTCACAATGGTGGCAGAAAAAAACAACAGTATTTAAACCTTTACTTCATATAGGCTCGTTTTGACGCCTTGATGAACAGAGCAGATCCAGATCAGACATTCAACCTCAGCAATGACAAATCCATTGTTTTATATACCATATAAAGTTCAAAAACTTAATGCATGTATTCATTAAGTAAGAATCTGAAAATCAGATGTGTCAGGGATATTTGAAAATACATAAATTGTACACAGATCTTTCAATCTTCAGTTGAATAAACAAATAACCAATTTCAATACATAAACTGAATACTATAGTCTAAAAGAACACAAAAACATTGGTATGCAAAACAAAACCCAAAACTGCGAAATATGTCCATCCAAATTTATATCAATATTTTTTTAAATACAAAAAATAAAATAATTTGTTCATTCCTCTCAATGAACAACAAAAAACTAGAGATGTTATCACCTTTTTCTCGTTGACATCTTTCTTATTTTGTTTTATATTTACAGGTACTCATAGAACTACATGTGCAGCCATTGCTGAATGAAGTTTCATTTATTTCCAATAGGCCGTGATTTACTTTACGATAGAAGTTTAAATGATTTGTAAGCCCTTCACCTCATATGACACATTTTGATGCATTAGCAAACAGAGAAGTGTGTCCTACAATACAATATTGTAGCTCAGACTGTACACGGTCTACATGGCAAAGAAAAATCCATTCTTTCATATGTACATGTACTGTTTTTGAGTCCAGTCAATCAAAGGCCCATTATTCTTCCAAAAGCAGTGCACATTCTTTGGACAGAAAAGCAAAATATGTGTTTGATTTGTTAAGAGATGCAATCTGTACATATTCACGGATGGTAGTTTTATTACAATGCATAAATAAGAAAACATTTCTATTTCAAAATCATTAATTGTTTACAAAAATACTTGATTTGCATATTCCACCTATCTTTATCAATTTCCAGATGTTTTCCATAGACCCTCCGTATGTCTCCATTAATAATCAAGATTACATAAATTAATGACATAGCAAATAAACAAATTTGGGAATACTCGCCAATGCAAAATGTTACCAATTTATAAAGGGTATATTGATATCCACCCAAAATACTAAATTGCATAATTTGATCAACATTTTCATGCTTTAGCTGTTAGTTCACAGCTGATATTAGCACATTATGTACCATTTGCACCAGTCTATCATTGTCAATATATTTTCTTTTTCATGAAAATTGTATAATAATGTATAATGGGCCTTTAATATTCATTAAGTCATAAATTTGAACATGAATATTTATAAAAAAAGCTTATAACTTAAAATATGTAATCAGTAAGGTCAAGTCACATAAGGTAATGGCACAGGTAAGAATTTTGTAATTAACTGTGAAGGCACAATGCAAAGTACTAATGTGTTTGAAAATGAACCAAATTTGTTTTGTAGTCCTGAGAAAAAGATTGATAAAATACTCAGACCTCAGCAGAGAGGCTCTGGGTAATTTTATACTTACTTAACATGTTTGATAAAAGACTTAATAGATCTATAACTGGAACTATAACTTAACCCTTTCCCTCATAGAGGATACCATGAAAAGACCTATGCGAACAGCATAAAACCAGATCAGCCTGCGAGTAACTCGCAGGCTGATCTGGTTTTATGCTGTTCGCTGCTCCTCAGTGGTCTGGAAATGAGGATTTTGTAAATAAATTTGGTAAGGTTTAACTGTGGTTTTCTGCAGATCAGGCTTTATGTGGTACCCAGTGAGTGCGTCAAAATGAGTCTATATGAGGGAAAGGGTTAAAGTGATTAATACCCATTCATTCCACCTTTTTTTCATGTAATACGAATGTAAGATGGAAAGTGACAGGACATGACAAGTGTTATTCTTTTATACCCCCCACTTTTGGGAGGCAGAATATACATGTAATAAAGGTCCCTGGTGCGATCAAAGACAAAAATATGTTAAGAAAAAAACAAGTGTTCATGACTCTTTACTGGGTAACTTTGTAACCAGTTGGTCTATGTCTGTCTAATTCTCAATACAGAATAGGTATAAACATAAATCAAACATTAATTGGATACCAAATATGTGTATATGTGAATTATGGATATTCATACATGTTTGTTTAATATTATTTATTTATGTGGACCATATGGAAGATTGCTTTATGCCAAATATGTTATCCACTTTAAATGAAGAATTTTCCGCACACCTCTAAACACTCTCTCATTATATGAATCATCTATAGACATACAAGTTCTATCAAACAAGCACTTTTCCTGCTAGCAATACTGTTTATAATACATTTATTTCTTTCATATTTCAATATAGCATTAATAGACACAATCAAACCAATATTTTCAAATATATACTGTATAGGCACTTTAATTCACAGTCAGTTTTACTTATGCTATAAACTCTTTTTGGAAAAGTCCAGTGTGAATCCAGCACTAATTAATGCATCTAACCTATAAATTATTATACCTATTAAACTGAACTGTAAAATATTGCTTTATTTAGAACAATAGGCAAAAAGACAGCACAAATGAAATTAATGCCTTATACAGGTTTTTTTTTTCAATTAACCAAAGTTCTTCATAATTTAAGCAATCATGTTGGTCAATATAAAGTGTTTAAAACTTTAAATATTTTTATATATGGAAAAATACCATTTCATGTACATATTTTTGAAATGAATTGACACAATATCAAGAGAATATTCATTAAAAGTTGCTGGTTTTAGGCCTCTCAATGTTTCCAATTGGTTCCCAATCATGTAAGTTTCATTCTTTGATGATTTTCCACTTTCTGCTTTCCTTCACTTTCTCATTTTCTGGGCCAAGGAATGACACAGAGGATGGTCTGTGACCGGGAACCAGGTATCTAAATATAGAACATTAATTAAAAAGCATGTCCTGACTGAAGAAATTGATATACGGCTTTTTTTTTTCCACAATAATTTGTATAATAATTATTTTTTAAAATACATGTACATAAAACAAAAACATCATGTATGTATTTATCTATCAAAACAGCTGATTAAAACCTTTTCTCAACTTCATTTTTTTTTTACAAAAAACTAAGATGCTTTTACAAGAAACTGAGATGCTGAAACATCTTTGAATAATCCAAATGCCCCTAAAATACATAAATAATGCTAAACGGAGAATGAAAATTCCAAAAAGATACTAACTCTTGCATGACACGGACAATGTCATCTCTGGTGACGGCAAACAGTCCATCCCTTGCTCGTTGTCGCATGTTGTCAGTAATTCCAGACAGGAAGAGTGTGTCGCCAATTTCACCAGGGGATTTTGGTTTGTCCATCTTCATACAACAGAAAATAATATGTTTATCACATCAGAGACTTAATATATAACAACTGTATATATGCATTCATATATAACTACTGTATATATGTTTTTGTATACAAGTACTGTATATATGCATTCATATATAACTACTGTATATATGTTTTTGTATACAAGTACTGTATATATGCATTCATATATAACTACTGTATATATGTTGCCATTTGATACAAACACATATCTGCTATCTCATGTAACCACTGTATATATGTTGTCATATATAGCTACTGTATATCTGCTATCTCATGTAACCACTGTATATATGTTGTCATATATAGCTACTGTATATCTGCTATCTCATACAACCACTGTATATATGTTGTCATATATAGCTACTGTATATCTGCTATCTCATGTAACCACTGTATATATGTTGTCATATATAGCTACTGTATATCTGCTATCTCATACAACCACTGTATATATGTCATATATATCTACTGTATATCTGCTATCTCATACAACAACTGTATATATGTTGTCATATATAGCTACTGTATATCTGCTATCTCATACAACCACTGTATATATGTTGTCATATATAACTACTGTATATCTGCTATCTATAAACCACTGTATATATGTTGTCATATATATCTACTGTATATCTGCTATCTCATATAACCACTGTATATATGTTGTCATATATAGCTACTGTATATCTGCTATCTCATATACAACCACTGTATATATGTTGTCATATATATCTACTGTATATCTGCTATCTCATATAACCACTGTATATATGTTGTCATATATAACTACTGTATATCTGCTATCTCATACAACCACTGTATATATGTTGTAACATATATAACTACTGTATATCTGCTATCTCATATAACCACTGTATATATGTTGTCATATATATCTACTGTATATCTGCTATCTCATACAACCACTGTATATATGTTGTCATATATAACTACTGTATATCTGCTATCTCATACAACCACTGTATATATGTTGTCATATATATCTACTGTATATCTGCTATCTCATATAACCACTGTATATATGTTGTCATATATATCTACTGTATATCTGCTATCTCATATAATCACTGTATATATTTTGTCATATATATCTACTGTATATCTGCTATCTCATATAATCACTGTATATATTTTGTCATATATATCTACTGTATATCTGCTATCTCATATAATCACTGTATATATGTTGTCATATATATCTACTGTATATCTGCTATCTCATATAATCACTGTATATATTTTGTCATATATATCTACTGTATATATGGTGTTATATGTTTGGTGTGCCGGTCAACAGTAGAAAACTATGAAAAAAAATTTTTTTGTAAATGTTAGTGTTTTCCATTGAAATTTCATATATTTATTGAACATAATTCATGTTACAAAGATATTTACCATATTTTGATAGGACTCGGGTTTACATCATATAATGAACTTTGTCATATGTTTTGGGACAGTGCTCAAATACTACTCAATGTTTGATAAGCACAAAGTAAATGTATTGTAAAATTTGTTTTGCTTTTTTTAAGATTTTGAATAGATTCAGAAACTATAACATAGTATTTGAATGGCTCAAGATTTCAAGAAACATAGCAGTTATGACTCCCTAAAATATCTAAAGATGAACCTGCATTACTGGCCACCTGTACTAAGCAGTCAAACTGTATTTAGTAGTCAATTTTAATATCACCAAACTAGCATTTTTTGGTATGTATGTTAACTTCATTTAGCAGTCACCTCTGTTAAGCGGTCACTTTCTCTTATTCCCTTGAATGACCACTTAAGACAGGATTGGCTGTATTTATATTTCCTGATTCATAAGCTTTCAAAGAAAAATATGCAAATTTGCTACATAGGACATTTAATTTTTCTTTTTTTCCCCTAAAAAATAAAGAATCTAAGCATGTACAACAAAACTATATAAGACTTCAGATAAAATGTACCTTCTGAAACACCGAGAGCTTGGCCTCCTCCACATCTTTGTCAGTGAAATCTCCTCTAGATGCCCAAGCTATCGAGTTATCAAACACTTCCAGGGTTTCCATGGAGTTAGGGTCCCTGTAATACGAGAAAAATAACTTCTTTATACACACTGTATAAGAGGAGCAGAACAATCCTGTGGTAGGGCGAACCACTAAATGGAGTACATGATTAGAATGTCAATTGGGTTTTTAATTTTAATTTTGAGTTGTTCAACTCCACCCATGTGTATAAATGGATATTTGAGCTGGTTTTTTGGTTTATGTATAAGTCTTCTTTGCATCATATGTCTCTGTTACTCATACAGGATTTACGAATATACAGCTTGAAAGTAAACAAGAAATGTTTGTGAAACATATATGCCCCCCTCATATGCCATAATATGTATATAGCTATATTACATGCAAGGAGTTTGCCTTCATAATGTTGGCTTGTCACAAAAAATTCTAAAACTTCAAAAATTTGAGTGAAAATATGATGTGCTAAAATGTGGAACTAAACATCTACTGAAATAAATGGGCTGGAGAAATATTTACACAAGTCCACAAAGGTTTAAGTGAAAGAACATTGTCAGTTATAAACAAACAAAACATTAATTATAAAAATTAACAAATCACCTTTAATGAAAGAAAATGACACATCATCCTTCAAATATCTCAAACATTAAAACAAAACAACATTACAACATAAATTATGTTATCTTGATCTAAGTAATAACAAGGCCAAGTCATCAAACATATATACAAATGCAACCTTGTGACCTTGACCTTTGAGGTATGACACCAAAATGATGGGGTCATCTACTAATAGCAACAACCACAGAAGTTTGAGATTAAAGGTCAAATAGAACTTAAGTTATCACTCGGACAAGGTCTGTATATACATACACAACATGTGACCTTGTGACCTTGACCTTTGAGGTAATGACACCAAAATCGATAGGGGTCATCTACTAATCATGAGCAACAACCACATGAAGTTTGAGACTTAAAGGTCAAATAGAAGTTATCACTCGGACAAGGTCTGGTCTACCGACAGACCGACCTACGGACCGACCGACCGACATGAGCAAAGCAATATACCCCCTCTTCTTCGAAGGGGGGCATAAAAATACATAGCTTGAAAGTAGACTATAAATACATTATTTCAAGGTTCTTTAATTCGAGCAGAGCAACATGGTTCAGTGGTGACATATAAAATGGCTGATCCTAAGGTGATTGGTTCAACCCAAATGTTGACAAAGATGTTTTATGGCTTCCCAGATGCAAAGTCCTGGTCCAAAAGGCTTATCTGCTTTACAGAGAACATGGATTTGTGATATTGTATATGAACAGCTGACCTTATTTGTGATATAGTATATGAACTGACAACCTTATTTGTGATATTATATATGAATAGCTGACCTTGTCATGAAAACGAAAATACCCATAGTTCCCTTTTGACACTAAGCAGTAATTCAACACAATAACAACAAGGACTTTTGCCTTGTGGGGTACCCACACCAAGTCCATTAATATCTATTGGCCATGGCTTTCTTGGTTTTAGGGTGTATCAAATTATGCCATTTCATTGGTTGCGTGGTTTGACCAGGTAAATTAACCAAGTAAAGCACTCTTTCATTTGTAAAAAATTTAATCAATGACTGTCTTAAAACAATGTTTTGCTTGCCAAATTTTCCCACAGCTTCAAGTCATGAAGTCTACAGGGATTTCCACCATGTGATTCTATTGCTTCAAGAAAATGACCCCTGAGATTTTATGAGTAGTTATTGAGTACCTGTAGGAGAAAAAGCTCAAGACACCGTTTGAACAACTGGCTCCACCCCCATAGGCTCCGCCTTTCTCTCTGATCTCTCGATGAAGGTATTTCCATGACAACAGCTGAGATATCACCCGCAGGCTGAAGAAAAATGGAATCGAATATTCAATATCAATAGAAGAGTTAATAAAGAAACAATGTTACTTTGAAAGTGTTTTGCTGAAAATCGTGTTTTAGATTTTGCAAGATTCATATAACATATCCAAACACTGAATTCAAGCATAAGAAATCAAACAATGAAATTCTGAAAATTGGAAAAGGAAACAAAAGTAAG
Source organism: Solen grandis (assembly GCA_021229015.1). Classification (NCBI taxonomy): domain Eukaryota; kingdom Metazoa; phylum Mollusca; class Bivalvia; order Adapedonta; family Solenidae; genus Solen; species Solen grandis. The sequence continues at coordinate 1,175,095 of CM037795.1, forward strand.
GCTGGAAACATGTTTTTCATTCTAAAAAAAAACATAATTTTTCATTTCCTGAAGACAATTTTTTAAAATTTCACTACTTTCATTTACACGTAACATTTAACTTCATTTAGTAGTATCGCAGGGAATAAATATATATTTAATTATATTACATTATTAACAAATTATTTTCATAAATCATACAGAAAGAAGGATTAGAACAGGAAAATATGAACATATTTCATTTTATTGAAATAAGAATAGGAGTAAGTTTCTCAACTTAGATTAGACATTCATATGCATGCCAACAAATACAGACATACGTTAAAAAGACTGACAGACTTGAAAACAAACACCTAGAGTATCACTTAAGGTGCTTAACCCTTTCCCTCATAGAGGAAACCATGAAAAGACCTATGCGAACAGCATAAAACCAGATCAGCAACAGATCAGGTTTTATGCTGTTCGCTGCTCCTCAGGTCTGGAAATGAGGACTTTATAATTAAATTTGGTAAGGTTTAACTGTGGTTTTCTGCAGATCAGGCTTTATGTGGTACCTATTGAGTGCGTCAAAATGAGTCTATATGAGGGAAAGGGTTAAGTATCTCAACTAGACTTCATGTAATGTGAGTATAGGACAGGGCGTGACATACTGTGACAGGACAGGATGGGATGGGGGTATCATAGGAAGGATATACATACGCAGGGAAGTCCTCATGCGTGAAAGGCACCGTCTGGATGCTCTTACTCATGTAGTTGACAGAGAACGGCAGCTCTATTTGGGTGTGGACCGACGCCGGCTCAAACCTACCTGCCTATAGACACACCAGTACACAAATTATAACACATAAGATTCCTTACTATAAATACTCCATTAGAAAGTATTTGCCACTATAACACTATAATTATAGCATGGACCCTTACTCATGAACTTGTTATAATAACTAGGTGTGGACCAATTATTATAATAACTAGGTGTTGGATACCAACACTAAGTTGACTACAGATTAGCAATTATGTTAACAGAAACAACAGAATAATAAAAATGGAATTTATTATATATCAAACTCAAACATCCCTTTCTGACAGACTATCCGGCAAATAAAGATAAATCAAAGAAAAATGATAATAGAATTTACTATATATATCTATGCCTTTAATGTCTAAATGCTTAGGACAGACAACATAGCTTCTTGTTATGTGAGCGTATGATTCGTATACTCACATATATTGTGTGTGTTGCTGGGGAAACCTGAATATGTGAGTGTATGATTCGTATACTCACATGTATTGTGTGTGTTGCTGGGGAAACCTGAATATATGAGTGTATGATTCGTATACTCACATGTATTGTGTGTGTTGCTGGGGAAACCTGAATATGTGAGTGTATGATTCGTATACTCACATGTATTGTGTGTGTTGCTGGGGAAACCTGAATATGTGAGTGTATGATTCACATACTCAAATGTATTGTGTGTGTTGCTGGGGAAACCTGAATATGTGAGTGTATGATTCGTATACTCACATGTATTGTGTGTGTTGCTGGGGAAACCTGAATATATGACTGTATGATTCGTATACTCACATGTATTGTGTGTGTTGCTGGGGAAACCTGAATATATGAGTGTATGATTTGTATACTCACATGTATTGTGTGTGTTGCTGGGGAAACTTGAAGAGGTTTCCTGTTGCTGTGCAGGGAGGAGAGGAACCTCTCGGTACTGGACAGGGCCGTGTCCATAAAGTCTGGGGTGGCGTTCACACTCAGTCTGGAGAAAGGGAGACAGAAAATAAGGTGAAATATTCATGAAATTAACTGTATTTCTAAAATTTGGTAAAACTGAAAGATTCTATATTGTCCGAAATATTACTATCTTAGAACATTATCGGATTTTTCAGATGAGAGTAACAAACATCTACCATTTTATCAAAATTCAAGAAGATAAGACAAATTTGATGGCTGACCAAGAAACTGTTCTATCTCCTTCTATTTCTATATGCACTTAAAATAGTTTTTTGATGAGCCCTCGTATTGCTTTCTATAAGAAAGACATTTTATTTTTTACATAGTAAAGAGAAAAATTAAACATTAGCTGCTTTATAATAAAGACACAACAATGGACAAGTATTTGATTCTTACCTGAGATTATTTTTGTTCATCAGCACATGTCCTATCTCAATCAGGTGTTCCATGATCTTGGAGTTGTCGTCTGCTTCAGCAATCCTCTTCATAACTGATGCCTGTTACACATAAACAACTACATGTAGTAATCAGACTACAACAGTAACCAACTTCAGATATTTCTTATTAAGTGTTTCTGTGGCTCATATTCTGCTAAATTCTCACTATTAAAAATTCCAGAGTATTTTGCATGCATAAATTAGAAAAGGAATACACATAAACACAAGTAACTGGTGTTGCAAGGCAAGACATGAGTTCCCTACCGCTGAGATACATAATTTTCCCATTACCAAAGCAACCAGAATTTTGGTCAGAAGAAAAGAAAAAAAAATAAGAACACAATGTGGTGCTAATGCTTGTTGGTAAAGGGCAACCACTATCATTATAACTTTAAAGGGGGCATAACTTCTAAAAGTATTGCTTTTAGGATAATGTCCCTTGTCTTAGGAAGAAGTATGTCAGCGTGCATAATCTCCATACAGCCATCTATCCATATTTTAAGTTTCATAAAAAGAAGTTTCAGTACTTTTGAGTTATCACAATATATTGCTTTATTTGCCATATTTTAAGTCTATTTGTTGTCATAGCAACCAGATTTTTCAACCTACGAAGAAATAAAAAAGATGTGCATAATCTCCATACAGCCATCTATCCATATTTCAAAAGTTTAAAAGAAATATCTTCAGTACTTTTTGAGTTATCATGGGATCCAGTTTTTGCAGACGGACGGACTGACTGACTGACGGACAGACGGCAAACCTATAGTCCCCTCCGGTTACACCAGTAGGGGACTAAAAAAAAGAGAAGAAAAATTTGGTTCATTTGGTTGAATATTGACATACAAAGGTCAAATATACTGGACATGCATACCTGGGTAACACCAGAGAAAGTCTCGCTCAGTCTACAGGCCGGGGTCAGTGTGGACGCAGAGTGAGTCATGGCGTAGCTGTGTCCAGAGTTGGACAGTCCTGCCGCTAGGTCCGCTGCCACCATCTTGATCAGCGTCTGTAGTCGATCCTTGTCTCTCAGATCCGACCTAGAAATAGATGAACATAACAGACTTTACCAGTGTGTGCCATGATAAGCCCCATCTTTACTCAAGGTTTTTTTATTTGCGTCTTCAAAGTAAAGATTTGTATTAATAAATTCTAATCCTTTATATTTCATATATGTCTAGAGTTTAATTTGCAGGGAAGCTTGATAATAGGAAACTAGAACTGTCACTAAGGTGATTAATTCCCCCACATCACACCTTGTTTTCATGACATGTCAGCGTAGGACAGGAAATAATGTCACGTGACAGGATGTGACAAGGCAGGACGAGATGAATGTGATTTCTATATAGCTTCTGTGAAGTGGGGGGAGTGGGTATAATTACAAATTTGAATAATCAACAAAAGCATTTAACAAGTCTAGGGTTTGCTGACTTAAAGTGTTGATTTCAATCATTTTATTTTTCATACAGAGGTCAACTGCTCACAAGCAGTATAACAAACAAACCCATGTGTTCTTTTGTGCAAAAAATGAATTCAGACTTTTGACCATCTTTTATCATAGAGAAGAATATTTGTTTCTATCGGAATTCCAATTGTTTAAAGCACTACCTTTGGATGTTAATTTCTATACCAAAGTTTTATACAAGGGTGTCCTCTGGACCACATGTGTCATCTTCTGAAGTTTGACAGACAGATGGATGGACAGACGGAAAAGTGATCCCTATGTCACCTCTGCTTGCAGCAGGTGACACAATAAAGTACTTACCTGTCAAAAATCTCTGTCCACAAATCCAACATGTTGTCCATGTTTCTTTCCAAACAATAGGACGCGAATATCACAGCCTGGTACAGAAAAAAAATAAAAATCTGCAGGGGGAAAGATGCCTTTTTTTTTTAAAAAATGAGGTTCAGATCACCTAAATTACAAATATCATCTTGGCATTTTGTACAAATAGCAAACTATGTTCCAATGCTCCACCCTCACGGAGGGCCTTAGACCTTATGTGTCAAGGTCATTTGAAGGTCAAGGTCACCTGCTGGATTAAGCTCATCAAGGTGCATACACCTGTGAAGCTTGGAGGCTGTAGGTGGAAGGACTTCTGTGTTATGGTCAAGGTTAAAGTTTTGTGACAAACAAACAGACAAACAGACCAGAAACAATATGAACCCCCTGATCTATCTAGGGGCATAAAAACTACACAAGAAGATGCCCTTGCTAGGATTTCAGCAAACCTTAAGATGATGGTTCAGTCTGAGAGTGTATAGAGGCAAAAAAAAGGAAAGGCAAAATAGTGGTGCAAGGATTAATACTGAATCTTTTCAGTAATGACCCTTTCCTGCACCTCATTATTTGTTTGCTTGTGTGTTTGTTTATTGGTTTAAATGTCTCACTGACAGTATTTCAGTCACATAACGACAATGTCTACTTGAGACGGATATAGTGCTTCCACATTGCAGTATCACGCCGTAAACATGTGGCATGATACCACACCCTGTCACATTATCTTGACACCGGGCCTACCTGTCATAAAAGCTGAGCAGCAAGCAAGGGAGCTAAACCAGTACTGTTTTTTACAACTTTGGTATGTTGCAGCTGGGGATTGAACCAAAGACCTCCTGATTCCGTTTGACCATTGGGACCAATCTGCACATCATTCCATCTTTCCATTTTGAACAATAATGAGTCAAAGAAAAATAAAAGAACTACCAGGGTGACCACATTAGCATATTGTCAGCATCCTGAGCTCAGGTGAGCTAAAAATATTACCTGGTCATAACCAAAGAGATCTGAAGGATCAGGGCTGATCATGGTTGAAGCGCGCAGGCCACCTGTGAAGTATTCTATCTTGTGTGAGAGTTCTTTGTAGTCGTAAATACCTGCTCCCATCCTGTAGGGTTATGGAAATGAAAAGCGTAGATTCTTGAATTGAAAACTATTACCTGAACATCATATTAAACTCTGTTGACATAATTTTATAGTTAATTTGTCTTCAACATTCTTTATATCATATGCAAATCCCACATTGTTCTGCTCGTAACAAATTATGGATGATATATTTAAATGTAATCAGTACTTTTCACTAATAAAAAGCATTGTGTGTCTTGGCAATGTAATAAGTAGAGTCATTCATTTGGAAAAGAAAACTATTTGCATGTATCCAAACAGTTTGACTAATTTAATCTGAACTCTTCACTTGCTACATACTTCTGCTACATACATTTGCTACATACTTCTGTTACATACTTCTGCTACATACATATGCTACATACTTCAGACATGAATGGAGGATTTGCAAAGAAAAAAAAGAAAGAATGTATTGCTAGATGAAAAAGATAAGTATACATGTATGTACTGAATAAACCTGATGAAACATATTCTTGCATAAAAGACAGAATCAAGTAAATTAGGTAATACCACTATTTCCTGCCCTGGTGAAAGGAATTTTTTCTGTTGGAAACATCCCTATAATTTTTAACATTTTTCATAACGAGTAATCATAATCTAGAATACACACACACACATACATGTAGAGATCTAGAAAGAAAAGGACAACAGTAATTAGAACTATCACTTAAGGTGATTAATACCCCTGCATGCCACCTTATTTTCATGTAATGCGAGTGTAGAATGGGGCTGGACTTCAAATGATGGCAGGATGTGACGAGCATGATTCCAATATAGCCCCAACTTCTGTGAAGTGGAAGCATACCTAGAAGAAACTAAACAAGATGGACCCCTACTTGGTGATGACGTTGGTAAACAGGGGCACGTAGACCTTCAGTTCCTCGGGCACCTGGTCCAGGTGGGAGACAATCTTGACGTATGTCACCTCGTTCGTCGGCTGGCTACTGTACTGTACCGGCACACCATCTGACAAGAAAAATCTCAATCAGTAAAATTCTGCCATTATATCAGTAGTCTGTCTCAACAGTATCTTGATTTATTCCTAGAGGTTCATTTGTTTGCTGGGTTAAACATCCCAGAGATATCGGGTATGCAGTCCACAAGAGCCTGACGTTGTGCTATCTGTAATATCACAACATAGACTGACGACATGACACAATTATAATCACACTAGCTGACCAGATCTGGAACTGCACTTATATACTGAGTACAAATCAAGGGAGACGATCCACTGCCAATCAAGGGAGACTATCCACTGCCAATCAAGGGAGACTATCCACTCCCAATTTGAAGAGCTCTGACATACTGCAACTTGGGATCAAACCCACAGTCTTCCTACTATGAAATCACTTAGAGAGTATGTAATGAAGGATAGATATTTGTAACAGCCTGTCAGTAACCCTTAACGGTGAGAGATTTGTGTCAGCCGTCCTATAGCTCAGTTGGCAGAGCACTCGCCCTGTAAATGAGGTGTCCCAGGTACGAGCAGGCTGCACATTTTCCTCACCTGGTTACATTTGGTGCCTGACATGGAAAGGTCACTGTTCCCCAGTACATACAGCTGTTGGGTTTGTTGGGAACATAGCAGAGTGAATTTGGGAACAAATTCCAAATTGGCAGGGGAGTATGTAATGGCCTGAAAGTAACCCTTATTGGTAAGTAATTTGTGTAAGTTTCCAGTAAATAGAGCACATCCCTGTAAGTGAGGGGTCCCGGGTTCAAGTCCCAGTCTGACTGCACAGTTTTCTTACCTAGTTTTATAAGGCTTTTTTCATGTTACAAATGTCTATATATCTTCTTAGCTTGATGTATTACCTAGCATGGTATGTTTGACCTCCTCAGCGGTGATTTTACGGTCTATCTCTGACAGCTGTATGCACGGCAAACATGACAAATCCTCTGTCTGATTCTGGACCTGCTGAAGCTCCAGACCTGCAACATACAATAAGCTATGGCTAAAGAAACAAGTAACTGGTGTTGCACGCAACACATGAGTCCCCCACCGGTGAGGTACATAACAGCATCCAGAATTCTGGTCTGAGAAAAAAACAAGAGGGCCATGATGGCCCTGAATCGCTCACCTGATTAAAAATGAGCAACATATGTTGGATTTTTCATATTGACCTATTTTCTGACCCCACATGACCCACTTTCGAACTTGTCCAAGATTTAAAAGAAAAACATTCAGACTAATTTTCATGAAGATATGGCCAAAAATGAGGCCTCTAGAGTGTTAACAAGGTTTTTCTAAGATATGACCTCATGACCTATTTTTTGACCCCACATGACCTAAATTTGAACCTGTCCAAGATTTTATCGAAACATTCTGACCAAGTTTCATAAAGAATGGGCCAAAAATGTGGCCTCTAGAGTGTTAAGAAGGTTTTTCTAAAAATTGACCTCATGACCTACTTTTTGACCCACATGACCCAAATTCGAACTTGTCCAAGACATTATGGAAACAAACATTCTGACCAAGTTTCACGAAGATTGGGCCAAAAATGTGGCCTCTAGAGTGTTAACAAGGTTTAAACTAAGATTTGACCTCGTGACCTACTTTTTGACCCCACATGACCCAAATTCTAACCTGTCCCAAGATCTTATGGAAAGAAACATTCTGACCAAGTACACACCAAATATCTAAGCTCCAGGCCTTATGGGTTTTCACAAGAAGAATTTTGAAGGTTTTCATATATAACTCTATGTAAAAAAGTGACCCTTGGGGCAGGCCTAATTTTGACCCCAGGGCCATAATTTTAACAATCTTGGTAATGGTCCATAAGATGATGCAACATGCCAAATATCTAAGCTCCAGGCCTTATACTTTCTTACAAGAAGATTTTTAAGGTTTTCTTATTTTAACTCTATGTAACTCTATGTAAAATCATGTGACTCCTAGGGCTGGGCCAATTTTGACCCCAGGGACATAATTTGAACAATCTTGGTAGAGAGTCATAAGATCATGCTACATACCAAAAATCAAAAGGCTAGGCCTTGTGATTTCGGAGAAAAAGATTTTTAAATTTTCATTTTTAAAATCTATTTTTAGCTCCTGTGACCTAGATTTTTGACCAATCAAAATAATTTTAACAACTTTGGTAAAGGGCCCCATAATGAACATTCCTGTGAAGTTTATCAAAATCCAGTGAGTAGTTTAGAAGGAGATGTTGTTTAAAGAAATTGCTGACAACGGATGCACGCACGCACGGACGACGGACAAAAGGCGATCACAAAAGCTCACCATGAGCACGTTGTGCTCAGGTGAGCTAAAAAGAAAGTGAATTGCAGAATCTCCATTCTGTCATCTATTCATATATCACGATTCATAATAATTATCATCTTAAACAGTTTTTTAAATTTATCGCGGGATCCAATTTTCCGGACGGACAGAGGGACAGATTGACAGACGGACAGACAGACGGAGGGCAAATCTATAGTCCCCTCTGGTGTAAACACCAGTAGGGGAATAACTAGCTATTTTTCCACATTTTTGTATTCAACTGTGAAATCATTAATTTTTGTGGGACACTAAATTAAATGTCAACGAAAATTAATGATTTTACAGTATATGTTTTTATGGTTTTTTTCTAAGTTACTTACATGCATATTATAAAACTTCAATTTGATACAAAATTAAAACCATAATATATAAAACCCTATATAAAAAATTTTATACTGAAAATTATAGACCTCCAATCGAGGGATTTTTATAAAACTTGTTTCCCATTCAACATAAAAGACCTGTTTAAACGGTGACTCACCTCTTTCAAAAATATGTTGATGATCAGCCTCGGTCAGTTTGTCGATACACGACTTCAGTTTCTCCTCTTCTGCCTGTCTACGCTTCTCCTCATACTGGGCGTCCGGGCTCATAGCCAGTGTCAACCTGTGTGGGTTGTCCTGGAACACATCGCCATGGAAACAAATACAGTTAATATTGTGTAAACCGTTAATTTTGCAGGTCAAAATGTTCTGGAATTAATGTTCAGTTTCGTTGGCAGAAATATTTGTATATATGGCATTACATAGAGTTTGATACAGAGAGACATGTGATACTGTGAAATCATTAATTTTCATGGGACACTAATTTTTGTTGATTTTTGGAGGGTTATATCCATGAATATTAATCCCCACAAAAACTTGTGTCTTATATATCCCTCACAGTTTCTAGAATATAGATCCATGAATAAAATTACCCACAAACTTCCCTTAGGTACACAATGAAATGCATACAAGCTGCCAACCTGTTTTTATCAACAAGCCTTCAGATCCTAAACTGACATCTTGAGTAATTACCTGATGAATATTCATAAATAAGATTATGCCAATAGAGGTTACCCTATACCGTACTTCAAGAATATTCATGTACAAAATATAAGACTGGATGAATATCAATTAACGGAACTATAAATGGTAAACTGGGTATGTGTGACAAAAAATTTTTTCTCTGCACTACAAACTGTACAGTATCTGCACTACAATTTTGTATAAGCAAACAAATGAGACTCTCGGTTGAATCCCACAAACATTTCTTAGCACTAAGTAAAACTTAAATACTCAAGGGTGAATTTCATAAGTCTTGTTTCCCTTATAAATTTACCAAAATATTTCATTTCTCATCTATTATTATCAGTTATTATGGTAATAATTCATTCCAGCTTTATCATGTACTTGAATATTTCATAAAATAGTAATTGTGGAATATCTAACTATGTATCTACCTAGTTTAAACATTTAAATATCACTAAGCGCTAAGTACTGCTGGTGAAATTTGAGCCAAATCAAACAAATTCTAGGAACGGCCCTCTTTACAAAAGGTGGTAAACATGTTTTTATTTGATAAAGGGTAAATATACACCTTGCGTCACGTTTTCATGTTCAAGGGGCATCCCAGGTTAAAAATTTTCACTTCAGTGAAATAACAGCTATGCTTCAGATAGAGTGTTTAAGCTTTACCATTCTAATTAGACTATAATGAAATGTATTTCGTAGGCTGACCATAAAACTGTTCTATTTGAATATAGAGATATAAGAATAATGAACTTTTTATTGTCAGCCTTCAAAGTCTGTATCAATCATCTGGTTAATTCACTGTTACAGACATATACCAGTGCCGGATACCCACGGCTGCCTATTACATCTTTCAGCCATGGGATACTTGGCTAGCACTTTATCGTTATCAGAATTTTCAAAAGAGGTACATTGACCAGTCAAAATGCTGCATACATTAATGAGTTCACTTCAGTTGGAGATCTAAAATCTGTAAGTCAGTAAAGGTTTGTTTAAGTGCTGTAAGTACAAGAGTTTCTACTGGTCCAAAAATAGTGGCGCGGCTTTTAAAATAATCGATAACAAGCAAATGCTAACTAGTAATCCCATGGGTGATGTATGGAGTAACGGAGTGAGCGCTCGTGGGTTTCCGATGCTGGATATATACATGAGACAGATATAGTGCAGCCTCACTTCAATAAGTGGCGTGATACCACACCCGGTAACATTATCCTGACACCAGACTGACCTGTCCTGGAACAACCCTTAGAAGCAAGCAAATACCAAGCACGTCAGAAATACCAATACTATTCCACCCTTACAATGTTGTGGACACTTGTGACTGCCTTTGAGACCAGTGCAGACCAAAATCAGCCTGCACATCTATGCAAAATGATAATTTCTTTCTGCAAGCTGCCCCATAAACAACAAATTGTACGGTCCAAAATAAAGAAATGACTAGTCCAATTAAGAAATTTAGCATAGTATGACTGTGTTAATAGTACTTCAGTTTGTCAGGGCCATACCAATACAATCCCAGTTATAAGATGAACACACTAATAACTCCATCAGCCACTCGGACCAATTATTTTCCTGATAAACCAGGGTCTGAAATGGTGCAATCTAGTGGATATTATAAAAATCAATTGCATGTGGACAATGCCCACCTGTAAGTACTGCTTCACTTTCTTCTGCAGGAATTGTGGGTCATCAGCTAGGCTCTGCTTGAAGATCTCCACCTGTTTGTTGACCTTGAAACTGGACACGACGTCTGACCCATGGGTCCAGCTGGACATGATTGACTGTAAAACAATACATAATACAGTCTAAATCTTCCATCTTTTATGCTATATCATGAAAAATGTTCCATTGGTACTCATATATTGGGACAATGTATAACTGCTGAACTTAAAATTTATGGTCCTGCGATATCTAAATTAAATGAAGTATTTTTTCCCTTAGACATATCATATACAATTGTTTGTGTGCACTTTCTCGCAGTCTTTCTTTCTTTCTTTCTCTCACCTCTTTCTCTCTTTCTTTATCCTTGACTTGCTAATCAACATATTTTTATTTCTTTTTCTTTTTTACTTTCACACATAATATACATAAAACATTGTACTTTGTGTAAGTGTATCAATTTCAAAATCAAGTCCTCAATTCATTTAGATAGTAAAAAGAATTGTCTAGCTATTTTTGATTTCTAATTCTAATATGTTGACTTTCATTGACTGTGTTTGTTGTAATTTAATGTCATAAAGCAATCAAGTTCCCATTTCCAGGTGTTGGTTACATATCTATCTTTGTTGATCGCTATATTTTCTTCTAATTTAGCCCTCTTTTAAGATATTAAAGAAATAAGTTCAACGGTAGTTCTATCTGGTTATCTTAGTGTAGTAGATATAATATTTCATATCATTACAAGGGTATTACAAGTACAGTAGAACCTCGTTAAATCAAAGTCCTTGGGACCAAGCTGAAAACTTCGAAATAATGATTATTCGGATTAAAAATCTGATGGAAATTTCAGTTTGTGAGCGTGCATGTCTGCGTTTTCATTACCGGTGCATATTGTGGAAATCGTTATGCTGTGAAAACCACCTATTAGGTGTACGTATATACTATTTGCAAGTTATGGAAAGTAATGAAAATATATCATGATCTACTTAGATGCCTCTAATAAACATAATCATTCTACCATGTCAAACAAGGATACATATTTTTACCATCGATCTGCTGCTTCAGGTAGCATCGCATGCTGTTGACGAACGCAATGATATGAATGTACTAAAGATCTGACACCTAGGTTTATCTGCTGGCACGTGCATATTATGCAACCTGTCAGACATCAATTAGCAATAATCAACATTTCCGGTGGGACACACGTTGCCCAACCCAATCTCGAAAAAAAGTGTGAAAAACTTGCCTGAGCCATCACTACAGGTGCCTCTGCAAAATAAACTTGGTTACTGACCCGGATACGATTGATAATAAGGACGATAATATGTTCACGAAAATTTATGAAATTTGACTTCGAAATAAAAACTGAAAGATGTACATGAATTGCGACCTCGAAACCAGGAATTTTACTTCGAAATATCTAAAAATCGAAATAGCGAAATTTGGATTAAACATTTTATTTTTAGTTAAAATAAGAAGGGAAGAAATCAGGACTGAAAATAAATTTCGAAATGGCAAGGAATTCGGTTTAATGATGTTCGGTTTGGCGAGGTTCTACTGTATTAGAGTACATACTATTAAATGTGATTCCCAATAGTGTTTTTCCTTACAATAATAGTAATGGATTTTAATTTGACAAGTGTATTTAATGCATTCCATTAAATTATTTCTTGTCATGAGTAATTACGTTATACCTATAACAAAAATTCACAAAAAAAATATTTACAATAAAACTAATAAAAAAGTATCACACTCAAATCCTTCTGAATATGCCATACTGTCAGCTTTAGTTTTAGTCATACTTAAGTATAGTTTTTATTATTGAGAACATGGCCAGGGTCAAATTCCACCAACAATTCTTAGCACTAAGTAATACTTAAATACTTAGTTGTGAATTTCATTTTTATTGTTTCTCTTTTAAAAATACCTAAATATTTCATTTCCTAACAAATATTGTTAGTTTTAAAGGTAATAATTGATTTCGGCTTAGTCATTTACTTGAATATTTTATAAAACAGGAATGGTGGAATGCATTTCTACCAGTTTAAGAATTAAAGTATTACTTGTTACTTTGCGTTAAATATTGTTCATGGAATTCAAGCCAGGTCCTTTTCCAAAGGTGTTGAATAAATCACTTTTGTTTTGACATTTTTCCAAATTAATTTTCAGAGATAGAAATTTAATTTGACAAACCAGGAGGACATGCAGGCCATAGTTGCTGGACTGGTGTTTCATGCCGAGTTCTATCCTGTGAAGGAGGGCGTCTATACGTTCCTGCTTGAACCCATCTCTGAAACAAACAGAACAGAACAGTGTCTGAATGACATTCATTAAACAGAACAGAATTGAACAATTCCTATGAACATGATTAGATAAATCTGAATTCAAACCAAAAGTGGTAAATGAAATAACTGATTTCTCTTTGCAGTAAGGATTGTGTGTACTCAGGTTTACAATACAGTATGAGCATACAGAGGAGACCCAGATGAGACAGCTGTATGACCTGGGTCTGCTTGGTTTGTTAAAGCGTCAAATCACGACTAGATGTTGAGGGTTGACTGCAATAACTGTTCCACCTCTTTCTATTTCTATGTGCACTTAGAATAGTTTTGCGGTAAGTCCTCGATGTGGTAAAAGGGTAACCACCGAAAAATCAAAGAGTTCTAGACTTAAGAAGAAAAAAGAGAAGAAGAAGAACTGAAGAAAAGGGAAAAGAAGAAGAGAAGAAAAAGAGAAAAAGAGAAGAAAAGGGAAGAGAAGAAAAAGAGAAAAAAAGAAGAAAAGGGAAGAGAGAAGAAAAGAAGAAAAAGAGAAGAAAAAGAGAAAAAAAGAAGAAAAGGGAAGAGAAGAGAAGAAAATGAGAAGAAAAGGGAAGAGAAGAAAAAGAGAAAAAAAGAAGAAAAGGGAAGAGAGGAAGAAAAAGAGAAAAGGAGAAAAAAAGAGAAAAGGAGAAGAAAAGGGAAAAGAAGAAGAAAAAAGAGAAAAAGAGAAGAAAAGAAAAGAGAAAAGAGAAGAAGAAAAAGAAGGAGAAGATGAGAAGAAAAAGAAGGAGAAGAAGAGAAGAAGAAAAAGAACTAGAACTTTCACTGACGGTTATTAGTTCCCCCAACTTGTCCTCATGTAATGTAAGTGTAGGACGGGACATAATGTGACAGGTTGAGATGAATGTGATTCCTGTATAAAGTTCCCACTTTTGTGAAGCAGAGGTCTAAGAATCAGAATATTAGTGAAACAAGATTCAAATATTTAACCCTTAAAATGCTGTGGGCACGTGTCACTACCTTTGTGACCAGTGCAGTCCAACATCCATGCAGTCTGACTCTGGTCTGCACTGTTTGCTATTCAGTCAAATTTTCAACAAGCACCCCCATAAACAACTTATGATACAGTCCAAAATGAAGAAAAGACAGGTCCATTTAAGGAATTTAGCAAAGTAAGGGCTCATCACAACCAACCTGACGACTGTATCTATCGTGTCGTCTATGATGGTTTTCACTTTCTCCACATCCTCCTCAAGTATCCCCTGCAGTCCTATAGAGAAGGAACTGTCCCTTGTATAACCATTGTATCTGTAACAGGTGTCATAAACTAATGAGGTCACTGAAAGTGACGTATGCTTCCGATATACCGCTCTGACTCAACAATATGAATAGATATTGTAATACGTTTCATTAAAATGGGACAAGACTTGGCTAGAAAGATTATAACTGGATGGGAAAACCCACATGATTCCTTTATAGACTCACTTAACCTTGTGAAGAAAATACAAGATATCAGTGATGTTGTCTACTTTTTACCCTACATATTTCTTTCACTTACACAGGGAAGTATATCAACTTATACGTAACTTTCAGAGCCTCTTGGATTTTATCGATACTTAGAACTCGGGCTCCTTATTATCTATCACTCTCTGAGACTTGAAACAATCCAAAACCATAGAAACCTTAGTAAAAACTAGGGAATTCTTAATCAAAACTATGGAATCTGTAATAAAAATATAGAAACCATAATAAAACTATTGGAATGGTATTCAAAACTATGGAAACTGTATTCAATACTTTCGAAACCATCATCGAAAGTGTGGACACTGTTATCAAAACTATGGAAACTATAATAAAAACTATGGAACTGTAATCAAAACTATAGAAACCATCATCAAAACTATGGAAAATAATAAAAACTATGGAAAATGTTATCAAAACTATAGAAACCAGGATCAAAACTATGGAAAATGTTATCAAAACTATAGAAACCATAATCAAAACTATGGAAAATAATAAAAACTATGGAAAATATTATCAAAACTATAGAAACCATGATCAAAACTATGGAAAATAATAAAACTATGGAAAATAATAAAAACTATGGAAAATGTTATCAAAACTATAGAAACCATGATCAAAACTATGGAAAATATTATCAAAACTATAGAAACCATAATCAAAAATAATAAAAACTATGGAAAATGTAATCAAAACTATAGAAACCATGATCAAAACTATAAAATAATCAAAATAAAAAAAAATAAACAAAAACCTTAAAGATACTATGAAAACTGTAGTAAACATTCACAACCACAGAACCACAATGTCACTTATTTAAAACTTAAATTCTTAGTATTGCATCATCTTTATCATTTAATAGGTACATATCATTAATCATATCTATATAAAATGTATTGTCCCAAACACTCACCCTACTACGGGAGAGTAGTCCGACCCTATGTTGGCCCCAAGGAGAGCCTGGTAGAATGGAGATGTCTCCCCATTGGTCAGGAGGGAAGAGATGATGCTGAGGGTGGTGGCCTCCTGAATGTCAGTCACGCTGCAGCAAGATGAGAGTTGATATATATGTATATGTTAATTAAGATACTCAGTAGCAGAAATAATTGATACCTCAGTGATGGGGACAGCATAAATATTGGATCACAATAAAAAACAAATCAAAACAATTATATCTCTGGGGAAAAATTACTATCAAAATACATTAAGAGGGAAACATAAAAAATCCCAATGAAGAGGAAAGGAAAAATATTGTTTGTAGCCTCAAGAAAATGTTTTCTCATTCACTTATGATGTAGCTATTTGTGAAAAAAATGACCAAGATGGCCCTGCAGAGGCTCACCTGAGAAATATTGTCTTCATTGTTTGCACAAGTTACAATATTATAGCATATTTGAGTTGAATACATAATCTAAGCAGAAATACAGTAAGATCATTTCAATTCCACAAAACAAACAGTACCCGTGGTCATGAAACATTGTCACGGAACTTCAAAATGATTGCATAAGAAATGAAGATGCTAGAGTGTAAACAGAGTAAAATCTGGCATTTTTTTAACTCCTGACCTTATTTGCCGATATCAGTCATAATCAATCTTTTTTGAGGGATTATGGCTATATACATTGTCATAAAGTTTGAAGATGATTGTTAAAGAGATGAAGATGCCAGAGTACAAAGGGACAAATTGTAGATGACAGACGGATGCTGGGCATTCATCAATCCTAATAGCTCATCCTGAGCACGTGCTCAGGTGAGCTAAAAACACAGTAGCGAAATTTTTTTAAAAAAAATATGACAAACAAATAATCTGTATACATCTATAACAAAGTGGACCTACTCATTCAGCAGATAGCTGACTGCAAGTGTCGTCTGCTTGTTTGGGTCTGGGGACATGGTGTCTGGCTGGCAGGTGACCTTGCTCTCTCGCTGTTACAGAACGCATTTGGAAGGAGGAAATATCAGAATACTTATTGTCATACATTTATAATCCATGAAGAGAAATGCTCAATTTAAAAGATGCCGATAACAAAATCAGGATTAACTGGTTAAACATCCATATCTAGGTTCTGTAGTTTTGATTTCACTACCCACTAGTTTTTCCATAATTTTCTAGGCTATTAGAATGTGTATTTCCCAGGAAAAACTTATTTATAATTCATGTCACTTTATATGCTAATAAAGCCATTAATGCCAGTTTTTTGCTTTCAAGGGCACATAACCCTAATATTACTTGGAAGGGCACAGAACTCTTGAATCACTTTGAGATGAGCACAAAACTCTTGAAACATTTTGAAATATATCTGTTTAATATAACTGTCACGCACAATGATGTCATAGAGATGTATTAGGTACATACATGTAACTGCAAAAAGTGTAGATAAAAAATGTAGCTAAATCTTCTTTTCAACTGACTGTTCAATTAAATGTTCATCATCCAAGATTACAAATCTTACCGGAGCACTCCATCTTGGCTCCAGAGGAACATGCGTCTCCACGACGATCTGCTGAAAGTGTTCCAGGTAATTATCATTGATGAAAGACAAGTGCTCTTCAAGAGGGAAGTTTCCATAGGTGAAAAACCTGTAGGATATATCCAGTAGGAATACATTAAAACTTTAATCCTAAATAGAACGACAACATAAATAAAGAACAGAATTGATCTTTGATAAGTACGCTGAAGGCAGCAGGGAAAATGGTAATTTGACCCTCCGTCCGTCTGTCCGTCCTTCTGTCCCACATTTTTGTCTGGAGCATAAGTCAAAAAGTATTTGAGATATCAAATTGAAACTTCATAGGTGGATAGATTTCATTGAGGAGAAGTGCAGTGCACAAGAATGATAACTTATTGCTCTATGTTATTTTTCTAATTTTTTTTTATTTTACTTAATTTATTCAAAAGTGACCTTAAGCAAGCATTCGGCAGGGGATGGCCATGTAAACATGGCTCTTATTTTCATTTTGTTGTCTGCTTTACACAAAATAATCAATTTTACATCTGCTGCATTTCACACACCTTGAGTTGCTAGGGTGATAATGGGTGCGGTGGAACTCCACCAGCTGGTCCCAGGTCAGGTCCGGAATGTTGGCTGGATCCCCTCCTGACACCACACCGTATGTGTGGCTGGGTAACAGCTTGTTTTGTACTGCCTCGGCAAATATGTTCTGCTGACTGGACTAAAAGACAACCAGAGAGAGACTTAGGCAAAACAATAAATCATACATTATACATGTACAAAGTTTGTAGACATAGGATTTGTTTAGGATTTTTGTTAAACAAAAAACAAATTTCAGCACAGCTATAACCCTTATACTGTCGTGGAATTAAGGTCTTTTTTCAAGTGATTGGGAAGAGGCTTTAATCATATTTTTTTTGTCTGTTTTACACTTGTGATTACATATACATGTACAAAGACTTATTTGCACAAAGTATAATAGTAAAAAGGCCCCCTAGTCCTAGAGTAAAATTATATTTAAATCTTTTCTCAGACAACCATGTTTTCATTACAATAAGCATATTTTTCATATAATACAAAGGAAGAAACATATTTGATACCTACACATGTTATATTAAATATGTATCTACTGACATATACAGTTTGTTTGCTTGTTTGTTTACAGTTACTGTAGTTTATTGTCCCACCAACAACTTTGCTGTCATGTCGAATTTAAGAAGTAGAAATATTCAGTAAGGAGTCTTATGCAAAACTTACAGAGTTAATTAAGTATTCCAGATTTGAAATGAACATCTTTTCTCATCAAAATAACAAGCTACTTTTGAGTGAATGCCATGCCCCCAAGGGAGGAAGGGGGGGGGGCTTAAACCTTGGGGGTCAAGGTCATTTGAAGGTCAAGGTCACCTGGCAGGTACAGCTCATCACGGTGCAAGCAACTGTGAAGTTTAGAGGCTGTAGGTGGAAGCACTTTCATGTTATGGTCAAGGTTAAGTTTTGTTACGAAACAAACAGACCAAAAACGACATGCAAACCCCCACCCCCATCTATTGATGCAGGGTCATAAAAATAACTGGCTTTTTTCCACTTTTATTTGAATAATTAATCAATCAGTCTATCTGTTTCTCTGTAGATCTTTGCTTTTTATGTGTGGCAAAGAATCAAATTGCACTCAGAGACATACTGTTTAAGGGATGTAAAATTCAAATCACACTGGCTAGTGAAAACTAGTGCAGTGAAAAGGAAAATCAAAACATTTCTCTCTTCTTCTTTTTTTGGAAGGACTATGCAGGGCAAGTGAAAATACCTATGTTTTTAATAATACCGGTAATAAATTACAAAAGCAGAACTGTAACTTACAAACACTCCTTTCATTTCATTGTAGACAACTCCTTTGAAATTCAGTGGTGAAGTTTTGTCTGTGAGCATTTCATGTTCTAACCTCCAGCCTTCCTGGCTAAAATAGAATCATAATCATAACATTAAAATTATTACCAAAGTCATTATATTATATTTTACTGTGTTATTTTCATTCCTACACAATAAAAAAAAAATAAAGCATTTTATTTTAAATCAACTGCATGTATCAGTTAGTCTAACCAATTTTCTTAAGTGTTTTCCATGGTGTGTACATAAAAACTTACTAGTACAAATGGTGGCATAGGGCAACTTTTACTGAAAAAAAATAACCTATCAATGCTAAATGTCTAATTTTAGTATCAGTGACCTTGACCTTATCCATTCTAAATGTATTCTAAGTTCCTTTTATGTACTGAAGGAATGTGCCAAGTTTCAGAGAAGTAAGCCCTACACAACATGCGAAGCCAGTATAAAAATTTAAGCAAAAATATAATAAGGTACATACAAAGTAAAACAAGAGTATAATGAGAAACATGCAAAGTGAAGCATGGGTATAAAGAGGGACATGCAAAGTAAGCAAGTTTACACTGAGGGACATGCAAAGTAAAGCATGGGTATAAAGAGGGACATGCAAAGTAAGCAAGTTTACACTGAGGGACATGCAAAGTAAAGCATGGGCATAAAGAGGGACATGCAAAGTAAACAGGGATAAGGGGAAAAAAGAAGGCACTGCTAAAGCTAGGGTATAATCAGGAATATGCAAAGTAAAGCAGGGATATAGTGAGGGACATGCAAAGTAAAGCAAGTGTATAGTGAAGGACATGCAGAGTAAAGCAAGGTATAGTGAGGGACATGCAAAGTAAAGCAAGTGTATAATGAGGGACATACAAAGTAAAGCAAGAGTATAGTGAGGGACATGCAAAGTAAAGCAAGTGTATAGTGAAGGACATGCAGAGTAAAGCAAAGGTATAGTGAGGGACATGCAAAGTAAAGCAAGTGTATAATGAGGGACATACAAAGTAAAGCAAGAGTATAGTGAGGGACATGCAAAGTAAAGCAAGAGTATAGTGAGGGACATGCAAAGTAAAGCAAGGGTATAGTGAGGGACATGCAAAGTAAAGCAAGAGTATAGTGAGGGACATGCAAAGTAAAGCAAGGGTATAGTGAGGGACATGCAAAGTAAAGCAAGGGTATAGTGAGGGA
>CM037795.1:1195497-1231509 GCA_021229015.1 Solen grandis
CCCCATTTGGGTATGAACAAAGGGGCTTTGGGTATGAATATCATGTGACGCCACCGAGGTGCCCTTTTGAGTAAAAAAATTACCATGCCCCAACCAGATCCTAGGGGAAACACTAATATCATCATATAAGACGCACCCCCTCGATAAACCCGAATTATCTGGAAAAACAGTGCGCCCAATCTGCCAGTGTATACAGCAATTTAAAACCAAAAAGAGCAATGTCTGGAAAAATTTTGGATTTCTTAAAGAAAATAGCGTAGTGAATAAAATAAATTTGTTTGCAAGTTATCAATTGTTATGCAAAAATGTCATTCCATACAGTGGCAATATGACTACTTTTATGTCAAACATTCATTGCTATGCTTTAAAAATAAAAAAAAACAACTTCCAATGTAAAAAGGTATTATCGTTACTTGAGTTTTGACATCTCAATACGAAACTCCTATTATTCATAATGACAACCTTACAGGGGGACTGCCCTGCAATCCATTATTGCTCAGATTGATTATTAGTTACTATTACTGTTAAGATTTGTCAGACCAATGACACATATTGGTATTTCTTTAAAATAAACATTAACAAAAATGACACTTAAGGTAGGTCCTTCATCGTGTTCATTAACATGGAATGTGTTCTAATGCCAGTAACGGCTGTATTCCGTGATATTAGTAAAATAAGGGGAGATGCTATATTTTGCATACACATTTCATGTAAAATGTCTGTTCTTTCTAAATATTCCTACTTTTCATGCAAAATTATGTGATTTTCGTAATATTTAGGGGATTAAAACATGTTGTTTACATGCATCCAAGGAAAGAAATCAGTCGAAAGAAGGTCACAACTTAAGTTTTAAACCATACAAATTCAACAATCTGATTTACAGGTACAGATAATAAACGGAACATATATGCCTTAAATGTATGCACTCACATTTTATTAAATTATTTGAATATCATTGCTGAATAATAAATAAAATCTCAAGTTGCTTCGGTTAACCCTACACTTCTCTTCCAATGAAGTCAGATATTTACCTCAATGCGCATGTGCAAAGGAAGTGAGCTTCAATGACGGGTTTACCACATTTTCTAGTTACACACAGATCTTGTTTATCCAAAGAAGAGAACCATTCACATATGCAGACGTCCACACTATTTATCGTACCTAATTATTATTAATTTTTCTTATTTTTAAATAATATTGTCAAAATATCAGATCTCATTCTGCTAGAGATGAACGTCCCATACTGACAATGCTTGGCATTTTGACAATATTTCAGTCACTGAGTGAGACAGTTACAGTGATATGTCTCGACTGTGATAACACGCCGTGGACATGGACAGGATACCAGAGGCGGTCACATTATCCTGACAGTCCTGTATCGATCATTTTGTGCTAACCTCTAATGACAAGCCTTTTGAAGGGAGATATACAATACCATTTTTAACAATTTTGGTATGTCGCAGTCGTGGATCGAACCAACAACCCCTCTTTTAGGACGCTGTAATCCCCGGGACCGCCCAAGAGTAACAACTGTACAAACTGAACAAATATCTTTCTGACAGCGTTCAACAAATTACATTTGACCTTTAATTAATTGACTCCAACTTCTGTTATTGATGAGAAATAATCATTTCAACTCCAAGGGCAATCCAATTCTTGTATTAGCAGGAGAACAAAATGTGATCTACTGTACAAGATAATACTATAATACTACTGTAAAGTTTAGTCATATTACAAAACTATAATTCATTCACCAAATCTATCAATTTCAACGAGTTACTTTAAAAAAATTATCGTTTTCATTGTTATATTTTCTACGTAAGCTACAGCGATTTTAGCCGAACAAATGACCTATTTGCATATTTCATAGTATAGTGTTGTTCATAAGCAAAGACGGATACATAAACTCTATATTTGTAGTCAATGTTTGTCATGGGATTGGCCGTGAAAATGCTGATGACACGTTGTACTTCTAAATATTAGAATATTATTTTCCAGCGGCAGGGGAAGAAACGTAAAAAAAGTGAAAAAGAAAGCAAACGATTGAATATTTTTTAGAACATTATTTATTTTACATCGATTACGAAACAAGTTATCACAACTTATATTAATCACTCTCAATGGCTATGGTTGTGGCATATGGTGGTCATTACTGTGGGAGGAAACCGGAGATCCCGGAGAAAACCCACGTGTCTGCATGGGCGACCACTGTACCCTCTCACGTACGTGACCAGGAATCGAACCCGGGACGCATTGATGAAAAGCGAAGCGCGTTACCACTACGCTATCCGGGCACCCAAGTCAATATGAAAAAAACAACAACAAAAAAAAAACAACAACAAAACCACTACCTAAGCTAAAACTTTGATCTTGGAGTTCCTCAGTACTACTAGTGAGTTACTATTCACAATTTAACATGTATATCGACCCCACCTCGCGGCGAAAAAAAAAACACAAAAAAAACAACAACAAAAAAAACGACGCCATCTTGTCGTGTTTGTCTTCGTTGTTTAAACCGATAATTAATTCAGCTGTTGTCTGAAGATATTTAGATATGAGTTGATACAGTTTAGCAATTACCAACATATGGTATCTATGGGCCGTCATCTGTGCCTGGTCCCTTTCTTATTAAACCCGCAGGAGTAAATATCAGATACACGTGTCATCGAAATTCCACAATTTGCGTAAGATACTGTTTAAAGTACACATATTTTACTTCATTCAGATATTTCTTCCTTTTTGTTCACTATTTCACTCTTGTATATGTGAGAATGATTCAGGAAACTAAAGCATATTCTGATTACTGGACTATCTGAATATTAAGTTCTTTAAATTTAATTAAATTTATGCGTCCAACGAATGTTCAATTTATGTAATCAAGACTTATTTTCTTTCAACGCTAAAAGTTATAAAGTTAATTCGAATATGTACGTAGAACGTTGGAAGGAAAATATCAAATCATCTCAGATTTATAATAACATTGTAAGTATGTCATTTCTTAATTTGAATGTAAGACACGACACGGACACTGCAACGTCCAAACATGGTCCACTCCACCAGTTTAAAAAAATGCCCTAGCAGAAATTGGAACCTGAACACCGTTATTTGTAGTCAAGTAATGATGGAAAGGTCCCCGCGGAAAATTTCAAGGGGCATCTTATTTCTGTATAGGTCTTTTTTGTTTCAAGCGGCAAGGAAAGAACAGTCAGCGAAAATTAAAATCAGAAAAAAGCAGGTAAAGAAATCTCTGTTCGAGCTCGAGTTGGTCATTGGTATTCGAACATCCCATGAATACCAATGACCTGATATGGACAATAAGATAATGTTTTATTATTACAAAGTCTCCCCATTTCACACCGATGTCCGTAAACCGCACAGAAGGTATCGATAGTATACCGGAAGTTGGGACAGTATCATGTGCATTGACTGTGCAATGTAACTTACAAGACAAATTTTGATGCCAAGCATCAAAGACACCGCGCATGTTTTTAAAGCACGACTTGAATAAAGCAAAGCCATACAGAAAAGGTCCAAAAACAACAACAAATAACTTACATTATCAGATTATTCAGAAATATAGAACAAAAAAGCACATAAAATACCTTAATTATAGTAGACACATTATGTGATGATGATTTAAGATGACACGAATTAACTAATCTATAGATCAATGAAAATACATTTTACAACAGGTAATTCATTTTTTTATATAATTATTGGAATAGTTAGGGTCTGCAAGATGCATGAAATTTCCAGACAGTAAACTACTAAGGCGGTATTAATATCAATGTAAAAATAAATCATCATCATCATTATCATCATCATCATCATCATCATCAACAGCAGCAGCAGCAGCAGCAGCAGCAGCAAGAATAAGGGCAATGATGATGAAAAATTTAGCACAGATAAGTTTTTATTTGGTACGGTAATTAGGTACAGGTCCCAGTATTAATTAACAATCTACTTCCCTTGATAACGTAGCGTGACATAGGAGTATGGCATTCTTTTTCTATTGATGATATGTATTAAATCAAATATATATATTTACAAGGTTTTACAGCATAAGCTATGTAATGTTCAGTTAAATTTACCCATTTCAAGCACTATACATACTGGGACCGCAGATTGGGCCTGGGACTGTAAATTAGACATGTCCGCTACGGCCATATGTATAGTGTTTGTGTGTTTTTACACTTTCTACATTATGCTGTAATACTGTAATATTAAACTGCTATTTTTTTTTTTAATTTTTACGTTGAAGGTTTGTATCTGAATTCTGAATATTTAAAGATCTCAAAACATCTTTTAAAAAATAAATTCTGAGCTTTTATGAAACGGGTTGCTTGCAAGGTACGTTAAACAAGTTTTAAAACCCGTTGCCTATGAATTTAAGGAGAAGTCGTCAGATACACATTATATGTGTCCAGTTTCTTTTTAATAACGATTGAAGACTTGCATATTTTGAATATTGTTATTTATTTTCATCAGTTAATCCAAGTAATTGATTCATAAAGTGTTTCTTTTAAACATATTACTGTTTTTATTTTACAATAATAACAGTGGTTGCTCCCTGTTTTGATTAGGCGGCTCCATTGGCAAAAGCCTATTTCATACTGACGTCGCGTTTCCACGCGGCGTCAATGAAAAAAACAAAAACAAATGAAACTAGAACTATCACTGAAGGTGATTCATACCCCCACCCCCATCTTTGACACAGGATGTATTCACATGGCACATAAAACGAATTTTCACACATAGGATTTGGGCTTATAAGCATACCAAAAAAAAAAAAATATTATCACTAAAGGTGATCAATACCCACACCGGAAGTCTGTCATGTGTAGGAATACAGTTTCAAAAGTTTGCGTGAGTGAAAGACTACATGTATGTAAGGTTTAAAGTTAGCGTGAGCAATGGTTCAAAAGTTTTGGACAATGCTAAAAAGTTTTGACAGACAGACAGATAGACAGAGAGACAGAGAGACACACAGAAGAAAACAATTTGCCCCCAAGATCTGTTGCTGAGGAGAATAAAAATGCAGTCTAATTATAGTTCACATCCATATTTATTGTTTGCAAAAACCTGTCTTTAAGAATTTACATTGTGGATTTCTTATGCACTGCACTTCCTCTCATCAAGATCAATCTACATATGAAGTTTCATCAACCTAGCTACTTTAGTATTGGAGTTATGCAATTAAAAAGAACTTTAAAATACATGGATTTCTTTGCACTGCACTTCTCTCATCAAGATCAATCTACATATGAAGTTTCATCAACCTAGCTACTTTAGTATTGGAGTTATGGTCCGGACAAAATCAAAAGATTAAAAATGACAAAGGGCAATAACTCCTTTCAAAATACATGCAGAGTTATGGTTCTTATGCACTGCACTTCCTCTCATCAAGGTCTATCTACCTATGAAGTTTCATCAACATAGGTACAGTAGTTTTGGAGAAATGCTCCTGACAAATATTTGTAGACCAACCGCCGGACCGACGGACCGACCGACCGACCGACGGACCGACCGACCGACCGACAGGGTGACTCCTATATACCCCCCCCCCCCCCAAATTTCATTTGTGGGGGTATAAACTAATAATTAAAAATAATATATGGCATCCACGGCGATATGCAAGTTTATAACTGGTCAATCGGAATGAGGAAGAAGGTGAATTCAAGTTAAGTAAAATATGCGATATATTGTTATATGGACCATGTGACGCCATCGCTTAGCTACGGTGGCTGATTTCTGTCATGTCGTGTCTTCTTGGTGTCGCGCTTCACAAACGCGCTGTTTTGAAGCGCGACGGTGCGAAATTTACACCTTTGTCGTGCTCGCGCGCAAGTTTGTTGCGATGTCGCGTTTCAAACGCGCGGACGCTACATCGCGACAAACTTAATGCGAAGACACGACAATCTAACGCAATAACGTTGACGCCCTTTTTTGTCGTGTCTGCGCATTAGAACCTCGTGTTGTCGCGTCCGCGCGTCTAAGGGGCGAAGCACGAAACAACGACAAACTGCACTTGTCGTGTTGTCGTGAATGTTGAATAATACATATAAATCTATGATTGTAATGATAATTTTGATCAACTGTCTGACTAGACAATGGTTGATATAAAAATGTTCAAGATAAGCATAAGGTTCCGTATTCTACTGTACATAGGTTTACGGCTTTGCTGTTTAATGGAAGATAGCACACTAACATGCATAAGTAATATCGTTCTGGTGTGTCGGCGACCTTCAAGACGCTATTGTGGCATCATTTAGTTTTTAGCTCTGTTTGTGTAAGTTTGTGTCATAATATACATACATGTACCATATTTATTCGTTTTTACAATAACCAACCATTTCTGATGAAATGGCTTTGTTTTCCCCGACTGAATCAATTTAGGCCTATAATTACTTGTCTTAGTATTTATGTGTAAGATAATATAATACGAGGTAGAGTGGTCTTACATCGTAAGATATTTAGCCTATGATGTCCTTAACAGACGCCAGTCTCAGTTTTAATTCGTGATTACTTCTTTGCCGGATACTTCTATAATGAAAACTTATTATACTACATTGTTGTCATGGCATCACATTAAGGTATTTGCCTTTTTAGCAAGAATATATGAATACATCACATGCATATGATAATTACAGCAGAATAAATCTTGGATAATGCAAGTGTTTAGCCTTTGAAATATATCTTAAAACTGAAATTTAGTTAAAGCGCATTCCCAGTGTATATGTATAAAGCTTCTGCGCATGCGAACCGGAAAGCGACGTCACGACAACAGGACAAGTGCAGTTTGTCGTTGTTTCGTGCTTCGCTCCTTAGACGCGCGGACGTGACAGCACGACAAGCAAACGCGCGGACACGACAAAAAAAAAGAAAAAAAAAGGACGCCAACGTTATCGCGTTTGATTGTGTGTCTTCACACTGAGTTTGTCGCGATGTCGCGTCCGCGCGTTTGAAACGCAACATCGCGACAATGCGACATCGCGACAAACTTGCGCGCAGGCACGACAAAAGTGGTTATTTCGCACCAAACGGCGCGTTTGTGAAGCGAGACACCGCGAAGACACGACATGGCAGAAATAGCCACCATACTTAGCAGATTTTACGACGTGTATACGAGTATTTTACAATTTCTAATATGAAAAATGCCAACTAAATCAAGATTTAAAATAATTAAAATAAATGTTTCTTCCACGCTTAGTAACATTTTCATGAACTCGTTTAGCCGGTTCATAACAAACTGCCGCAAACAAAACGAACCGTGTTTTCATTTCGTTTCGACATGTGTGGTTTTCTGTCTACAGGCGTGTCCCATATATCTCCATTGCTAACCTGTTTAATATCTGCGTATGTCTAGTTGTCTCTGCTTGGACACTTTTTGTAAAGAAACCAGATACTACAAAATATTCGGATAAATGAAACATTTTTAAGTCCCAAATATTCGTCCAAATGTATCTGTAAGAAACCGTCGATTATAAGGAACTCGTTTGCAAAATTAACACAACTCGAGTATACTTGGTCTCTTATGACATTCATTAATATATCGTCTCCTATTTTGGAAATACATGGAATTGAGAAATACTGTCGTTGACGGACTTAATATTGTATTTGTGGTACATGTACTTGTTTAAATATTCATCCTATCACCCTCTAGAAGTGCTATGTTATTGATATCTTAAAAATAGCATGGTCAGTTACTAGACGATGTGTTCTCTTCGTGGTCTACAACACACACCAGTAAAGATAAGTAAGATCAGGTGTAAATCAACAAAGTTTCTTACAAAAACATATCATTTCCATCAAGACTTGAAATTACTTCAATAAATTAATGCCGGATCAACAAGAGTAACGGGGCCGATCATCTAACACATCGGGACCTGTTTTTTTAAAAGGTATTATCACTAAGCTTAAAGCGAAGTTATAAGTTGCACGGGGTCATTTCTCAAAGGGGTCAATTTTTAAATAAAAGGTCAAATTATTATATCTACGGGAATAATAATAATATAACCGGGGTGATAAAAATGCATAAGGGACAGAAAAAAATGTGGGGTTATTTTTTTTTAAATTTTTTTTTACCACCACTGGTTGATTACCCAGCAACATATGTGAGATTGAAAGTCAAAAGAGTATACCACGTATCGATTTCACGTGAACTGTTTATGAACAGCTTACTGGTAGTTTATTAACTCCAACCTCCTCTCCTATATCTGCCACCTGTTGTTGCTACGTGTTTATATTAAAGTAGAGTATAATTTCAAAATATTAGATACATGGATTTACAAATATAGGTGTGTGCCGAAAATAAGTTACACGCATTATTAGAAAAGAACTGCAGGTATTTACTTATTTATTATTTACTTATAATTCGTTCCCCTTTTTTTCAGTGTACAATATGGTTTGTGTTCAACTTAAAAGTCAATTCGATATATACAAGTAAATATGTACAACCAAAACTATAGTCTTACCATGTTGATCATATAAAAGATCATAGGGTAAATTGAACAAACAGACGTAGAGATAGAGACTATTTCATTCCGAAATGAGACGTAAACCTACGTAAAAAAACGAGCACTCCCGAATCAATGGGAAATAAACATACACTTCAATATTTCCCCAGTCACTGATTGGTCAGTATAAATCAGCGAATTATACCGAGTACTGCCGACCCCTGGTGAAATGGTGTATTGATAATTCTTAGCAAAACATAATACTTACCGTCCCTGTTTTGATGAATAAAATCAAAGGGTTAATTTCTCAACATCAAGACTAAATTATATGCATAATATACATTGGTAATTAGGAATAATAGTGGGAAAATAATGATACTGAATTGGGAATTACATGTATGATAATATAAATGAAAAGAAATTTAGATTTCGACAATTACACGATTTCCTTAACTCACATATATATCAAAAATCAAAAAAGTAGGAAACATTACTATTTTATTTTCTATATCATTTCAGTTGTAAAAAACAAGAATCTACACACTTGACGATTTTCCGGCCTCAAAGATGAGATTCGATTTAAAAAGATTTTGTATCATTACAATTTGTATATCGTTGGTTATTCTTCTCGTATATGCTATCAATGCCCATTACGATACCTCCCAAAAGATTAAGGTCCTGGGTCAGATAGTTAAAAGTAAGTTAATAAAAGTAAACATTGCACAGTTTCTTCGATTTAACGCATCAAATCAGCCAATGAACACGTTTGAAGAAAGTCTTGAAGATAAAAAGGATTTCATTCATATCTTTAATGAAACTGGAGAAACTATTACAGCTGACTGTGTTACATTACTCGTTTCGCATCCAGGAGTTAATGATAGTACAATATGTATCTACAACACTTCTGATGACCTTCATGTATCTGGATCTCTTCGGAGGGATGGGCAATGGGAAGGCAGAACACTTGCTGCATTTGGTGAAATACTGATCTCCAATCCAGATTTGCTTGTACTTGACGTAGGATGCAATTTTGGGACGTATACTTTGTATGCAAACAAGATCGGAGCTAAAGTAATAGCTGTGGATGCCATCAAAATGAATTTGCAACTCTTAAGCAAATCACTTCATCTAATTCAGCAAGAAGACAACGTAATTATACTTTGGAATGCTATGGTCAGTCACCATGGAAAACTAATTATAGGATTTATCAAATCAAATATCGGTGGTTCATATGTTTTTAACGAAACAGCTGAAACAAAAACCCCAAAAGAAGCCAACTATACGGTGCAAGGTATAAAGTTTGATGATCTAGTTGATGCGTTTGAGCTTGAAAATAGGAAAGTTTTCATAAAGATTGACATTGAGGGATCTGAATTGGATGCTTTTCATGGTGGGCATGATTTCTTTCGACGCGTGAAAGTGTGTTATTTGTTCATGGAATTTAATGCATATGTCAGGGATGAACGGGGTCAGCTTGTTCTCGATTTTCTGACAACAAATGGCCTATACCCTTACAGTGATCCATATTTTAGAAACAGTCTTGAGGGTGTTCCTTTTAGGAAATTCAGCTTTGACGTCTTTTTTACCAGGAAAGATGATTTATGTTCAATGTAGCACTATCATGTTTATAGTTTTCGCAATATGTGTGTTTTATTAATTTTCTTTTTCTTATGGAGCATTAATAGGTAGCATCTTGTAAAATGCATTTGAATCCAGTACCTCTTGGTTTGCGCCAACCAAGACCTTAACATAATCTTTTTTTCTGCTTATTTTTTTAAAGATTCTTTTATCATTAATAGTCAAAGGACCTTTTCAGTGTCTACAGATGATTTGTAGCCTATCAAGCTAGAGCAAGAATGGCAGTCGATGGTTGACCTGGTTGGCTCAAAAGAACACATATAAGAACACATGTAACGATACTGTTTGTGAGCTGTATGTGAGCAGTTGAACCAAATTGTTGGAGTTGAATGTATATTGCGGAGTTTGAATTTTTATTGCAAAACAAAAAATCTGAAAAAGGGAATGTCTATCACATCTTGACGGCAGCGCCGTTTTTCTATTGATGTATATTGTATTTGTATGACTCACGTTCATTGTAAATAAAGCAAATACACTGTAGTTATGGTAATGATTATTAATTAAATCATATATCCAAAGATCAGTCTTGCTGTTTTTTTCCAAAAGTATTGTGATTTATTAAAATAGACTTTCAATCCATAAGCATTTCTCTAAACAGAAGATGTGGTACATGTATAATATACCCAAGGACTTTAAAAACGCATTAACTTGGAAACAAGCAATGTCGAATACTTAGGTAGTGTTTTCAAATGATCTAAAATTATTTTAGCTAAATTTTTGTGCGTGTTTTATGTCCTATATTATCACAAAAAAATTACGAGTTAAAAGAGAGTCAATTTTAAACGAACTAAAGGATGTATAATACAATAGGCGTTTCTAAATTCCTCGAGTATTCTTTGTGCTAAAATATGGTGATTCTCCTGCATATATATAACAGATTTTCGAAACCGTTATACAGTGTGGTATGTCGTATGCAAAACAAACAGAATGTTAAAATTATATTAACATGCTGGACATCAGTTTTAATTGACACTATTGTATCATTTTAATGTTAATAGTATAATTTTGAACTCGTAAATTAAACAATAAGTATACAGTAAAAAGCAGTCAACGCGCATAAGAAATAAAGAACACCAGCACCTAAGGGTTTGTCTAAATGGATATATAAAACACCAGTTTCCATCATTCATCAGCACCCAAAAAAGATCATATTCATACACACGAAGAAACAATGTGATTGACATTGCTTACATGTTACACAACGAGATGGACGCTGGTCATGAACACCTTTTATTCTTCAGGCGCTAGAGTCCTCGTCTCCAACAAATGCATTTTTGCTGTACTTAGTCTCCGGACTAAGCGCTTCCATATGACCGATTAGCGTTGCTTCGTCTAAGATTAGTTGCAATTCGTTTTACTACGAGGGTTATGCTATGGACACATTTGAATACGCACCCGTGTCACAGACAAACTCCGTCGGCGGGTTCCAAAGAACACAACACGTCGATTCTTTTACAACAGATATCGTGTCTAATATGATCCTTCTTCTTCTGAAATCTACAATATACATATAAATACATGTACATTTCCTAACAATCTAGTTTAAAATCATGAAATGCATGTTCATTGGAGAACAATAGAAAGCACTACAGAATGTTAAAACAATCGGACACACACGATTATCATCTATATATAAATGTATTTAGACAATTTATGATTTTATGAAAGCTTAGAAGATGACGATGTTAATCTCTTTCAAAATCACGACGGAAGTGATTGTGATTGGTTACCGATCTGGTGCTGGCAAAGGTTAAAGAGGTTAAAAAGGCCAGAGAGTTCAAATAGAGAAATAACGGCTGGTTAAAGGGAGATAACTCAATTACGTTACTTTATACTCATTTTCGACTACACTACAATAACTACTAGTGATTTATCAGGAGCAATTCATTTTATAAAATGCAGGAGTTTTTAATATACCTTATTGTTTCATTAAGTCATTAAGATACCGAAACGGAATTAAATGTGTTATATATATATATTACACACTCAATGACAACCGGTCGGCATCATTGGTCCTGGGACAGTATCGTCCGACTGAGCACTTTAAATATTTAGACCCTTATGTGACCCTTACATCATAATTGTTTTCGGGCCGGTCGGCAATTGCAAGATATCCTGACGATACCTCAACAATAATGGTAAGACTGTCCACAGAAGACCGGTCGGTTTCTGAATACTGGACTGGCCGTACGGGCACCTGTTGTCGGGAGAGCAACGGCCGGAGCACGGTGGATTTTGATTAGGTTTTTGTTGTTTGTCCTATAGAAATGCAAGCCTGATCTCGCACATACTCTGAAAAACGAATAAAACCGCAGATGCCACATATATATCTATGCAGCGTTTGAAACAATGCCTAATTCTCCAAACTATGAACTATACATGTACATTGTATATTTCTAATATTCCCTTGAAAACTTATTTGCAGTTTCCTCAGAAAATGACCAACATGTGTTCTAATTTCGAATACTTAGTATTGGTATGCATCTAAATTGCCTCTAAACATTAAGACATTGTTTCTTTCAGAGTAAGATTCCTTTCCCAAAAGAAAGGTGAACACAGAGGCTGTGTTTACATAATTTTACTTGAAAGATGACTGCTTAGTAATCGGCAAGACTAGTACTATTGAACTATTTGAGTTTACCGTCGCTTCGACAGTATTT
Organism: Solen grandis; assembly: GCA_021229015.1. Classification (NCBI taxonomy): domain Eukaryota; kingdom Metazoa; phylum Mollusca; class Bivalvia; order Adapedonta; family Solenidae; genus Solen; species Solen grandis. Next base: position 1,208,252 of record CM037795.1, read on the forward strand.
CAGTTATATAGCGACGTACAGCTAATTACAGTTGGAGGAAGACCCTGAATGCACAGAGGCATCCGGGTAGAACCACCGACCTACCGCAAGCCAGCTGGAAGGCTTCCTCACATGAAAATACGAATGAACCTGCCGGGATTCGAACCCACGCGGTGAGGGGCTGAGTGATTGTTAAAGTCAGCGACTTTACCCTCTCGGCCACGGAGGCCCCGGGCGGTACACTGACGAACAGCCTTGATCGAATTTGGACTAGACGCTCAGCCGATGTTGAAGATTGCCGGACGAACATCGGCCGGACACCTTTTGATGCCAACAAGGTGCACGTCGTCGGCGTGTTAAAATGTCAAACTTCACCTGGCGGTCGGCAGGCGATCGATAAGCGTCCGACCGAATGTGCTAAAAATACACCTGAATCTAATCGTAAACTAATCTGGGCCTAAATGTGACCATTGCATTATTATTCCATTACATGTAGTTGTCAATTACATTCGGCAAAGTCATAGTAATGGAAGCAGTTGATGAAAAAAAAAAGCATTGCAAAATGATCTTTAATATACTTCAGTTTACCGATATAGGTTGATGGTACAGCCACATAAACGAGTTTTGATATCAACAGAGGCCACGTATCCATTTTTGTTGAAAGATTTATTCGAGAACAGCTGACTGGTATCTCAACCTGGATATCAGGTATAAACATGTAACACGTGTCAAATGTTGTTTCTACATGTATATATATATATCTAAGTAGAAAATAATTTCATACTTTTATACGTGAGGATACAAAATCGAATGAATGATTATAATAAAAAATCTAACAGGTATTTATTATTATTTTTATCGATAAGTCTTTCGCAGTGCAATATAATAACGTACTTTAAATTCAGGGAATTTTTGATAGTAACGTACATCAAGTAAGAGTATTGGCTTGATAAGACAAAGTACTGAACATGTGTTTATTTTTATTTTTTTTTTTTTTTAAAAAAGCTAAACATTCAAAATGCTTTTTTGTTCAATTTGTGACAAATTAATCTGACCTGCGTTGTCATTTCTTTTTCATTAAAACTCCTTCTGGAAATACAATTAAAAATCTAAATAAGCTCACCAAAGCAAACGACTTACTAAGAAATAACAAATACAGTGGGTTTCCCCAGTTCCATGTAGGTACAAACACATTTTTTTTCCGTTAGAAATGAATGCAGGACTACAAAGGGTAATACTAGAATTACTGTCGTGCTACATGCTTTTCAGCAACATTGCAGGAACACCATGTTTGTACCTACATGGAAACCTCCATTCGTTCCGGATATCGTCTAATACTGACAATAACCATGTCCCTGTCATGTTTAGTATGTTTATATCTCACGAACTAGTGTGCGAATAAAAACATTTCCTAAAAATGTTAGTGTGGTATAGGTTTGTAATAATAATTATTTAAAAAAAAAAAAAAAAAAAAACGCAAGCGAATTTCTTATTTAAAATTATTTATTTTACGTCGACTGGGAAACAAGATTTTATAACTTGTACTGCAGTCATGTACGTAACAACGGCACCTTTGAGAACTGTACAAGATTTGAATGTCAAAGGACTTCAGCTAATATTTCCATTGTAATTAATAATTAATAGGCATCATGTAACAATGTCCAGAGAGAGTATTAACAACAATTGTTGGAAGTATAACCTGCGTATAAAAAGTTGCTATAAGTTGTGCTTTAATTCATACTTGAACTATTTCAAATTATTATAGGAATATGTAATCTTTCAAACTCAACAGTCAACTTTCTTATACCGGTTTCGGATTTATGGGGGCTTTATCTCGTAGTATATTATGTTTACAGAAAACTGGGGTAATTCATTTAGTTAGCAAAAGTGATATAACCGCCAACCAGGGGCAATACGGGGGATTAATTTGAACATTGTTGTGACTAAACATGTAATAGAGATTGATTAATAGAAACAGCAGTGAGAAATAATGAAGCACTTTGAAATTGTTATAAAACATCAAGAAAATATATATGATTAGTACTAATGCAAGGATTAGAAAGTATTATGCTTTATTCTTTATCATTTCAGGTGAAAATAAAAACCCGCACCAATCTACCTATTGCACCATTTCCCGCCAAAATACTATCAAGGATGGGGCAAATTATTAAACGATTTTTTATCATTACAAATTTAATCTCAGTAATTATTCTTCTCGTATATGCTATGGATTTCCATCGAGAAATTTCCCAAAAGATAAAGTCCTGAGTCAGACAGTTAATAGTCAGTTAATAAAAAAAATTGCAATTTTTTTAACAAATCCAATGAACGTTTAAAAAGTCTTGAAGATAAAAAGGATTTCATTCATATCTTTAATGAAACTGGAGAAACTATTACAGCTGACTGTGTTACATTACTCGTTTCACATCCAGGAATTAATGATAGTACAATATGTATCTACAACACTTCTGATGACCTTCATGTATCTGGATCTCTTCGGAGGGATGGACAATGGGAGGGAGGAATACTATCAGCATTTGGTGAAATACTGATCTCCAACCCAGATTTGCTTGTACTGGATGTAGGGAGTCAAATCGGGACGTACACTTTGTATGCAAACAAAATCGGAGCTAAAGTAATAGCTGTGGATGCCATCAAAATGAATTTGAGACTCCTAAGCAAATCACTTCACCTAATTCAGCAAGAAGACAACGTAATCCTGCTTTGGAATGCTATGGCAAGTCACCATGGAAAATTTATACTAGATATTAGCTATGGAAATATCGGTGGCACACATGTTCGTAATGAAACAGCTAAAACAAAACCCAAAGAAGCCAACTATACGGTGCAAGGTATAAAATTTGATGATTTAGTTGATGCGTTTGAGCTTGAAAATAGGAAAGTATTCATTAAGATTGACATTGAAGGGTGCGAATTGGACGCTTTTCAAGGTGGACATGACTTCTTTCGTCGCGTGAAAGTGTGTTACTTGTTCATGGAATTTTTTACATATACCAAGGACAAACGGGGTCAAATAGTTCTCGATTTATTGAAAACGTATGGGCTCTATCCATACAGTGACCCACATTTCAGAAACAGTCTAGAAGGTGTTCCACCTAATAAATTTGCTTACGACGTTTTTTTCACCAGGAAAGATGGTCTTTGTTCAAAGTAACAGCGTCACGTTCATAGATATTTCAATATTTGTTAGTTATGCATTTTTATTGTTTTGGAAAACATGTATAATAGGAGGGAACATGTTATTATTTACTTTCCTATGTTATTCGTGTCTGGGTTTCATAAGGGTTTTGCGCTATCTTGGTAAGAACATCACTCATTATTAAATGGACCTTTCCAGAGGTTTCTGATGTTGTTGTTGTTGTATTGGGGTTTACCGTCGCTGCGATAGTATTTCAATCATATAGCGACGTCCAGCTAATTACAGGTGGATGAAGACCCCGAGTACACAGAGGTACCCGGGTAGAACCACCGACCTACCGCAAGCCAGCTGGAATATATAAATAGATTAAATAAACCATTTTTACATACGGTGCGGTATGTAGTATGCAACACATATAGCAAGCAATATATGTTCTGTTGTACATATTATAGGCGGTTGATTTATTTTTATAATTATATAAGAAAAAATCTCAAAATTAATGTTTTCGTCAATTCTATTCACTGTATAAACAAAGAAATTAATTGCATTCTGACTGCTTATCTGCAAGTCTCCTGAAGCAAAGCAATCAAAGCACTCAATGCACTGAGACAATGTCGTCAGGATTTACTTGAAATAGCTATAATTCTCGACCTAACGTTTCAACAGTGTTTGGACTCGATAGAGTTATATGAAGCAAAAATCTCCACACGTTTTCCTACAACACTAACCATTAATAAGTCAATTAACTCACGCTTTGTTTCATGATAACTCGCCGGCAGTCTCTCAGTGCATGGTGCATTTTATATTTGTTTCATAATTATCCAGCTCATGACCTCGATTCCATTCCTCATTTGCATCCATATGAAAGTAATACGTTTAATTTATATTTAACCAAATTTCGAATAAATAATATAAGGGGTCAATGCAAGAAGGTACCTATCTCCATTTTTTGCAAAAATGGGGTTAAGTCTTATGTGACCCTTAAACAACTTATACTTAATATGTAATTAAGTTCTGACTAGAAAAATGGGCTTCACAAATCATGAAACGCATACAAATAGTACATGACCATTCAAATATCGAATTATAAGAGACTACTAGTATATATGATTTAACAAGGGAACCATGGTCTATCACAACATGAATCGAACAAAATGTTTATCTACAATGTAAAACACAGGTCTAACTGCTAATTTCTGGGTAAGATTTAGCTATGATTTAAAACATAAAAAGAAATGGTCTAGTATATCACCATCTTAAACTTGCATTTGTTACAATTGGAAACAAATAAACATAAATTAATAAAAAAAGTATATTCAGTACTTACAAAGATAAAATTGACGACGTTGAAGAATAGTATAACAGGTTTTGGTACATTGTCTGATTAATGGTTGACTAGAGAACATTAAAGTGAGCTGGTTATTCTTACTCAAAGTCATGAAGTTAGGTTCAATTGTCACAGCTTTGGAACATAAGTTTGATCTAATGTCATCATACACTGGACAGTCAAACATGACATTCAGCTCATCCTCAAGTACGTGACAGAAAGGACAGTGGCGTTCATCTAGCCTCAAATTCTCGTATCTACCTGTTTCAGTACAAATAGGGGCCACCCCACACCTAAATTTACAGAATGCTGATCTATGTCTAGGTGGCAAAATCATTTTACAATAATCTTCTGTATAGTGATCCTACTTAAATGTCCTGTAAATCCTCATCTTGTTTCGGCCTCTGTCTGACGTACCAACTGTGCTATTAATCATATGAGACCACTAAGCTACATATTTCTCCATGGTTAAGGATTCAACCTAACGAACAAAGGAGTTTTTGGCTAAATAGGCAAAGATTAAAGTTATTTAATTGCTTTTGGACAGAATAAAACCAGTTTTACAGTGGCTCCCTTAACGCAATACGCTTATTCAGTCGAGACGTATTTGTATGAGACAGACTGGTCCAAAGGATGGCCACAGATTTCCATTGCCGGACCATACGGGGACCCACTCCATTTCCCCACAAACCGCAATATTGGGAGTATACTTGCCAACTCCAAGGAAGAATCCCATAACACGGTTATGGATTGCATTTATGCAAGAAAATGACCACAAACAGAAGACCCATAAGCAATTACTGGCCAAACAACAGGGTCATACAATTGAGTAAAAACGTTATGAGGTACCCCACCAACTAATCTTCACTTGGCTATCTGTAAACCCAAAGCTCTACTTGCGCTCTGTGCCACCATCCTAGCTGTAACATGAAAATCGAGATGCTCATGTAAAACAATCCCTAAATACTGGTACTTATATCTATCATTATAACTTACAGTATCTTGTCAACATCTAAAGACAAAGTCTGATCGTGTATGAGATTCCGGGCGGAAATGTACAATATTACTCTTGCTAGTATTTATCAACGCATCATTCGTATCACACCAGTCCTGCAGGCCATTTAACAAAATTTGTAAGTCATGTTCACTTTCAGCCAATAACACGCTATCATCGGCATATAAATGTATACATACAATTTCATTATCAGTATAATTAACACCAACATTAAGGGACTTTAGAAATACCGCAACGTCGTTGATATAAAAATTAAAAAATATCGATGAAAGCCCATAGCCTCGGCATAAGCCACAATGAACATCAAACAAGTTTGTAGTAAAATAATTTATTCTTATACATAACGCTACAGATGTGTACAAGGGCTTTATAGCTTTCAACATTTTGCCACAAACACCAATATCCTGTAAGCGTTTCCATAATTTAGATCGACTGATTAAATCATAAGCTTTGCGGAAATAGTTAAAAGCCGTAAAAGTACTTTTCTTCAATTTCTTCCTTGTGTCAATAAGATTAATAAGAGATGAGATATGATCAGTTCTTTCGGAACCCATTTTGCTCATCAACAATAATGTTGTTAGATTCAGACCAAGTACTAAGCCTATCATTTAAAATGTTAGAGTACAGTTTATACATAGCACATGTCAACGATATCCCTCTGTATGACAGAGGATCCCTAGCATCGGCGGTTGATGATTTAGGTATAGGATTTATAATACATCTATTCCATATAGAAGGTGCAATACCTTTACTGAAACATACATTAAATAAAACATGCAAAAATACTACGTACATATTATTTTTTAACACCTCAGATGGAATATTATCAATACAAATTGACTTCTTAAGCTTAGCTTTGTCTATTGCCTTCTTGACTTCTAATATAGATATATGATCATTAAATGACTGTTGTACTACATCATGCTCAGTGATAAAATCAACGTCTACATCATGATCATTGATAACAGCATTAGTAAACAGAGAGCAAAAACTTGTTTCCATTTGCACAGTATATCAGCTACAGAAGAAGAGGTGGATCCATCCTCATATACTATTTGCATAGGTATACGTGTTCCTTTACTATGGCCTATACCAATTTTACCTTTTGGTTTCAAAAACTTAGACTGATAAGCATTACATTCAGATAAAAGTTCACTCTGCATTGAGTACCAATAAACACGTTTGGCTTTTTGCACTTCACGGTCAAAATGTTTAAAAGCTAATACAAAATCAGCTTTGAGCTTCAATGTTTTTCAATTCTACATAAGCATTTTAACCACTTGGGTTTAGCAGTACAAAACACATTCCAGAAATTATCCAAACAGGTGTCCACAACGGCTCTTATTTACTGTAATACCAGATACAGTTTCTTTATACATATTATGCTTATTGATATTACACCAGTCAGTATATAAAGCACCAATGTCTCCTTGTGACTATATACCTTATTCAAGGTTTGAAATAACATTATTAACTTAGAAAACAATTTCTGGACCCCTTAAAAAGGCATCAGGAATCATTTTTAAATTGAATTTTTCGTATGAAGTATTTTCACAAGAAATCTCTTCACGAAAATACACACTATCACAGACAAAATTTTCACGATAACAATGAGTGGCCCGGAATACAAGTTGGTGCTAATGTACTCAAATCACAGCTATAACTAATAACATCAGATGTTAATGTGACCAAAATGTCTGTAAACTTGGATAAGCTGTAATGTGTAGCTATGCAGTTTGTAACTGCGTGAAGACCGCGAAAAACAAGGATACAAACGATTAAGTGATCATCAAAAACGCCTTTTTAAGAAATTAACTGAATACAATATGTTGTTCTCAAACTATGTACAGCAACAAAACTTATAAAGCAAAAATACGATTTTGAAACTAATTTAAATATACATTTTGTACATTTACCTGATATTGATATTAAGCTGAGTGACAGCTTTTGTCAGCATTTACAAATATTGTCACTGTCAAAACTCAAAAGCAAGGGGAAAATCCTAGTTAACTTCGATTGTTCCAAATGTTACTCAAAATAAACAATAGCAAGATGTCTTCAGTATAATTAAGCAACAGCTATTTTTTCTTTTGTACATTTGTGTAAACACATACTGATGTTGTTGTTGTATTGGGGTTTACCATCGCTGCGATAGTATTTCAATCATATAGCGACGCCCAGCTAACTACAGGTGGTGGAAGACCCCGAGTACACAAAGATACCCGGGTAGAACCACCGACCTAACGCAAGCCAACTGGAAGGCTTTCTCACATGAAAAATTCGAAGTCCCTACCGGGATTCGAACCCACAGCGGTGAGGGGCTAAGATATTTGTAGTCCACGACTGTAACCGCTCGACCACGGCGGCCCTAAACACATACTGAACAAGGGTCAGGACTGCCACAAAATACGCCCATCACAGTATGGGGACTCTCAGAAATAGCTCAGAGAAACATGCTATTGTCTCCTAAATCCCATTTGTGTACGTCAAGGGCCATAACTTTTAAGTCATTCACGCGATAATGCTGGATATCGAACTCATCCGCGATATTATGGCCATGCACATGTGTGAAAAGTTTGAAAAGGATTGGACTAACGGTATTGAAGTTAGAGCCCGGACAATCACAATTTCAAGTATTTTGTGTCCGTCAAGGGCCATAACTTCTATGTCATTCACGCGATAATGCTGGATATCGAACTCATCCGAGATATTATGGCCATGCACATGTGTGGAAAGTTTGAAAAGGATTGGGCAAACGGTATTGACGTTAGAGCCCGGACAACAAATGTTCCACGCCCGCACACCCGCCCGCCGTGATTGTTCACATAATACGCCCCATCTTAAGATGGGCGTATAATAAGATCAAATGTTTCCTAAAGCATGTTAAATGATGTAAAAAGTGGACAATGATAGGGTCCCTATATACATTGTATATGTAGTAATTCTACACTGGCATGGATGACATTGTAGATCTTTTTTAATATTGCGCTTGAGGGAACGAGATATGGCGACGAGAAAAGATCTCGAGGGAAGGCGAAACTATCTTGTTGGAAAGAGAAAAGATCTCGTGGGAACGAGAAAAGATCTCGATGGATCTAGAGGGATCGAGAAAAGATGTAACGTTGTTGTGAGCATATATAGAACAAACAATTTTTGCCTTATGGTACAATTCACGTAAATCTTTCTCCGGATCTCGGGTCCGTGGTTCAAATCTGGATCTGGTCGCCGCTAATTTCCATTTGCAAGAAAATTAAACTCGAATTGTTTCACTCTGTCTAAGCGTATAAATGGGCACCTGCGGGGGTTATTCGGGTCACACATGTGACTTTCTAGCCCTATGTGTCTCGGATGCACATACTGAAATAACGAATACACATGTACACACAATCAACAGGAGGTAAACATGTAAAGTTGGCCGAACGAGCACTAGCTTGAAAGTAAACTTTAAAAAGGTGTAATGTGTTACCTACCTTCATAGTTTAGTCAAGATCATATCCCAAATGACCCACCTGTTTAGTTTATAATGCATTTAATGAAAAGAAAAATCTGCTGGAGACTCTCATTCTGATAGACATTTAATATAGCCTTTCTTCGCAACCCAATATTTGTAGTGCCGTATGAAATAAACTCTCGTTATTAACAATGACAAAGAAAAACCGTATGTCGGTTATTGTTAAAATGTTACCGTCGTCCGAATTAAAACACTCGACCGTTAATCAAAAGTAGGTACTGAAGTACTAGGTAAATGTACTTCATTTTAGAAGAATATCTTCTGTTACCTTGGACTTAATATAAACATAGTCCCCCACCTTCGGTCGTTTCACATATTTGATTTTATAAAACGAAATGTAGGCCTGGAACAACAGGGCCTAATGGCGCCACGCAGGTGACATTTTTATTTCAGGAGCTGATCAGGTTTGCTATGCACACTTTACGGTGTCTTATGGATAGAAATCGCAATGCAAGGTATAGATTGAAATGTTTTGTTAAGATCGTGTTCATTTCAGTGTTTTCTGTTTCTTTTCTTACAGTTTAATTCATCATGAATTTGTCAATATGCAGTTTTTAAATGTTCGAGTTCATATCAACCGATGGTGATATCAGATAATAACGTTCCGGATCTTTTGTTTCAATCAGTCATTGCAATCTACTCAACCCCTTAAGTTATTTCAGTAAATTACTTTAATAGAGAATAATTTGGCTGAAGCAGAATCGTTAAGTAAGTGAATTTAGCAGACCATATAGCCAAATGTCGAATATTAAAGCTCTCAGTGGTACTAACGCATTATGGACTTTGGAAAGATAGAGGTAGGTTCCCTTTTGTAATTCAATTATGTATAAGATGCAGTGAATCTAAGATTTAAAGAATCTAAGATTTAAAAGCAGAAAGAAATATGCTCAATCGACTGATCCTGTGAAACTGTACCTGCTGTTGGTAGTTGATTACAGGTACTTGATTCGAAAAGTTTTCGAGCTTATAGATCGGATCTTGTGGCTCGATTGCTTATTTTGTAGCGAAATTCGGACCATGTACGTGCTATATTAGCTAGTGAAATCCAAGGGTGGTTCACGGTGAAAAGGGGGGATAGTAAAGCGTGATTTATTTAACTGGATACAGGTTCTTGTTGACAAGCTGATTTTGCTTGGACTGTAATTCAAAAGTCTTACGTTCGAGATTCTTGCACATGATTCATGATGGTAACACACTCATTATTGTGACATGTAAATTGTTAGTCGTGATCAAATGTCAGAAATAACAGAGCAGAACGAATACCGGATTGGATTGGAAACTCGGTTCGTTTTACTTCCTGTAAGATTGTTTCTTTAGTCCGAAGAACAGAGGGTAGACGTATTATATTTTTTTTCTAAACCAAATTATGATTCAAGTCTCAAAATTGTAATTCGACGCGCCTTTATGCTATTCCTATTGCACACGAATAACTTTCCCTGCGTTTACATATACGTCAAAATCCTTATTTTCAGGTTAACTTCTGTTTGGTAAATATGCATAACTCTGAAAAACACTATATTTTGCAAATCACAGACCAGTGCGACAAATGCATTCGTTATTTTGTTATATATGTGCAAATGTTAAAGAGTTTTGCCTGAATTAAACAAGCCACCCAACGAACCACATTGCCATTCCGATTACAAAAAATATATTGACCCGATGGTAATCAGATTGTCTACTCGGACAACCTTTGCGAGGAACCAAGATACACCGAACATTTCGATAAGTGAAACAAATTCAGTTCGCCGGTTTTCGTCCTTTATATTCTAAATACGAGATGTAAGATACTTGTTCCTTTATAACAATGTTGACTGATATACCGTTTCAACATGGAAATGTTCAAATAATTCATAATTAGTACAACACTATCACACTTTCTGGTCTTCTCACCCCGGCTCTACCGCATGTGGGCATATATTTGTCTAGGATTGTGCCAAATTGTTATTATGTCGTTTTTATGAACTGCTGTGTACAATAATTGCATCTTTATTGATCCAATATGCTTATAGTTAAATGCCAATAAGTCGTTAAAACACACTTCCATAAACGTATATTCTCGTAACATTTAGACTATCAAAACGGCGTGCCATCCTCAAACAATCGACTCCCAGTGATAAACATGAATTGTTCCAACGATTTGTTAAACGGTATCAAATTGGCACAATAGACAAAGATATGCCCAAACATATTTGCTTACCTTCTTTGTTTCATTGTGATCCGCCATCTTGGATTGGCCCACAGCAGGCAACCTTTTAAAGGCGTATGCCAGATCTTTACTCTCTGTAGTAAGATCGGGTACCAGACTACAGGGACTTTACCTTAAAGCGTACATCTGATAAATATGAATCCACGATGATGGTGGTGATAGTGATGTCCAAATATTTATTTTACTGGACTCAAAAAGTACATCACCAACATTGATAAATGTTAATTATATAACAATACCTTTACTAACAGATATATCCATTTATAAAACAAACAATTGACATTAATCAAATTATGTCGAAACTTGATTAATTTCAAAAGCTTTGAGTTTATAATCAATTAACATTTTTAAAATACCGTATAATAGTATTTATCTTTTAAAAAAGATATATATCTTTAATTGTTGCATATTATATATACATATATTATCACATGCAAAATCCCCAGTATCACCAATATCATTGCTTCACTTTTGTTATCACATTTTTTTTATCATGACTTCATATTTTTTAAATCACGATGTCTAAGAAAATTCATTTTCGAATAATGGTAACTTGTTTAAAATGCATACAAATAGGCGAAATTATAGAAAGAATACCTTCAAAGAAATGCAACATAAAGACAAGGAATGAGCTGAAATGCAAAGATATAAATCTTAAAATACAGACATAGACACATTTTCCAAGCAAAATTATAGAGAGGCATTCAAAAGGCCTTAATTTATAACATGTACATGTATACGAAATACAAAATAATTATAATTAAATCGGTAGCAATTATTTAGATTCATATACTAAATTTTTCAATTCTTGCCCCGGACAACACCTATTGTACACATTTTTGACCTTCAACCCCGAAGTCTGACCTTGACATTAGGGCTACGAAACTGGGTCATGCGTCTGCACACCGTCTCAACATGTTGAACAAGTGCACGCCCGCCCATCCGCCTTCCTACTTTTATTAACCATTCTGGAGAAATTGAACTTGAAAATGTTTGCTTGAAAACAGTAAGAACATTATCAAATAGACTTAACTGCATCTTTTAATATTAAGTATGCATTTTTGATATATTGTTTTTCACTAGGAAGGGGTGCAGCTTGGCTTAACTGAATGTGTAGGAACGATTATCTACCGCTTGAGCCCTGTCGGATGTTTGCAAGGTTGTTTGAACAATCTGGTTGGTTTTGAGGGTTTCTTTTTAATGGTATTATACCAAGTTTGGGTGGATTTTCAAGCAATAAAGACCTAAACTAGTTTACTACTGATTAACATCATTCTCTATATATATTCATAAACAGCCTTTAGACTAATATTGAAATTCATGACTCTCACTCATTACGTTCAGAGATTGAACTTACATCTTAATCTATCGTATCTAAGCTCTTAATGTTATGATTTTGCATTAATGTTTCATGTGTGTTTAAAATACACATGGGTCTGACATTTAAGTGTGATATTTTTTAAAGGAAAACTGTTATCGGTTTAATTAGAGAGCAATTTTATGTGCTTAACTGGACAATTAACTTTTGATTGATGTTTATTTCATAACTGAACCAAACAGCAAGCCCTAGATCGAAATCACTTTTACTGTTCTTATATCGAAAATGGCTAAAAGTAATATATGTATCATTAAAACATTGAAGCGACTCCCTATAGGCGTCCTGTTGAAGAACTTCCTATAATAAAAAGGTAGATTGTAAAACTTAGTAAAAAAAAAGTTTCGTGCATGGATGCATGTGCATTAGAGAAACTGAAGCCTTAAAGGCAATGGGCAAGTTTCAAACTAAAATATTAACTAGTTTTAGGTCTGAAAGCTTACTAAAGTTTAAAATATTAACTTCCTTATTCGCTGCGATATAACGATTACGTAACTCAGCCCAATGTCCGGATCGTCAACCATACGCATGGAACTGTCCTGTCGTTCAAACAACGAATATGTGGCGAACACGCTCATATAGCGGTGACCGCCTGTGTATGATAAATACTCTGTTTGAAAAGCTCATATGCAACTCAGAAATAGAAAGAGTGAGGAAGAGACTCTATGTGTCAGAGAGGGAGAGAGAGAGAGAGAGAGAGGGGGGGGGGGGGGAGTATATATAATACATGTACTTAAATTGTTAATGTTATTATGTATGATAAATACTCTGTTAGAAAAGCTCATGTGCAATTTAGAGATAGAAATAGCGAGGAGAGACTCTATGAGAGAGAGAGAGAGAGAGAGAGAGAGAGAGTGAGAGAGAGAAGGCTTAATACATATAAAGATTATAGATTCCAGTATAATCAATAATCCCACCAGCCGTTTTCCATTGCATTTATTTGTACTTTATATATCTATATGTTTTTGTGCTGCTAATGTTTCCTACTACCGTAGGACTTATGCATTTATCTATCTATATATACTGCACAAACTCCCCTTTCGGGTATTACTGGCAGGTGCGCGTCTGTGCAAGGATAAAACTGTTAAAATAAAAATTTTGTTAGGGTGAGAAAATTTTCTGAAAAAAAGGTGAATATGTTAGGTTTAAGATCTGGTAAAAACATCTTTTTGTTGATTCAGGGACGGTCTACTATCTGAAACGAGAGGAGCTTTTGTTTAAATGCTAAAAGATCATTTTGTGAGACTATATTTTCTGGTAAGCTGTTCCAAAGTATCACTGTATAAGGAAAAAAGGAATATTTAAAGTAGCTAGCTGGAGTATGAATTTGCCTGTAAGATAAAGAGTGTAAGTGGCGGGATATCCTCGCTGGTCTTTCAAGATATGCAGGTAATGGGACAGCAACAAGGTTATTTACTATTTTGTAAAACATAAGAAGTCTGGTGACATCACGTCTGTACTGAAGGGTTTGCCAGTCAAGTTCCTTCTGCATGCTGGTGACACTGTCGTAATAAGAATAGTTATTATTAACCCATCGGACTGCTCTGCGTTGTACTTTTTCTATTTTATCTATATATGTCTGTGTATGAGGACTCCAGACTGTAGAGGCATATTCTACTTGAGGTCTAACCAATGTTTTGTAAGCTGCTTCTCTAACTTCCTTATTCTTTGTCTGGATGTTTCTGTGGAGGAAACCAAGAGTTTTATTAGCAGAAGAAGTAATGTTGTCAATATGTTTATTCCAAGAGAGATCTTTTGATATTGTAACTCCTAAGTATTTGGCATTATCCACTGTTTCTAAAGCTTGTCCATGTAATCTGTAATCAAAGGAAAGTGCTTTCTTCTTTTTAGTAATATTTAAAACAATGCATTTACTGGGATTAAATTCCATTTCCCATTTCTTTTCCCACTGCACCAGCTTGTCGAGGTCTTTCTGAAGTGTAATACAGTCCTGCTTGTTGTTTATAGCTAGGTAAACGGCAGTGTCATCTGCAAATAAACGAACTTGAGAAGTTATGGTATCTGGAAGATCATTTATATATAACAGAAAGAGAAGTGGGCCAAGTACAGATCCCTGAGGTACTCCTGATGTTACTGGGACTTCTGATGAGCATCCTCCCTCCAAAACGACTTTTTGTGTTCTGCCTATGAGAAAAGATTTTATCCACAACAGGGTTGAATTATTGACTCCATGTTCCTGTAATTTGTACAATAATTTTAATTGGCTGACCTTGTCAAAAGCTTTACTAAAATCTAAAAGAACTAAGTCAGTCTGTTGTCCATTAACAAGATTTCTCGCTAGTTGGTCAGTAAGTTGCAGGAGTTGTGTTTCACAGGAACGTTTTTCTCTGAAACCATGCTGTAAGTCATAAAGTATATTATGCTTATTGAAGTGCTTTGTTAAATTTGAAGCTACAATATGTTCAAGCACCTTACAAAGAATACATGTTAAAGATATTGGTCTATAATTTGCTGGATCTTCTTTGTTTCCTTTCTTGAATAGAGGGGTCACGTTTGCAGATGTCCATACCTTGGGGAGGGTACCTGTATCAAGAGACTTTTGGAATAGTATTAGCAAGATTGGTGAGATTTGTTGACAAAGATTTTTTAAAATTAATGGTTTGATGTTGTCTGGTCCAGCAGCTTTATCTGGTCTTAAATTTGATATAAGTTTTTCCACTCCACTGAAGTTTATGGTAATTTCAGGCATGATTGGGTACTTCCTGTAAAAAGAAAAATCTTGTGTATTAATATTTCGAATAGCTGCGAAGCAAGATTGAGCAAGTGAGATAGGTGTCATCTGAGTGAATACTGACTGAAACTGTCTGTTCAAAATATCTGCTTTTTCACTGTTGTCTGATTTGATGGAACCTGAAATTTTGTCAAATAGTGGGGGAATGCCTGTTGCATCCTGCTTGGCGTTTTTGATAAGGCTGAAAAGTTTTTTTGAATTAAAGCTGTTCTTTTCTTTGTCGTCTATGTTGTCTTCCAGGCCTAAAATATATTCAATGTATTTATTATAAGACAGTTTAATTTGTTTTTTTATGTGATTTTTCATTTTTAGAAAAGCCGCCCTCGTCTTGTTGTTCCCTTCCTTCTTGAGTCTGAAATAAATTTTATCTCTTTTTCTCATTAACCTTTTTATAGACTGGGTGATCCATGGAAGTGACCTCTTGTTGCCTATTCTTTTTATGGGAATAAATTTTTCTATACCTGTTGAAATAGCATTTGAAAATTCTAACCAAATTTCTTCCACTGATTTAGATACATGGTGTTTCAGAATATCATTTTTTACCAGGTCCATGTAATTTTTAAAACTATCCCAGTCTGCTTTCTTGTAGAGGGGAACATGTCTGGGAGGTTGTTTTATCTCCTGCGGCTTTATATCTGCAAAAATAGAGACAATACTGTGATCTGCAATACCAGGGAGACATTTTACATTTTTAATTAAAGTATAATTTGAGGTTAGAAAAAGGTCCAGTGTGTTTTCTCCTCTGGTGCTTTCAGTGACCATCTGGGTAAGATTCAAATCTGAAAGTAAATCAACAAAATCTTCATATAAGTTAGTAAGGCTACAACCTGGTTTTATTTCTGGTACATGATCACTGCCCCAAGAGAGTTTTGGGAAATTAAAGTCACCAAGTATCCAGAATGTTCCTTTAAGGTTTTTGGTCAGTTCTAAAGATCTTTTGAGTTCATTAAAGCTGTAGCTGTCTGATTCTTTTGGTCTGTAGTAGGCTGCAATATAGAGAGGTTTACAGGATTTAATATGCAACTTAATCCAGATGATTTCACAGTCTGTCTTCAGTTGTTTCTGTTCTGTGGCAAGGAAAGTATCTTTGACCAGGATGAACACTCCTCCGCCCTTGCTTGATCTGTCTTGTCGAAATGGTGTGTAACCTAGAGATTTTGGAAAAAATTCACAGTCTTTATGATTATTATTTAACCAAGATTCAGTACCTACAATTATATCAGGTTGGTGGTGATCAATCATGCCAATAAATTCTGCTTTTTTGTTTACGATGGACTGACAATTTACAGAGATAACTTTCAGCTGTGAAGGAAAAAGTTTACCATTAGTATTTCTAGTTTTTCTTCTGGTTGATCTTATTGAACTGGAGCTTGAAGTTTGTGTGTAGGTCTGGTCAATCTGGTCGCTCAGTGAACTGTAGTTATTCTGCAATGACAATGATGAAAGAGACAGATTTGAATGTTTTGAAAAATTTTGAGCATCACAAATAGTGCAGGTCCAGGAGAACGAAACATCACGAGCTGCAAGATCAAAATAAGTTTCATTAGTAATGTCCTGGCATTTTATGTGGAACCATTTCAAACAAGCATCACATTCAATGGCGTTGTCATCGTCAAGCACTTCATATCCACAAGAACCGCAGGGGAAATCAGGTCCTGGATTTGTTTCAACATCTGAAGATAATGACAGTAGAAGAAAGCACAGATAAGTTAGAGAAGCATTTCTGGAACATTTTATGTTTGGTATTGACCACCGGGTAGATTTGAGAAAACATGCACAGGCATACGTTCCGTCAGGTTTAAAATTATTTGGGGTCTTAAATGCCACGGGTTGATAATCAGGTGTTGAAGCTTGCTCTGTCTGAAAACTAAGATAGAAAGCTGTAATGACGAGAGGAAATAACAAACCTGTAATCATTTTCTTTTTCAAAACAAATATGGCGCGTTCGGTAGCAAAGGTCAAGGTCGGGATCTAAATGCAAGAAAATATTTGTCAATTTCTTTGTAATCTGCAAAAATACGAAAAAGATCAATGAAACAAATTTCAAAATATACTTAGAACCCTTTCTTCAGCAGTATGAACTGTCCCTGAAAGCAAAAAGTAATTTAATTTAGTTGTTTTAGCGATCTGAAATGGGAGAGAAAAAATCAACTGTTAGTTGCACGACGCATGCGCACACCTTGTTCATTTGTAAATAAAAGTTAAAGGAAAGTTAAAAGGGTTCCTGCCCTCTATGTGCTGGACTACGCCCTACATGCGTCCCAACTAAATACGGCGACAAATTTATAAATAACTCAGATTTACTAATAACACAATGAATTACACAGCATGTAATTATACAATAAAGCTCACTTATAACGAAATCGGATAAAACAAAATACCGCTTAATACAAAAAAAAAAGTCATTCTCCGACTACTTCTTTCATAATTTCTATGGACCCCAGCCTGGAAAAGATAAAATCGGATACAGTTATGAATGCTCTGAATATCTGTTGCTGCTAAGTAATTGTACTCTTAGAAATACTATAGCACAAATCCGACTTTCTTCACATAAATTAAGTATTGAAACAGGTAGACACTCAAATATTGTTAGAAGCCAACGTAAATGTACTCTATGTAACTTAAATGGAATAGAAGATGAGTTTCATTTTATACTTAAATGCCCATTATATAGAGATTTAAGAATACGGTTTATCCCTAAATATATTACAACAGACCAAATATATTAAAATTCATGAATCTCATCAATACAAGAAAAAAATCGCTTTTGGTAAAACTAGCAAAGTTTTGTGTAAAAAGTTTTAAAATTCGATCAGAGACGGTGTTCCTTCATGTTAATTGATCCACTCTCACATCTTTATATAACTTCAGTATGCTCAATATGTTATAATGATAAATATATATGATATACATCGGTTCAGTAGCCATTTTCCTGCATGTGTATGTTATTTGTATATATGTGTTTTGTATGACGATGAGCGATTGTATGCTTAAGTCAATAAAATTATATTCTGTTCTGTTCAATTGCATCATTAAGAGGAAAGTTTCTATGAAGAGCTGATTTCTATCTACCGATTGTATTTGTTGTTTACTGTTCTTTATAAAGTTTGCTTGATAAAGTTGAAAGTTAAAAATCGGCTAAGACAAAAGAATTTGTAGATCCTTATACTTAAGTTTACCTGTGAGATGGTTCGGTTAATACAAAAAATGACCGTCATTATCACAGTTTGACAAGTGATCACAAATGTCTGACACCTCGGGCGGTAGACAGCACCAGACTATATGTACGTCGTTACGTAATCAATTTAAGTCAGTAGAAAGGCAGTTTCGTGTGAATAATAAACACATGTCGCTCACATACATGTATACTGACGAGATAAAGAAACGTCTGATCGAAATTTGACGTTATTTTCTTTACACCGTTTTAAGTTATATTGAAATGTAGTAAATGTATTGTGACCGACAAACATGGCAAACAAAAACTCGTACGATTCTATACGGCCAATTGTCCAATTCATGTGTCTGCTCATGCTATCTTCGTGCAGCCCGTGCTTTTCAACCATGTGGTTTTATTGAGTGAAGTTTACAGAAGTACATGTGTTAGTCGACATACAACCATAATTTCAGAGATTTTCTGACTAAACATCGGTTTTTGATAATGTCGAGGCTAATTTAGGAAGTGAGGGCTAAAGTTTTGGCTATGCTTGAATGTGGGCGAACGCAAGAACAAGTCGCTAGACTTTTAACGTCTCTCGTTCGACAATTCTGCATTTTGTTCGACGTTTTAGAGACACGGGAACGTTTGTCGACAGGCCACGTTCAGGTATACCGCGTGTAACGTCAGTACGACAATACAATTATATTATATACGTCAACGCCATTTGCGTGACAGATTTGTGACGGCAGAATCTACGTCACGTGTAGTGGTAGGTAACCGTGGACGTCCGATAAGTCGACATACAGTCAGAAATCGACTTAGAGAACGGGGAATTACCTGCCGTAGGCCGTACCGCGGTCTAGTGTTAACGTTACGCCACCGTCACCAACGTCTAATTTGGACCCGCAACCATCGCAGCCAGCGTTGGCAGAACGTAGTGTTCAGTGATGAGTCGCGTTTCAACTTGTGGAACGCCGACGGACGTATCCGTGTTTGAATCACGAATAATGAAAAATTGTATATCGAGTTTGAATGAGGCGTTTCTTTTTCTCGCCAGTTTATTATATTCTAATTACCCTAACCTACGATAAATTCGTGTTGACAGAATCGAAAGGTAAGTAGATTTTGTCGATTTTTGTTTTCTAATAAACTCATATGCCGTACAGATAGCCCAAAAGCAAAACTGGGTTATTCAAGGGGAGTAACTATTACGGAACAATATGGTATCTTCTGACTATTATGTACATACAGTTTGCATTTTATATTCCCGTGATTACGTACGCAAGTTTTTTGATTTATCGATTGATCACCATCATCATCATCTTCAATAATAGCATGACTCAAAACAGAGTATTGTCACGATTCATCGACTGAATGACTTTTTTTTCATAATGTAGCAACATTTCAACATCCTAAAACTTCAACGTTGATCGATATCTGGCCTTGCATTTTTAATCACTAGGTTCTGTTGTTTGTCGATAACTGCGGCACATCCAAACCCCCTTTCAATCAAAAGTGTTATTATTACTATTATTTATAAAAATTGCGTTCATAGGGTGTATAATATATATATATATATATATATATATATATATATATATATATATAACACATTTACTTCCGTTTCAGATTTTAGCCACTTAAAAAACAAAGTATATCGAAACGTCTTTTTTTATATATATTTGCCCTTGATAATTTACTGTATATATACTATTCACATATTGTAGAGTAGAAAATGGTACGTAGTGTTGTCGCAATTAAGTTTAATGTGATGTTATTGACCTATTTTTTGAAAACAGAATGTTATTACATTTTTATATATACAGGTAATAATGATGTATATCCTATTGTTTTAATATTCTCTTGTACTTTCGATTGTTCGGCAATGTACATGTATTTCATTGCTATTGTTTTAAACTAGATTGTCAGGAAATGTACACGTATTTTGTACATTCCAGGAAAGAAACGTATCATAATATACACGATTTCTGACGTACAAGATCCGACGTGTTGTGTTGTTCTTTGGAACCCACATACCCCAACTGAGCTGGTATGCGACAGTGCCGCCCAACATTATCATAACCAAGATCCATTGATGGTGTTTAGAGCATACAGGAGCAACAGTACCTAGGGATCATCTTATCACCACCTGGCAATATGTTTCATCTTATCAGTGAAGGTTTCGTGAGTGCACTCGTTTTAATTATTATAAGGCCTTAACATACAACCATCTATGTGCATCTTCATATGAAATATATAGGTCTATTATGCATCCACCCCTAAAGTAATCTGAAGGAGAATTTCTTCTACTGATCAACCAAACTTCAAAGGAGACTGGACTGTGCATAGTCATGCTGAACTGAAAAAGAAAAATATGTTATATTTATAGTGTAACAAATATCAAAAACTATTCTTTTCGTGGGACATAAACATTTATCAATTTAATATCATATATATTATAAAGTAGGTAATATGTAATTATATTCAGAGAGAGAGAGAGAGAAAGAGGGGAGAGAAAGAAGAGGATACTTATTCATCATGTTATTGATATAATGGTATTTCATGTACATCTGATAAAATTTCATTTTCAAAATATATTTGAATAAGTTTCTATTGTATATTTGATTTTTTTTTTACAAGGTTGTTTTTCTTTTACGCAGGAACAATTTGAAACCCTATATTTACCCATGCATGAAGAAACCAAACAACCCTAGCAATGTATCTTTAAAACCTTACTAGCTTGCCCATGTGTGTTTGTAGTGTAGTGGTAGAGTGTTTGACTGAAACACTGAATGACCCGAGTTCGATTCCAACTTGGGACAGTATAATTTTGCTTGGTTATATTTCATGTGGGGTCATGTATATTTCAATGCACATGAATATTTCTTATGGAATCAAGTGTGTATAAGTAGAATTGTAGATGTGTAGACCTAAAGAGATAAAGACATGTAGAGGTATAGACTTGTAGAAGTGAACATAAATAGTTGTCTAGACAGTTGCTACTGTAACACGAGATTGATTACAGAGTACATATCAACACAAATCTCTTGAACACATTTCGAAACTGCTGAAGTCTAGAAATAGGATTCATTTCTGATGCATTGAAAATTAATACGATTTCCAAGGTTTCATAGGGTGAATAATAAATGTAACACATTTAATTCCGTTTCAGAATTTTAGCTACTTAATAAAACAATAAAGTATATCGAAAACGTCTTTGTTTTATATAATGAATTGCCCTTGATAGTTAACTAGTAATATTCACATATTGTAGAGTAGAAAATAGGTATCGTAGTGTTGTCGCAGTTAAGTTTAATGTAACGTAATTGAGTTGTCTCCCTTTATCCATAATTGAACTTTCTTACTTTTTTAACCTCTTTAACCTTTGTCAGCACCAGATCGATAACCTATCGCAGTCACCTCCGTCGTTGTTTTGAAAAAGATAAACATCGCCATATTCTAAGCTTTCATAAAATCATGAATTGTCTATGCTGTCGAAAACCACGAATTGTTTATATACATTTATATATATATACACAGATAATATACACGATTTCTGTCGTACAAGACCCAACGTGTTGTGTTGTTCTTTGGAACCCGCATGCCCCGACTGAGCTGGTCTGCGACTTCAGCACTTCATGTCGTTTAACAAAGTATTTTACAATCACAAGTCTCAAAACAAACAAAATCAGTGACTATTTCAAAAGTTCTTAAATACATACATGTGTACATGTATTGAATAATGAATATCAAACACGGAAATATACATTTTGTAAAAAGGTCGTAACTGTTTTGGGGCCTCCGTGGCCGAGAGGGTAAAGTAGCTGACTTCAACACTCACTCAGCCCCTCACCGCGTGGGTTAGAATCCCGTTAGGGTCACTCGGATTTTCATGTGATGAAGCCTTCCATCTGGCTTGCGGTAGGTCGGTGGTTCTAACCGGATGCCTCCGTGCATTCGGAGTGTTCCTCCACCTGTAATTAACTGGACGTCGCTATATGACTGAAATACTGTCGAAGCGACGGTAAACTCAAATAGTCAAGTCAAGTCATAACTGTTTTTATTTCACAGTTTATTCCCTTTTGTAATTATTCAGTTATACTTGTTGGTATTACTCCCTAATCATTTTAGTAGCAAGAATTGAAAGACAACGTATAACGAAATTTCACTATATGCAAACATTTATAACGAAATTTCGTTATATGGTTATGACAAAATTTGGATAAGATGAAATAATTAGCAAGGTCTCCATGATTTTATTATAAGTGAGCTTTACTGTATAAAGTTGTGCTAGCCAAATAAAAATTCTAGGGTACATTTAGTTACATCAGTACATCATACCATAACATCTTCAAATATTATAACCTTTACAAAACTCTCTTCAATTCAAAATCTTTCTAATCATAAAACAAGTATTGCTGAACAAAAGCTGTGTACTCTCACAATGTATATTTAAATAAATGAACATAATTTGATTACATATTTATATAATCAACAAATCAAAGTCTAGTTTCCAATCGAGTCCCGGTAGGGACTTCGGATTTTTCATGTGAGGAAGCCTTCCAGCTGGCTTGCGGTAGGTCGGTGGTTCTACCCGGGTACCTCTGTGTACTCGGGGTCTTCCTCCACCTGTAATTAGCTGGACGTCGCTATATGATTGAAATACTATCGCAGTGACGGTAAACCCCAATACAACAACAACAACAACAATATTTCATAATGAATTCAACATTACAGCGCTCAAACTACGCTCTTAAATTCCTCAACCTACAATAC
>CM037795.1:1241552-1291552 GCA_021229015.1 Solen grandis
TCACGTGTATCAGCTATGTATCATGTACCTTTGAAAGGTCAAGGTCACAGGAGTTGTTATCCCCCGCCGATGAAATCGGGAGGGGGATATTGTTTTGGCGTTGTCCGTCCGTCCGTGCGTCCGTCCGTCCGTGCGTTCTGTCCGTCCGTCCGAATTTTGTCCGGAGCATAACTCCAAAAGTATTCAAGCTATTGCTTTGAAACTTCACAGGTGGACAGATCTCATTGAGGAGAAGTGCAGTGCACAAGAACCATAACTCTCCTTATCCGAATTTTGGAGTTATTGCCCTTTGTTATTTTTCATACTTGATTTTTGTCCGGAGCATAACTCCAAAAGTATTCAAGCTATTGCTTTGAAACTTCACAGGTGGACAGATCTCATTGAAGAGAAGTGCAGTGCACAAGAACCATAACTCTTCTTAGCCTAATTTTGGAGTAATTGCCCTTTGTTATTTTTCATACTTGATTTTTGTCCGGAGCATATCTCCAAAAGTATTCAAGCTACTGCTTTGAAACTTCACAGGTGGACAGATCTCATTGAGGAGAAGTGCAGTGCACAAGAACCATAACTCTCCTTATCCGAATTTTGGAGTTATTGCCCTTTGTTATTTTTCATACTTGATTTTTGTCCGGAGCATAACTCCAAAAGTATTCAAGCTATTGCTTTGAAACTTCACAGGTGGACAGATCTCATTGAAGAGAAGTGCAGTGCACAAGAACCATAACTCTTCTTAGCCTAATTTTGGAGTAATTGCCCTTTGTTATTTTTCATACTTGATTTTTGTCCGGAGCATTACTCCAAAAGTATTCAAGCTATTGCTTTGAAACTTCACAGGTGGACAGATCTCATTGAGGAGAAGTGCAGTGCACAAGAACCATAACTCTCTTACCAATTTTGGAGTTATTGCCCTTTGTTATTTTTCATACTTGATTTTTGTCCGGAGCATAACTCCAAAAGTATTCAAGCTATTGCTTTGAAACTTCACAGGTGGACAGATCTCATTGAAGAGAAGTGCAGTGCACAAGAACCATAACTCTTCTTAGCCTAATTTTGGAGTTATTGCCCTTTGTTATTTTTCATACTTGATTTTTGTCCGGAGCATATCTCCAAAAGTATTCAAGCTATTGCTTTGAAACTTCACAGGTGGACAGATCTCATTGAGGAGAAGTGCAGTGCACAAGAACCATAACTCTTCTTAGCCTAATTTTGGAGTTATTGCCCTTTGTTATTTTTCATACTTGATTTTTGTCCGGAGCATATCTCCAAAAGTATTCAAGCTACTGCTTTGAAACTTCACAGGTGGACAGATCTCATTGAGGAGAAGTGCAGTGCACAAGAACCATAACTCTTCTTAGCCTAATTTTGGAGTTATTGCCCTTTGTTATTTTTCATACTTGATTTTTGTCCGGAGCATATCTCCAAAAGTATTCAAGCTATGCTTTGAAACTTCACAGGTGGACAGATCTCATTGAGGAGAAGTGCAGTGCACAAGAACCATAACTCTCCTTAGCCGAATTTTGGAGTTATTGCCCTTTGTTATTTTTCATACTTGATTTTTGTCTCCTAACCATGAAACAGCTCCCATTCATGAACTAAATATATTCGGCGGGGGATTTCGTGTCTGTGACACAGCCTTGTTAGAAATAGTGTTTGGTGTACATCATAAGGCTACATCTTATGTCCGCTTTATAACTTTCATATGAATGGATTGATTTTCATAAAACTTTACAGAAGTGTTTGTCGTAACACAATGGTGTTTCATGCACATCATACACGCTTAAAAGGTCAAGGACAACAGTATTGTCATAACACAAATGTGTTTCACACACGTCATACACGCTTAAAAGGACAAGGACAACAGTTTTGTCATAACACAAATGTGTTTCACACACGTCATACACGCTTAAAAGGTCAAGGACAACAGTTTTGTCGTAACACAAATGTGTTTCACACACGTCATACACGCTTAAAAGGACAAGGACAACAGTTTTGTCATAACACAAATGTGTTTCACACACGTCATACATGCTTAAAAGGTCAAGGTCACCAGTGTTGTTAGAAATTCTCTTTGGTATTTCTAGGCTTCATCTACGTGTCCACTCTGTAACTTCCATATCTATGGATGGATTTTTCTTTTAACTTATTGTGTTTGTCATTACATGAAGATGTGTTGGTGTAACAACCATATGTCTGCTTGAAAGGTCATTGTCATAGGAGTCGTTCAAATTGTCTTTTGGTATTCATACATAGGCTTCATTTTCATGTCCGCTCAATAACTTCCATATTTATGTTTGTATTTAAGGTATACCCCTCTCATACCAATATTCAATATCTTGCCACAGGATGGAAATATTTCTATGAAACTTTGTCACTATGAAGACATCCAAAAATAAAAATGTTTCACCGAGAGTTTTTCCAGGTTTCATATTAGATGTAGGGGAGATATTTTGTATTTAAGGTCTTCCCATCCTAATAGAGATCCCTTCCATCAATGACATGCATATAACTTAACAATACACATGTATATAAGCGTTTAAAGTGTCATTGGTAATCTTAGGGGCAATTTGACATGTTATGACAAGTGACAGAAGTTCTTTTATTACCTCCCCTTGATTACTTTGTTGCCATGAGTTATCTCCTCTGAAAACTAAAAAAAAGTATTTTTCTCCATTTTCCTATGTTAAAGTTTAGATTTTTTTCATGACAGTTGGTACATAATCATAAAATGCATCTTTTTACCATGAGTTTCTCTCATAAATCAAATTCGGTTTTTCATATTCACAGAAAATACATATTTTCCAAAGGCTTCAATGTTAACTTAAATGAAGATTATCTCCCCCAAATTAGATGAAAATTAAAAAAAATGTTGGTGAAATAAATTTATTTTTGAAAGTCTTCAAATTGACAAAGTTTCATAGAAATATAACCATCCAGTTGCAAGATATGGAATATGGCTATTAGGATGGGAATTTCTGTGAATATGAAAAATTTAATTTTTGAGGAAAAATAACGGTAGAAAGATGCATTATATGATTCTGATTCAAATTTCATGAACACATTAAACTTTACCGTAGGAAAATGGAGAAAATTACTTTTTTGTAGTTTTCAGGGGAGATAACTCATGACAACAAATTATAAAGGGGGGTTATAAAAGAATTTCTGTCGTGTGTCATAACATGTCAATTTGCCTTTAAGATTTCCATGGTTTGACATTTTAAAAGCTTATTTTGTGAAGTTATATGCATGGATTTGATGGTTATTATGGGGCATATACCTTCACTGGAAGTGAATTACAGGACATTAACCTTAAAAAAACTTTACACAAGTATTTGTTTAAACTCAAAGATGTGTAGCATGCATCAACCATATGTGCTCTTGAAGGTCACAGGAGTTGTTAGAAGTTGTCTTTGGTGTTCATAGGCTACATCTTCATGTCCACTCTATAACTTCCATATCTATGGATGGATTTTCAAAAGTGTTTGTCATTACATGAAGTTGTGTTGGTGCAACAACCACATGCGCTCTTGAAAGGTCAGTGCAGTCAGGGGATCATAACCCATTTCCATTATTTTCTTGTTTCCATCTGGCACAAATTCTTCATTGAGGGTTTTCACCGGTTGGGACTCCTGACAGTATTGCTTGCTACTGATAAAGCCTTGTTAATAAATATATTATTGATTGCATTAAGCCAAAAATATTCCCCTGAAAATCAATTCTTTTTAAATGATAAGGCATGGTTGTCTTGCAATACTCAAAAACATGACACATTTTGGAAATATTATACATTCAAAAAAAAGGGAAAACTTATTGCAAACTAATTTTTGCAACCCAGTATCTGGGTCTTTTTTTTTTCCTGAATTTATAAAAAGGTAAGTGACTCATTTGCTTGTTGTTGTTTTTTTAAAGTTAATCGCATACTTGAAACTGAATTCCTGTGAATCAACTTGTGCTGAGAAATGCAGCCATCTTGCTACAGTCCATTTCTTTCAGTGTTGTAGTTACTTATGTCTTAATTCATTTTAATTGTTTAGAAGTATTTAAACATCTCAAGAACTGTTAAACATGGCAACTGCCATACAAGTAAAGATGTCTAATGTGCAAGAACATTTTTCTAAACTAAATATGCGCAAATATGTGTTTAGGTAATGTATATCTTACATATGTAGTTTCAAACAATGTGTGCATTAGGCTTTTATTCATTTTAAAAAAATCATTTAGAAAGCAAGGAATAAACAAGTGCACATTTTCCTTTGAAACCGATTATACTTACTGGTAACATTTTGGCTCATGACTAGTAATGGTATATGTATGTTTCATCATTGTTATTGTCAAGAAAATTGTCAGACTTTGCTGCTATAGTCAGGGAGCAATCCTAAATTTCTCAGTCTATACTTCCACATACATCCTTCACTCGCACAGTCCAATATAATGTGTGTACACTGTATATGATTGCAGGTTTTATTGACTTTATCGTGGAGCCCAGTTTCCAGGTGATGGGAGATATGCTGGACAAGATTCTGACGCCACTCCGCACTCCCTCCCAGGCCTCCATTGCTGACGCAGCCATCTCAGAGGAGGTGTTCGACAAGGACAAGAAGCAGACGACTGTGTCAACATCTTCTTCTCGCTCCTCATCCTCCAAATCCATTGCATCAGGTGAGCTGACCATTCAGGAGGGAAACTGAAATAGCTAAAACTAAGTTGTTGTTTTTGAAAATGCAGACGTTGGCAAATTTGGGAGGGAGCTAGAGTACAAATTCAGTGTAGCACCACTATCTTGGACTGCTATTTCGCCTTGAACAGTGTATCGTGATTGATCTATGGACCCCAAAATTACATCACTTCATTTGCATTTTCTTACTGCAAAACTAATCCATCACCTTCTATATGTTGTTAGGATAGTTTTGTGGTCTGCATTTGACATGCTAGTGCATTGACACAAGAAGTGATAACAGTTAAACACCCCTTGTGTTTGGGAGAACAATTAAACACCCCATTTTACACAAGTTTATATATGAAAGCCAAGATTAACTTTGGGGGCAAAATCCATAAATTTTTGACACAGTTGTGAGCCCTTTTCAACTTAGACTTTGCAAAAGATACCTTGTCTAGATACCTGGTCTAGATACCTTGTCTAGATACCTGGTCTAGATACCTTGTCTAGATACCTTGTCTAGATATCTGGTCTAGATACCTTGTCTAGATACCTGGTCTAGATACCTGGTCTAGATACCTTGTCTAGATACCTTGTCTAGATACCTGGTCTAGATACCTTGTCTAGATACCTTGTCTAGATACCTTGTCTAGATACCTTGTCTAGATACCTGGTCTAGATACCTTGTCTAGATACCTTGTCTAGATACCTGGTCTAGATACCTGGTCTAGATACCTTGTCTAGATACCTGGTCTAGATACCTTGTCTAGATACCTTGTCTAGATACCTTGTCTAGATACCTGGTCTAGATACCTGGTCTAGATACCTTGTCTAGATACCTTGTCTAGATACCTGGTCTAGATACCTTGTCTAGATACCTTGTCTAGATACCTGGTCTAGATACCTTGTCTAGATACCTTGTCTAGATACCTGGTCTAGATACCTGGTCTAGATAATTCAGTATAGGCTCAAAGGAATAAGTCATTTCTGGTATACAGGCCAAGTTCAACTTTTGTCAGTGTAAAAAATATAATAATAATAAAAAAAAGATCTTTGTCATAATGTTGTGTGGAGATATTTAACACTTTCAGTGCTATTTCTAAATAAGGAATCATTTTAATATTTTGACAAAAGAACAGATATTAATATTTATTCTTCAGGAGGATTTATTCGGCCCTGGGTTGAATGCTTAGCCAACAACAAAACCCAGTGGAAAGCAATAGCAGTCAAAGGTAAATTTAAAACACTTGTAATTTCTTTTTTTTCTTTTTAGCTCACCTGAGCACGTGTGCTCAGGATGAGCTTTTAGAATCGATGAATGTCCGTCCGTCGTCCGTCGTCCACAATTTGTTCGTTTGCACTCTAGCATCTTCATTTTATGAGCAATTATCTTCAAACTTTAAAACAATGTTTATAACCATTAAATCTCGGCCAAGTTCGATTATGGCTGATATCGGAACATTAGGTCAGGAGTTATGCCCCTTTTAAAATTCAAAAAAGCCAGATTTCACATTGTTTGCACTCTAGCATCTTCATTTCATGAGCAATTATCTTCAAACTTTAAAACAATGTTTATAACCATAAAATCTCGGCCAAGTTCGATTATGGCTGATATCAGAACATTAGGTCAGGAGTTATGCCCCTTTTAAAATTCAAAAAAGCCAGATTTCACATTGTTTGCACTCTAGCATCTTCATTTCATGAGCAATTATCTTCAAACTTAAAAACAATGTTTATAACTATAAAATCACGGCCAAGTTGGATTATGGCTGATATCGAACCATTAGGTCAGGAGTTATGCCCCTTTTAATATTCAAAAAATGCCATATTTCAAGTTGTTTACACTCTAGCATCTTCATCTTTTGAGCAATCCTCTTCAAAGTTTATGGCAATGCTTATGACCATAAGGTCTCGATTGAGTTCGATTATGGCTGAGATTCATCAATTAGGTCAGGAGTTATGCCCCTTTTAATATTCAAAAAATGCCATATTTCACTTTGTTTACACTCTAGCATCTTCATCTTTTGAGCAATCATCTTCAAACTTTATGGCAATGCTTATGACCATAATGTCTCGATTGAGTTTGATTATGACTGAGATCAGTTGATTAGGTCAGGAGTTAAGCCCCTTTTAATATAAAAAATTGCCAGATTTCACGTTGTTTACACTCTAGCATCTTCATCTTTTGAAAAATCATCTTCAAACTTTATTACAATGTTAATGACCATAAGGTCTCGATTGAGTTTGATTAATGCTGAGATCCGTCAATTAGTTCAGAAGTTATGCCCCTTTTAATATTCAAAAAATGCAGATCACTTGTTTACACTCTAGCATCTTCATCTTTTGAGCAATCATCTTCAAACTTTATGACAATGCTTATGACCATAAGGTCTCAATTGAGTTCGATTATGGCTGAGATCCGTCAATTAGGTCAGGAGTTATGCCCCTTTTAATATAAAAAAAGCCATATTTCACGTTGTTTACACACTAGCATCTTCCTTTTTTTAGCAATCATCTTCAAACTTTATGACATTGTTAATGACCATAATTCTCGATTGAGTTCAAATGTGGCTGAGATGGGTCATTTAGGTCAGGAGTTATGTCCCTTTTTATACAAAAAATGCAAGATTTCACTTTGTTTATTCTCTACCAACTTCATTTTTTTAACAATCATTTTTAAACTTTAAGACAATGTTTATGCCCTTAATCTCACAATCGGGTTCAATTATAACTGATATTGACTTATAAATTTAGGAGTTATGCCCATTTCACCATAAAAAAAGCCAGATTTCACTTTTACACTCAAGCATCTTTATTTCTTAAGCAATCATCTTTCTCAGGTGAGCGACCAAGGGCCATCTTGGCCCTCTTGTTTTTTTTGAGGACTTATTTCCAAATGTTTGTGCCTCAATGTGTCTTTCTCATGAAATAGTGGATATTTCTTTAATGCAGAATTCTCCCTCCCCTCCCAACAAAATTGCTACCTAAATATATATGAAACAAGACTTCAGGAAGTATTTAGAATGAAAAAGATAGGTTGCATATTTGCGGAATCACTCAATTCAAAATGAACAAATGTCATATTATTTTCAGTTGATGAATCTCCTGTAATTTAGTAGAGTTTTGTTACTCAGTAATTGTTGTATTTTTAACATAACTTAAATTTTGGTTGATACCCAGTTTTACTACTGCTTAAATTTTTTATGTCCCTCTCATATTAAAATATTATTTTGCTGGTTACTCATTTACATTTTATTAGCTCAAGGTGAACTTTTGTGATTGCCCTTCGTCCAGCGTCTGTCGTCCGTTGTGCAACGTGCGTTGTCAACAATTTGGCTTGTTAACACTCTAGAGGCCATATTTTTAGACCAATCTTCATGAAACTTGGTCAGAATGTTTGTTACCATAAAATCTTGAATAAGTTCAAATTTGGGTCATGTGGGGTCAAAAAGTAGGTCATGAGGTCAAATCTTAGCAAAACCTTGTTAACACTCTAGAGGCCACATTTTTGGCCATATCTTCATGAAACTTGGTTGGAATCTCTGTTTCCATAAAATCTTGGACAAGTTCCAAAGTGGGTCATGTGGGGTCAAATAGTAGGTGAATATGAAAAATCCAACATATGTTGCTCATTAATAATCAGGAGAGCAATTCAGGGCCATCATGGCCCTCTTGTTTTAAAATGCTAGGGCATCATTTGCTAATTTTCTCTATTACTTCATGGATACTGAATTAGTATTGAAAGTAATGGGAAATATTCATTAAGGCCCCAAAACTTTTTTTGTCTTCTCTCTAAATGAAATAGGTTTCATCAGACCTTCACCAAACTTTCTGAGACTGTATGCAGTTATAAAATCTAAGCCAGTTATGATAACCAGCCAAATCACACAAGGCTTTTCAGGATTATGGCCCTTGAATTAGTTTAAATGACATCTCCTCTGAAACCTCTGGACAGATTTTGATTGACTTGGCAGGGATAATCCTTGGGTGAACCTTCACAAAAGTTGCTGAAATAAACTTGATCTATGTAGAATTCTGGTTGCTATGGCAATGGAAAGAAATGAATTATGAAAACTTTAAAAATCATCTTCTAAACTACTGGCCAGATTTCAAAATGTTTTAGTACAGATGTTCCTTGGGTAACCCTATGCTCAGGTGAGTGATCCCGGGCCTCTATGGTCCTCTTGTTTTCTTTTATCTACATCTTGTGAAAAATGACGGTATAAAATCTAGGTCAAGTTCAATAAATAGCAAAACTGTCATAGGCACTTAGGAGTGATGCCACTTAAAAGAGCCGAAATTGCCTATTTAATATTTACCAATTTTTTTCTTACAAAGTATGTACATGTATAGTATAGTCCAAATTGCAAAAGGAAATAACTTATGAAAAATATGTTACTGCTAAAACATTAAGAAACACTTATATATTATTTTGCTTTCTTTTAAGCCTAAGCTATGCTATTACCCCCTCCTTACCCCCAACCCCACTTTCTCTGTTTTTTGGTGGCAGTTTTATACTTTTGCCACAACAGGGAATCACCTGACTTTTGTGGTACAAGCAATATGGAGGACTGAAACTTTTGATTCAGACCCCCTTTAAGCTCACCTAAGCACAAAGTGATTAGTCTTTGTCCATCATCCATCATGCGTCGTCAACTGTTGCTTTAAACAACATCTTCTCCTAAACCGCTCAGCAGATTTTAATGTGTCTCAATAGGAATGATCATTGGGTGATACTGCACAAACAACTTAAATCGTTCCGGACCGCCAACTAAGATGGCCTCCAGAGCTAAAATTGGAAAAATCTTTAAATGACATCTCCTAAACCATTGAGCAGATTTTGGTGAAAATTTTCATGAATGTTCCATAGGTGGTACTGAGCAAAAATAGCTAAAATCATTCTGGTTCACCAACCAAGATGGTCGCCAGAGCTAAAATTGGAAAAATCTTTAAACAACATCTCCTCCTTAACTGCTGAGCAGATTTTCATGAAATTTTACAGGAATGACCCTTATGTGTTAATGAGCAAAAATAGCTAGAATTGTTCTGGTCTGCCAAACAAGATGGCCACCAGAGCTAAAAAAATTAAAAAATTTGAATACTTTATAATAATTATCATTTTCTCTCTAGCAGTTAAATTCAGGTGAGCGATTTAGGGCCATCATGTCCCTCTTGTTTAGGTAATTATATATTTAATATCATTTATAGTTATGTATAAGACCTACCGCAGCCTACGCAGAATGGAATATTGTTAACAGCTTTACCTTATTTTTTATCTTTATTTGTTCAAACACTAAAAAATTCGACCTGCATTTTTAATTTTTGACAATTATTTTTCGGGTAATTTCCATGCACAATTTGTATTTCTTTATGAAAATGGTGATATAAGGGCTAAATTATACAGATAAAGGGTCATTAAATTACTTTATTTGAAAAGGTAAATTTTCTGCTTGTTGAATTTTAACTGCCTACTTTCTTTTATGAATTAAAAATGGAAAATGATTTGGGCAAGGCCCATGGCATCCGTGTGCATTACCCAACTCATTTTACATTTCTGTTACAGAAAAGAAAATGGCAATCAAAATTCAGCATGCAGAAAGGTTACATTTTTAAATAAGGAAATAGTATTATAAGTCTTTTTCTTGCTTATTGAACTACGTATCACCATTTTCATAACAAAATACAAATTTTGGGTAGAAGTTACCCGAAAAATAATTATCAAAACTGAAAATGCAGATTGAATTTTTGAGTGTTTGAGACAACTGTTAGCATAAAGATAAAAAATAAGGTACATGTATAGCAGGTAACAATATTCTTTACCGCTTAGGCTGCGGCAGGTCTCATACCTACGTATGAATGATATAAAATAACCTGAAAAATGGGTCTAAATCAAAGGTTTCAGTCGGCCATATTGTCTGTACACATTACCACAAAAGTCACGTGATTCTCTGCCGTGTTTGCTTTTGACCAAGAATTTTTCGTTGGATTTCAGCAGATCAGAAATTTATTTCTAAGAGCACCTCCTGCTTAAAGGCTGTGTTCTCACTGGTTAATGGTTTAGTTTGGTGTATTAAACTCTCCACAAATGTAACTGAACATGATAACAGTTACTGTATACAAAATCAGATACAGTCTGTTTGTTTTGTGACGTTAACGTTACAGTTAGTGACTAAGCATGCTACTGAATATCTTTATTTTTAAAGATATTTCTTCTTGTTTAGGCCCTGCTCAGTAAAGAATTATTTCATCTTAATAATGTTATTGTCTGCTAGATGCAGATGACCATAATTTCCAGACTGATGTGAGAAATAGAGCCCTGGGACCATTCATATTTTTTAGTTAATTTCAGAGGTGATATTCTGTTCTTTTTATACACCGCCAGAGGCGGTCGTATATTGGTGTCATCTTCTCCGTCCTTCCGTGCGTACGTACGTCCATATCTTGTGAACGCAACTCCTCCTACGTTTCTGAATGAATCTTTTCAAAACTTGGTCAATGTCATAACTATAATGGGTAGATGTGCATGAAGTGGCGATTTTCCAGTTCATTGATTTTTAGCTCACCTGAGCACGTGTGCTCAGGATGAGCTTTTAGGATCGATGAATGTCCGTCGTCCGTCCGTCCGTCCGTCCGTCGTCCGTCGTCCACAATTTGTTCGTTTGCACTCTAGCATCTTCATTTTATGAGCAATTATCTTCAAACTTTAAAACAATGTTTATGACTATAAAATCTCGGCCAAGTTCGATTATGGCTGATATCGGAACATTAGGTCAGGAGTTATGCCCCTTTTAAAATTCAAAAAAGCCAGATTTCACATTGTTTGCACTCTAGCATCTTCATTTCATGAGCAATTATCTTCAAACTTTATATCAATGTTTATGACCATAAAATCTCGGCCAAGTTCGATTATGGCTGATATCGGAACATTAGGTCAGGAGTTATGCCCCTTTTAAAATTCAAAAAAGCCAGATTTCACATTGTTTGCACTCTAGCATCTTCATTTCATGAGCAATTATCTTCAAACTTTATATCAATGTTTATGACCATAAAATCTCGGCCAAGTTCGATTATGGCTGATATCGGAACATTAGGTCAGGAGTTATGCCCCTTTTAAAATTCAAAAAAGCCAGATTTCACATTGTTTGCACTCTAGCATCTTCATTTCATGAGCAATTATCTTCAAACTTTATATCAATGTTTATGACCATAAAATCTCGGCCAAGTTCGATTATGGCTGATATCGGAACATTAGGTCAGGAGTTATGCCCCTTTTAATATTAAAAAAAAGCCAGATTTCACATTGTTTGCACTCTAGCATCTTCATTTCATGAGCAATTATCTTCAAACTTTATATCAATGTTTATAACCATAAAATCACGACCAAGTTTGATTGTGGCTGATATCGTACCATTAGGTCAGGAGTTAAGCCCCTTTTAATATTCAAAAAATGCCATATTTCAATTGTTTCACTCTAGCATCTTCATCTTTTGAGCAATCATCTTCAAACTTTATGGCAATGCTTATGACCATAAGGTTTCGATTGAGTTCGATTATGGCTGACATTCATCAATTAGATCAGGAGTAATGCCCCTTTTAATATTCAAAAAATGCCATATTTCACATTGTTTACACTCTAGCATCTTCATCTTTTGAGCAATCATCTTCAAACTTTATGGCAATGCTTATGACCATAAGGTCTCGATTGAGTTTGATTATGACTGAGATCAGTTGATTAGGTCAGGAGTTAAGCCCCTTTTAATATAAAAAAATGCCAGAAATCACTTTGTTTACACTCTAGCATCTTCATCTTTTGAGCAATCATCTTCAAACTTTATGACAATGCTTATGACCATAAGGTCTCGATTGAGTTCGATTATGGCTGAGATCCGTCAATTTGGTCAGGAGTTATGCCCCTTTTAATATAAAAAAAGCCAATCACTTGTTTACACTCTAGCATCTTCCTTTTTTTAGCAATCATCTTCAAACTTTATGACATTGTTAATGACCATAATGTCTCGATTGAGTTCAATTGTGGCTGAGATGGGTCATTTAGGTCAGGAGTTATGCCCCTTTTAATACAAAAAATGCAAGATTTCACTTTGTTTATTCTCTACCAACTTCATTTTTTTAACAATCATTTTTAAACTTTAAGGCAATGTTTATGCCCATAATCTCACAATCGGGTTCAATTATAACTGATATTGACTTGTAAATTTAGGAGTTATGCCCATTTCACCATAAAAAAAGCCAGATTTCACTTTTACACTCAAGCATCTTTATTTCTTAAGCAATCATCTTTCTCAGGTGAGCGACCAAGGGCCATCTTGGCCCTCTTGTTGCAAGATTTGTGTCCCTTGAAACTAAGTCTCTGTAGCTGATTGATATTGCAGCCTTGTGAACGCAACTCCTCCTACGTTTCTGAATGAATCTTTTCAAAACTTGGTCAATGTCATAACTATAATGGGTAGATGTGCATGAAGTGGCGATTTTCTGGTTCATTGATTTTTACAAGATTTGTGTCCCTTGAATCTTAGTCTCTGTAGCTGATTGAAATTGCAGCCTTGTGAACGCAACTCTTCCTACATTTCTGAATGAAATTTTTCAAAACTTGGTCAATGTCATAACCATAATGGGTAGATGTGCATGAAGTGGCGATTTTCCGGTTCATTAATTTTTACAAGATTTGTGTCCCTTGAAACTTAGTCTCTGTAGCTGATTGATATTGCAGCCTTGTGAAAGCAACTCCTCCTACATTTCTGAATGAAATTTTTCAAAACTTGGTTAATGTCATAACTATAATGGGTAGATGTGCATGAAGTGGCGATTTTCCAGTTCATTGATTTTTGCAAGATTTGTGTCTCTTGAAACTAAGTCTCTGTAGCTGATTGATATTGCAGCCTTGTGAACGCAACTCCTACGTTTCTGAATGAATCTTTTCAAAACTTGGTCAATGTCATAACTATAATGGGTAGATGTGCATGAAGTGGCGATTTTCCAGTTCATTGATTTTTGCAAGATTTGTGTCCCTTGAAACTAAGTCTCTGTAGCTGATTGATATTGCAGCCTTGTGAACGCAGCTCCTCCTACATTTCTGAATGAAATTTTTCAAAACTTGGTCAATGTCATTACCATAATGGGAAGATGTGCATGAAGTGGAGATTTTCCGGTTCATTGATTTTTACAAGATTTGTGTCCCTTGAAACTTAGTCTCTGTAGCTGATTGATATTGCAGCCTTGTGAAAGCAACTCCTCCTACATTTCTGAATGAAATTTTTCAAAACTTGGTTAATGTCATTACTATAGGGGTAGATGTGCATGAAGTGGCGATTTTCCAGTTCATTGATTTTTGCAAGATTTGTGTCTCTTGAAACTAAGTCTCTGTAGCTGATTGATATTGCAGCCTTGTGAACGCAACTCCTACGTTTCTGAATGAATCTTTTCAAAACTTGGTCAATGTCATAACTATAATGGGTAGATGTGCATGAAGTGGCGATTTTTCTGGTTCATTGATTTTTACAAGATTTGTGTCCCTTGAAACTTAGTCTCTGTAGCTGATTGATATTGCAGCCTTGTGAACGCAACTCCTCCTACATTTCTGAATGAAATTTTTCAAAACTTGGTCAATGTCATAACTATAATGGGTAGATGTGCATGAAGTGGCGATTTTTCTGGTTCATTGATTTTTACAAGATTTGTGTCCCTTGAAACTTAGTCTCTGTAGCTGATTGATATTGCAGCCTTGTGAACGCAACTCCTCCTACATTTCTGAATGAAATTTTTCAAAACTTGGTCAATGTCATTACCATAGAGTTTTCGGTTCATTGATTTTTACAAGATTTGTCCCTTGAAACTTAGTCTCTGTAGCTGATTGATATTGCAATCTTGTGAATGCAACTCCTCCTACTTTTTGAATGAATCTTTTCAAAACTTGGTCAATGTCATTACTATAATGGGTAGATGTGCATGAAGTGGCGATTTTCCGGTTCATTGATTTTGACAAGATTTGTGTCCCTTGAAACTTAGTCTTTTTAGCTGATTGATATTTGTGAATGCAATTCCTTGTATGTTTCTGACCTAATCTTTTCAAAACTTGGGCAATGTCATTACTATACCAGGTAGATATGCACAAAGCAGGGATTTTGATGTTCATCAATATTTGCAATAGTTATGCCTTTCTAAACATGGTCTCTTGAAAACACAACTCAAGTTTCTAAACAGGTAAAAGTGCATAAAGCAGGGATTTTCAGGTACAGTGATTTTTGCAAGTGTTATGCGGAGAAAGAAAAAAGGATTCATATTGATACTGCTATTTGACCTTCTTTCATATTGGAAGCATTTTTAGGGTTCTATCTCTGTTCAGCTAAATTAATTGGTCTTACAGACTTCATTATGAGCTTATGCTTACAGAAATGTTAAAAGCAATAATTAAAAGGCCCCTCTTGGTCTTTATATTTTGTGGCGGCATATATTGTGGCATCACTGGCACTCTTGTTCAAAAGTTTAAAAAGGACAA
The DNA here is from genome assembly GCA_021229015.1 of Solen grandis. NCBI lineage: Eukaryota > Metazoa > Mollusca > Bivalvia > Adapedonta > Solenidae > Solen > Solen grandis. The sequence goes on from CM037795.1 coordinate 1,256,720, forward strand.
CTTTCACATTTCATCTTTTAGTTGATGTTGCAATTTGTAACCAAAATACAACATAAAATTACTAATATTCTAAGACAAGCACTTTTGGTTGAACTGCAGTACAAAACCTGGACAGACTGAAAACCTGTAAATCTGCTATTGTGAGTTTTAACTCTTTTTTTTCCTCTCTCTCTCTGATGCACAGAAGCAGAAGAGAGGAAACAGAATGATTTGGAAGGTAAAACAGATACAAAAGCAGAGGAAACGGACAGACAATCAAATGAAGAGGACAAGAACAAGAAGGAACCCTCATCTCCAAAGAAAGACACTAAGTCGGATGAGAAATCATCCCAGAAAGGTAACACGGGAAAATAGGTTGAGACAAGACTGACCTCTGCCCCAGAAGCCTCCCTCGTCATCTGCGTGAGAGGGGCAAGAAACTGTTGCATGGATCTATTCCATCTATTCCTTTGTTGCCAGTGTTACTTCTCATCTTTTGGCTGTTTGCTAATGAACTCTTTTTTATCTACATTGTTCACTAGTTACTGATGTGATACTGCAGTTGCTACCACTTGGTCAGAGCTGGAAACCAGTCATGCTCTGAGGATGGAACCTGGCTGTCTGCTGAAACTAGAAGCAGTAATACAAAGTGTTGTTGATGCTGGTTTCCAGCTTTTGTGCTGAAGCTTAAACCAGTCAAATGACTGGAGCTGAAACATGCAAATTGTCTATTATTGGAACTTATTTGATCACACATGCAGTTTTTCCAGCTTTTGACCATGTGGTATATATATATATATGCTCTCTCTGTTCATAAACCTTACAGAAGATCACTCAAATAATATAGATTAAAAAAACAACACATATTTTGAAAATCTGAAATAAAGTATAACAAATTTCAACTCATCAGCATTATTTTTTTGTAGAGAATTAATAGGAAAATTTCGAGATCTGGGAAGTAAGTATATTTCTATATCTGTTATAAAGTGAACTTCTGTACATGGTGTTCATAAACCCTCTACCCTTCCAGTCTTGGTCCTCAACCCACACAAGACATGGTGCTGCGGACTGTGGTGTGGGAGGAAAGGGGGTAGCCTGTGACAAATGTCTGGAGCCTTCTGTGACTCTGTGAAACATCTTTGTAATTTGTTGTTTTCATGTCCTCATTCTCAACCAGACTTTGTTCTTATACTGTTGAACTTGTGAACTGTGCTGCTTCGTACAGAGCTTTTATTTCCATGAAATTTTGAACCGTGAATTCATTACATATTTTTTACAATCATTCATAAATGAAATATATATAATAAGTTTTATTGATTTGAATGTCTTTTATCATTTGGTTAAACAATCTACCCCAGATAAAATTTTCATGTGGTCAAATTATCTTCCCCTTATAAAGGAATGAATTATCTGCCCTGCAGGCCCAATGCCAGTTCTCTGCTGCAAGTTTGGCTGTGTGTAGCCCCCTTCCCCTTCCCCAGGGGATCTTGACCCTGCCCAGACACACAAGACAAGCCCTGCCCTGGTGATATACATCCATCAGTCAGCCTGTAGAATATCATACTTCATTGTTAATTTGTGCTTGATTTTCTATTTAAATAGTTTTGCCTTATGTACATATGTTATTCAATATTATGTTTTTGTTTTGTTGTAAGAAAAAAAAAAAAAAAGAAAAAAAAGAAATACAACTTATTGTTATTCATTACAGTTAGATCATTTTGTTGTTATACTCTTTTGGTCACTGTGATGTTTTACAGAGCAGAAACCATGTTTTTAATCATGATATTACTTCTGGATACATTTTTTTTGTTGTTGTTGATGTTAAAACAACCCACAATTTAAGTTCACAGATTGTAACCTTGATACTTCTTCCATCTCTTGCCAAGTAGTATAATAAGAGGCTTGTACATATACTATACAGACATACATTATAAATATAATATATATATATAGTTTGTACATTAATGTGTGTCCTGTTTTAATTGTTCTTCTATTTTCCATGTTCTGTCAGTTTTTACATCAGCTGGTGTCAGTTTGAGAGACTAAGTGAAACCTGCTGCAAGTTTTCTTGTGACAACCTACCAGCAAATGTGACAATAAATTAACCCCTGCAGACACTATAAAGCCAGAAATATCTGCTTGTGAGAGACAGTCAGGGCTGGTCAGGTTTTATGCTGTTTACTGATGGTATACACACAAGTACACAGCAGATCTGTCATTTATTATGCTTTTGCCAATACAATGCCAGTCTTTGAAATTAACCACCAGACTGAAAACAAGTCCAGTGAATTTGGTGTTTGTCCACCAAACCAAAGAAGCTATTGGAGAAATTTTCATCATACTATTAAAAATGATTACAGTTAAATGTAATTTGGTCATGTGACTTTTTTGGACAATTTATGTAGTATATTAAAAAAAAATCCTCAAGAAAAGACTTCAATATTGTGCAACTCAATCGCCCCAAGTCTTCCTTTTTTGTTTACATGAATAGCTACATCAGGCCCCGTGTTCTCAAAAATACTTCAGTACGATCTCAGGCTCACATTTGAGTATGATACTCAAGTCCCCATTGAAACTAATGGGCATAGTTTGAGTATGAAAATCATACTTAAACACCAGTTTTATTTTCGAGAACACGGGGCCAGAGTCCATTGTAGATCAGTTTTTAGATTTTGACCTTATAAACACTAGACTGGGTCTGCATTGTACTTAACTGAACCAGTCAGAAATTCAGACGGAAAACTTAATCATTTACATTTACCTAGCTTTGTATTACATGCTTCATTCTCACTATTCATTCTAAATACCGGTATACGCTATTTTACAACAGACAGTTTCTCCAGCAATGTGTCCAAGTACATGTATTACACCGTTGTGTGGTAAGTTATCAAAATCTTTGCTCAATATACCTGCTTTCAAATTTAAATGTTTGGGGGCACACTCAAACATTTCTAGGTCAAAATAAGATTTGATATTATGATTTTGTTTTCTATATATACAGGGTAAATTTATAAATTTCCAGAGTTCACTTAAACACCATTAAAAAATAGCCATTCACCTTTATCCCTTAGCTTGAAAACCTCAATATCAAATCTGCCTCCATTGGTTATGTGACTTCTCAACAGGTCAATGTAATGTCTCAAGTGTGTGATCTTCACCTCAGACTAGAAGACAGTTTAGTAAGGTTATTTTTTCCCCTGTATCCATTTGTGTGTAGGTAACTGTGTAAATAAATATATATAAACAAATATATTCTCTACTAACCTCTGTATATATAAGTGTTTGTGAAGGCTCACAAGGGTATGTGGGCAGTTTTATATGTTACTGTTGTGTCCCAATTGTTATAATTATTAAAATCATTTCCTATGTCCTTGTACAACTGGAAGCATTAAATAAGAGAGTGTGTTGGAAATGGAGTGTCTGTCTGTCACCAACTTCAGGTCTTCAAGACAGAATATGGTCATTTTGTACTCTTTATAAGTCATTTAGAAACTTAGGATGTAGGTCTGTCCCTTGCAAAAATATTTTTCAAACTATTTTTGTATGCGCATGTTTTTGTAAGTGCATTTGTTTTTTAGCTCACATGAGCACAACGTGCTCAAGGTGAGCTTTTCTGATCGCCTTTTGTCCGGCGTCCGTCGTCCGTCGTCCGTGCGTGCGTGCGTGCGTCCGTGCGTGCGTCCGTGCGTCCGGCGTCAACAATTGCTTCAAACAACATCTCCTCCTAAACGGCTTGGCCAATTTGTAAAATATTTTGCAGGAATGTTCCTTGGATGAAGCTCTACTAAAGTTGTATAAATGGTTCTGGTCCATTGCATAATTAGGTCACAGGAGCTAAAAATAGATTTTAAAAATGAAAATTTAAAAAATCTTCTTCTCTGAAACCACAAGGCCTAGCCTTTTGATTTTTGGTATGTAGCATGATCTTATGACTCTCTACCAGGATTGTACAAATTATGACCCTGGGGTCAAAATTGGCCCCGCCCCAGGGGTCACTTGATTTCACATAGGCTAATATAGGAAAAACTTGAAAAAATCTTCTTCTCCGAAACCACAAGGCCTAACCTTTTGATTTTTGGTATGTAGCATCATCTTATGGGCCACTACCAAGATTGTACAAATCATAGCCCTATGGTGATAAATGACCCCGAACCAGGGGTCACTTGTTTTACATAGAGTTATATAGAAAAATCTTAAAAAATCTTCCTCTATGAATCCATAAGGCCTAGAGCTTAGATATTTGGTATGTAGCATCATCTTATGGGCCACTACCAAGATTGTACAAATCATAGCCCTATGGTGATAAATGACCCCGAACCAGGGGTCACTTGTTTTACATAGAGTTATATAGAAAATCTTAAAAAATCTTCTCATGAATGCATAAGGCCTAGAGCTTAGATATTTGGTATGAAGCATCATCTTATGGGCCACTACCAAGATTGTACAAATCATAGCCCTATGGTGATAAATGACCCCGAACCAGGGGTCACTTGTTTTACATAGAGTTATATAGGAAAATCTTAAAAAATCTTCTTCTATGAATCCATAAGGCCTAGAGCTTAGATATTTGGTATGTAGCATCATCTTATGGGCCACTACCAAGATTGTACAAATCATAGCCCTATGGTGATAAACGACCCCGCACCAGGGGTCACTTGTTTTACATAGAGTTATATAGGAAAATCTTAAAAAATCTTCTTCCATGAATGCTTAGATATTTGGTATGAAGCATCATCTTATGGGCCACTACCAAGATTGTACAAATCATAGCCCTATGGTGATAAATGACCCCGCACCAGGGGTCACTTGTTTTACACAGAGTTATATAGGAAAATCTTAAAAAATCTTCTTCTATGAATCCATAAGGCCTAGAGCTTAGATATTTGGTATGTAGCATCATCTTATGGGCCACTACCAAGATTGTACAAATCATAGCCCAATGGTGATAAATGACCCCACACCAGGGGTCACTTGTTTTACATAGAGTTAAATAGGAAAATCTTAAAAAATCTTCTTCTATGAATCAATAAGGCCTAGAGCTAAGATTTTTGGTATGTTGTAGCATCTAATGGTTCATTACAAAGATTTTCAAAGTCTTGGCCCTACGGTGATAAATGACCCTGCGCCCAAGTCTTCTCTGAAACCATATGGCCCATTGCTTAGGTATTTGGTGTGTAGTATTGTCAGGGGTAAAATGTTTTAGATTAAGTTATATCAGAATCCTTGTCTGTTTAAAAACCTTGACATCAGTTGAAGCAATGGTACTCAGGTGAGCGATTCAGGGCCATCATGGCCCTCTTGTTTATTGTTTTTTTCTTCTTGTTTATTTTTTTTTCTTTTAATGGTGAAAATTCTACCATTTGAACCTATATTTTAATAACAAACAATTCTTCCTTTGACAAATGGCTCATCCCATAATGGGTTTGTAGGAGTGTTTTTAATGCAGAAGCAAAACCAGAATCAGTGTTTGCAAAACCATTCTTGCATTATATTGGGAAGTGTATGCTTCATTTAATCTAACCATTTTATTATCATTGTGTATGAAGTCAAGGTGTTTGACTGACATATTGATCTTCAATTTGTGTAACAATGTATTGATAAATAGACTTTGATATTCTGTGGGTGCAGTAGAAAACTGATCTTGTAGTTTAATTGCCAAATTGTGATACCCAAAGTTGCAGAGTGTGATTGTCAAGCCTAGCAGAGATTCCTGTTGTCTGATGCTATCCTGGGAACTGAACTAAATAGAAAATTAATTTGACAATTGTGTTGTTGATGTACTGTATAACATTTGAATATAGATGAGTCTTCAACTATAGTCATACTCTCTTTTATGTCCGAAACAATTTCGTGGATCAAACACATGGGTATGTCTATCAGTGACCTTTAACTCACTGATTCCTAAGTAGTTGATATGTATGATTTTTACATATTATTTAAGAGAGTTATGGTCTTAGCCAGAAATAGTAGTTTAACTGAAATAATTCATTTATATTTCTCAATATCTTTTCTCGTAAATGTAGTACAATAAATGCCAGTACAAAACTGTGTATGTGTGTAAAGGCATACATGTTCAATTTTTTTGTGCAGGGAGTTGTTAGTTAAAGCGTGATTTGAGTGGGGTGGGTGGGGTAACTTGTACCGCTCATGCCAACCATCTTCCACTTGATATTCTGGCGATAATGTCTATTTTTTATAATTGACGATGATTAATTATAAGGATGACAACTTTCAGTTATTATACAATCTTCTTAGTTTGATTTCCCTGTTTGTTTCATTGCTGTTTGTCCTTAATGGAATTAATTCTTTGTTTTTATCATTATAATTCTACTTATGATAGTTAAGTAATAATTACTAGAGAAGTAACTGTAAGAGGCCCCAATTTTGGCCCCTTTTAACTGTGTCTGGGCTCGATACCGGGGCTGTGTTTAGGATAGCGGTATTCACTATGCATATATTGTACTGATACACAAAGTTACAAGGTAATGGTGTTGTTTAAGGACTGTTCCAGCTCGTTGGGACACGATGTTTGCATTATAACTCATACTTTATTTCACTGTTGCAAACTAGAATAAAAATTATTAAACGTTTTCCGGTTTTGTTTGTCTGTGTACAATGCCTATATGTTTCACCTGTATTGCAGATTTCAAATCTGAATAAAATCAAAAAAATAAAATCAAAACAAACGACTACAATAAAGCTGAATACAGTAGTTAATGTCTCAGGATAATGTAGGATATCATTTGATAAGTTTCTAATTGTTAGAAAAACTACTGTTCAGTTGTTTCAAATATGTTTGTATACTTTCATAAGCCTGAACTGTACATATGTTGTTAAAAAATGTATCTTTATCTCAATATAGTGAAATATCCTGCAAGATATGCAAGTTTATGGTTATCCATTTGGATTTCAATAAACCTTTTTATATTACTGTGACATTCCTCAATGTCTTTGTGGAAATTCTTTAGGAACTTGGACCATAAATAAATAACATGGCATCACTTTATAATGTCAAAGCGTATATCGGGTCCCCATCCCATCCTACCTTTTATATCTCATGTGGTAGGAATGGCACTCATGAACTGTATTCATTCAAGCATAACGCGTGCAACTGTTAGGGATTTCTGGATATGAGTTAGAAATCTGGATATGACAGCTATTTGGGAGCAGCAATGTTGTAGAATATAAATCACCTGAGTATGGACATGTGTGCCTGCAAGGGTTATGCACATCTTGAAGGAGAATAAGTTAAATTACCTCCTCTTGTACACATTGGACAGAAATATTCTCGCTTTATGTGCACATACTATGATGTCATTTATGTGAGAAATCAATTTAAATGTTAAGGAGTTGTACTTAAGACATCTGGGGATCAACAGATGGGTTGACTTCTAAATAACCCCCAAACTCACAATTTTTTTTTTTTTGGGGGGGGGGGGGGGGGGGGGGGGGGGGTAAATTGTATGCTGATTTTAGTTTTTACTTATTCTGGTCAAATACGAGAGTTGTTCAAAATTAAATATTGTTACCTTGTTTTTTCAGAGGATTAATAAGGAGTATTGCCTATATGCTGACAAAATTTGACGATCACGTGAATTTCTTTTTATTTGATGGCATGTTTGCACATTTAACCTTATCACCAGTATTATTCAAATCGTGTTTACTTTGGCGTCTAATGCCTAAATGATGTCAATTCTATAGCAAAATGCACGCGCACATAGCCAAAAAATATATTAGAATTATGACAAAAATGTAGAAAGCATTTTCCAATTGCTGTACATAATTATGAAAATATTTAAAATCTAACAGGAATAAAAGATGTAAGACCCTCGGTCCTTATATATTTATTTTTGAACAACCCTCATAGTATTCCCTGAATTATTTCCATATGACAAAAGGCTAAACCAAACAAAATGAAGATTTTATGGAGCACAACTCTAATTGTTCACTAAACTCCATAGCAGGTCTCAGTTGGAGCTAACAAAAAATACTCAAGATGAGATTCTCCTCATCTCAAAACTCAAAATATAATGATAAACAAACCATTCAAAATATTCAAAAGTAATTAGAAACAGAATTATAGATTTTTGAGGTGGGGATGTGTCAACTTCAGGCCCCATGTTCTCGAAATTAAAATGGTACTTAAGTACTATGATTTTCATACTTATACTCAAACTATGCCTATTAGTTTCAGTAGGAATTTGAGTATGATACACACATTCGAGCCTGAGATCGTACTTAAGTATTTTCGAGAACACGGGACCAGCTGATATGTTGAACATGTCAAGGCCCCATGATATCTAACTAGACGTATCCATATTCAAATTTTAACAGACAAGCAGATGTTAGATGTTAGTCCCATGGACATAGGCATCCTTTTCCAGAGTTACTGCCAAAATGCTAGTGCCCAGTAGACAGATGTACCTATTCAACTTTTGCACAACAGATTACACATTTTAAATTGCTTTTTTATCTTTTTGCCAAAATCAGGTTTAAGTTTTTTTCTTTTCTTTTTTTCATATATGTTGGAAGTAGTTGGGTTTTTTTTTCTGGCAGTGCAATTTTTTAAACTTCTTGAGCGGATGACCAGCAGGTTTTGTACATTTTGATACCATACAGCTGTATAACAAGAGATATGTGGTTTGGTGTCTTTGCCATAATGTCTCCTGCAACACACATTGTAATACTATACAGTCTCTAACTTCTGATGATAAAGATGTTTCTTTGTATGAATCTTTACTTGTGACATCAGCTCTCTCTACACATCTGCTTTTGTATAATGGTCATACAGACAGCTGTTAGAAATAAGGTAAGTGAATTCTGCATGCTTAAAGATCATTTTTATGCTTTAGTAGATGCATGTAATGCTTTACATATTGTTTTTCCCAATCCCTCTTAACACTTAAAAAAAAGAAAAAAAAAGCTATATTTCAGGGTTTTTGTTTCAGATATGTATCTGAAGAGACAATTTTGCCCATGATATTCTGCATTTGGTATATTGTAATTTGGTCAGTCCCTTATATTCTATTGGTTACAAATCTCCTGTTTTATGGAAATCGCACATGCATGTTTTAACGAGATACCACATTAAAATGAACACAGAATTTCCTAACCATTTTGCACCATATTTAACCAAACCAAACCACACCATATTTAACCAAAAAATTGTAAATTGTTTTTTAATGCCTCATATCACAATAATTTTTGCATGTGGCATTGAAATCTTGGCAGAACTTTTATGCTGTTTCACAACTTTATTATGCATGCAAGTTCATTTTCCTTTAAGTTGAAACATTGAATAATTATGTAAATTCCAAACTATGAAGTATGAGGGCTGTCCTAGTAAATCATAGATTCGACATAGAAGGGATTATTTAGAGAATATAAGTAATTAGGAGATATCAACAAGAAGGCAACTATGATAAGTTGTGAAAATTCTGTTACTTTTAGCATCAAAACATATACCATCATGTTTCATGGCAGCATCTAGTTTTTTCCCCAGTTTGAAACATTTCTCATGTTGTGTTACCCATTTCTTACACACATCATGGAACTATTGTTCACTAATGGTCCTATTTAAGTACAGAATAGCTTCACAATGATCAAACCAGTGACCACAAAGCTCTGCTTTCAGTTTTGGAAAGTAGGCAAAATTCAGTGACCCATGTGAAAGAGAAGCATCCCATTTCTGTCCATGAACATAAAACTCACTACTTTCCCCATAGAATTTGTCACTTTGGCTTTCTTCAGGGCTGGGCTATTGGGATGCTTCCAAACAAAGGACATTCTCTTACTCTCAGGTTAAAAATAATGTACCCATGTTCCACCAACTGTCACTATATGTATTTGATTTAGTTATGAGGGATTCCTGTGGAAGTGCCGTAAACCTGGAAATATTTATTAGGGTGTACTTTTTGTTGAACTAAAAAAGACATCTTTTGAACACCATTTATTGAAGACTCCAGCTATCTGTGGAATAGCATGATATAGTATTACATATAGCTAATTTAAAAAATACTACAACATGTAACACATTCCTGTGTCTTTCTAAAACAATGAAAAGAAGACATAAATGGCACCCAATTACACTGTCATTATTCAGGTACAGGAAACTGATTCTATATACATAATGAAAACTCATGTTACAGAACATAAAAACAGACAGAACTTTCTGAATCTATTCCCCTATTGTAACTTAAAAATGAACAGACTCCAAAAAAACAACAACAACAAAAATGTATTGCAATACATGTAGTAACATTACTAAGTTTTCATTTCAGATCACTTAACATAGACTGAATCCACTTAAAGTAGTTCAGTCAACTCCAGATTTCAAAACATCAATCAGACAAGTGAAATCTGCACCAGCTTTGGTCAAACAGTCAAATAGTTGGTTCCTCAGGTTCCTGGTTTGGATCCGATACAGTTATGTCACCAACACTTTAACTTTCTTTGATACTTAAGCCAAGTCCATTCTGAGACGTTTTTCTGAGATAAGCTTGGTAGAGTGAATGTTGTGATATAATGACTTGTGATCAGTAAATCATTTTATCAAAATCCCTTCCACCTTAAACATCAGTTTTTTTGGTGTGTTTTTTTACCGCCTCCGAATGATGTGAAAACTGAAGAAAAAAAAAGATTTTTTAAAGGCGGAAAGGCGGGCAACCAGAAATGGATCTATTTTTTTTTTTTTTGCCTGAGATAGGTTTTTCAACCCCATCATCTGCATTTAGTACATCAACAGTTAGTTAATTCACTAAAAACTTTGTCCCTTATTGAATTCTGTCCATCTTCAGGCAATGACAGCCCTATAACTATGACCCTTTACTTTTTTAGCTCACCTGAGCACAACGTGCTCATGGTGAGCTATTGTGATCGCCTTTTGTCCGTCGTCCGTCGTCCGTGCGTGCGTGCGTGCGTCCGTCGTCAACAATTTGCTTTAAACAACATCTCCTCATGAACCGCTGAAGGGATTTTGACCAAACTTCACAGGAATCATCCTTATGATGCCCTCTATCAAAGTTGTACAACTTATTCAGATTGGTTGAAAAAGTAGGTCACAGGAGCTAAAAATAGATTTTAAAAATGCAAACTTTGAAAATCTTCTTCTGCAAAACTGCAAGGCTTAGAGCTTAGATATTTGGTATGTAGCATCATCTTATGGGCCATTACCAAGATTGTACAAATCATAGCCCTACGGTGATAAATGCCCCCGCACCAGGGGTCACTTGTTTTACATAGAGTTATATAGGAAAATCTTTAAAAATCTTCTTCTATGAATCCATTAGGCCTAGAGCTTAGATATTTGGTATGTAGCATCATCTAATGGTTCATTACCAAGATTGTTCAAATCATAGCCCTACGGTGATAAATGACCCCACATCAGGGGTCACTTGTTTTACATAGAGTTATATAGGAAAATCTTTAAAAATCTTCTTCTATAAATCCATAAGGCCTAGAGCTTAGGTATTTGGTATGTAGCATCATCTTATGGTTCATTACCAAGATTGTTCAAATCATAGCCCTACGGTGATAAATGCCCCCACATCAGGGGTCACTTGTTTTACATAGAGTTGTATAGGAAAATCTTTAAAAATCTTCTTCTATGAATCCATTAGGCCTAGAGCTTAGATATTTGGTATGTAGCATCATCTAATGGTTCATTACCAAGATTGTTCAAATCATAGCCCTACGGTGATAAATGACCCCACATCAGGGGTCACTTGTTTTACATAGAGTTATATAGGAAAATCTTTAAAAATCTTCTTCTATAAATCCATAAGGCCTAGAGTTAGATATTTGGTATGTAGCATCATCTTAATTGTTCAAATCATAGCCCTACGGTGATAAATGCCCCCACATCAGGGGTCACTTGTTTTACATAGAGTTGTATAGGAAAATCTTTAAAAATCTTCTTCTATGAATCCATAAGGCCTAGAGATTAGATATTTGGTATGTAGCATCATCTTATGGTTCATTACCAAGATTGTACAAATCATGACCCTATGGTGATAAATGCCCCCGCACCATGGGTCACTTGTTTTACATAGAGTTATATAGGAAAATCTTTAAAAATCTTCTTCTATGAATCCATAAGGCCTAGAGATTAGATATTTGGTATGTAGCATCATCTAATGGTTCATTACCAAGATTGTTCAAATCATAGCCAAACGGTGATAAATGCCCCTGCACCAGGGGTCACTTGTTTTACATAGAGTTATATAGGAAAATCTTTAAAAAATTTCTTCTATGAATCCATAAGGCCTAGATATTAGATATTTGGTATGTAGCATCATCTTATGGTTCATTACCAAGTTTGTACAAATCATGACCTTATGGTAATAAATGCCCCCGCACCAGGGGTCACTTGTTTTACATAGAGTTAGGAAAACTTTAAAAAAATCTTCTACTATGAATAAGGCCTAGAGCTTAGATTTTTGGTATGTAGTATCATCTAATGGTTCATTATGAAGATTTTCAAAATGGTGGCCCTTTGGAGATAAATGACCCCGCACTAAGTCTTCTCCTCTGAAACCATAAGGCCCAGTGCTTATATATTTGGTGTATAATATTGTCAGGGCTAAAATGTTTAAGATTGAGTTATATCAGAATTCTTGTCTGTTTAAAAACCTTGTAATCAGTTGTAGCAATGGTACTCAGGTGAGCGTTTCAGGGTCATCATGGCCCTCTTGTTTTTAAGATCAGTCAAAACCTGCCACGCTTTTACTTCATCAACCCAACGACTATAGGGTTTGTTTGCCATTTTTGTTTGATTTCAGTCGCAACTGCTTTTATACAGGAACTCTACATCACAAATGACACTATCTCTCAATATTACACTCGTATGTCACCGTCTCTTTGACACTATCTTAAAACTTCACTGTAAAAACACTACACTGTCACAGTCGCTTCACAATTTGTTCTGAGGGAACGTCACTCTGCTTCCATGTTGAACTGAAGAACACATATCTGTTGAACACCATTTATTGAAGACCCCAGCTATCTGTGCATGAACATAGTATTACATATAGCTTATACAAAATACAAGAAGTGACACTTTTTCTCATCTGATAGTAAGTGTGGGACCAATTGTGAACTGACAAAGACATCCCTATAGGTCCTCTTTCAGAATCTATTGAAACAGCAGTTCATCAGCAACTCTTCATACTCTGTGTCAGTGATCCTCTTCACAGTCCAAATATTTCTTTCATCTGTGTACACAGTGCACCAACTCTGTACAGATTCAAACCAGTTTGCAAAAATCGTCCATGACATTCTAACATTTTTTTGGAACATTCATGTATTTTTCCAAACTTGAAAGATGTTTGTAAGATATAGTCAATGTCATTCAGGCTTCATAATTTAGTTCAAATTAGTCCCTATCTTCATCTGACGTCTTTTTTCTTGCCTACCATACATATCCTTTGGTTTATATTTATCAACAAATTATATGTAAACCATATGACACCATCATGATGCTTTAGCAAAACTATTATTTTTAAAACTGAATATTTTGCTAAAAAAAATATCTATATGCGCATAAAATAGGACAGATAAATGATGTGCACTGTACCAGGGTTGTCCCAAAACTCCATGACAAGTGAAATATTGACAATAATAATTAAAATAAATTCGCAAAATTTAGGCAAAATATGTATGAACATTTAATAAATAAGATATACAAAAATCATTTTACAAATACATAAAATGACAATGTTATTACATGTCAAACACACTATGTACCATATGACAGGCGCGCGGTCAACGTCATTTTTGCAACATAACGTCTAAACACCCTTTTCAAAATACTCTTCCCGAGTCTCTACGCACTTGTGGTGTCAGCTTACCAAAGCATCAAACACATTTACAAACCAGTCTTTGTAAAAACCTTTGTTGAATGGCAATGTGGCATTCATGAGTTCCTCTCGGGATTCAAACCTCTTGCCGCGTAACTTCTCCTTGAGCTGAGGGAAATAGGCAAAGTCAAGAGGCCCGAGGTCTGGCAAGTATGGTGAACTTGCTTTAACCCGAACATGATGAACATCACCTTGCAATGCGATATCACCATCCTGGCTTTCTTGGGAGGCAGTGTGACCGGTGTCCAAGTAATGGAGCTATGTTTCATCTGAGGTGATGGTTCGGTCCAGGAATATATTATCTTCTTCCACGTGGCGCTAAAACTCAGCCAAAGCCATCACACTGCATTCCATTTCTTTTGGTTTCAACAACCTTGGAATCCAGCGGGCACATACACGCGACATGTTTAAATCATCATTTAGAATCATGTATACAGATGATTTACCAATGCCCATTATTTTCGCTACATCACACACTGTTCGGTGATGATCTTCACAGATGCAGTTTTCAACATGCTTAATAACCTCTTCCATGACAGTCCGCACCTGGCCGGTAGTCTCCGATTTTTTACCTTTGTTTGTTGGTTATCCATGCCATTTGTAAAACCAGCGACCTTGAAACACTTTTAAAGTATTCTGTGCTCTTCATATGCTTTATAGTCTGCATAGGCATCATTCCGGTTTGTGCGCAAAATTGTATCACAGTTCTGCACCGCCAAATTTTCCATGTCATCATCATGGAAAACTTAAAAATCAGTGGGTAACTTCAACAGTTAGTCAAACTTGTTTACGTGTCGTCATTAATTTCAAATTTTCACAAATGATATCAAATTGTTAGGAAATCATGTTTGCGCGGTTTCAGATAGTTGTAGTTAAGTCGGGAAAATATCAGATTATGTAATGATAGATAAAATCTAGCATAAGAATTTCGCCGTGCACCACTAAACTACATGCGGATTTGAATAATTGCAAAAATAAAACTTATTTTGTTACCGATCACAAAAATATCCTTCTAAATATTAGAATATACTATGTAATTGACGGATAGATAGTTGAAAATAGGCTTACGTTAAAAATGCTGCTGTTATAAAATTTGTCACAGAGTTTTGGGCAACCCTCGTACATATTCACATGTGGTATTTTTCTGAATTCTGTTACATCAAAATGATTTTTCACCTAAAACCTAATATACATTAGCATAATAAATTAGGGGAAAAAATTACTGCAAAGTTTCACAAATGTATGAAGTTTTATTTGATAAGAAAAGCATTCTACGATTTACTTGGACAGCCCTTGTATTTGCTTATACTGAACATTTACAGGATGTTTATATCAATGTAACATGGATGTGACCTGTTCATACACAGTGATCAATTTTGGAGAGAACAATATTTTTTTTGTTTCCTCTATGTATATTTGAAATAATCATCAATTCATACAAAAATAACTTAACAATTAAATTGGTCTTTTATTTGGTTATAGCTCCTTTAACAGAGATGTGATTAAAGGCAAACTGATGAAAACTTAGAAACCTTTTCATCTCACCCGATTCAGGATACATAGGTGATATCAATTTATTGATGCTGTGAAACTTGATTTATGGCTGATATAAGATAATCAGGTAATTCCAAATATCAGTATAAGATAATCAGGTAGTTTCAAATATTTTGGGGTCAGTATAAGATAATCAGGTAGTTCCAAATATTTTGGGGGTCAGTATAAGATAATCAGGTAGTTTCAAATATTTTGGGATCAGTATAAGATAATCAGGTAGTTCCAAATATTTTGGGATCAGTATAAGATAAATCAGGTAGTTCCAAATACTTTGGGATCAGTATAAGATAATCAGGTAGTTCCAAATATTTTGGGGGTCAGTATAAGATAATCAGGTAGTTCCAAATATTTTGGGGGTCAGTATAAGATAATCAGGTAGTTCCAAATATTTTTGGGGTCAGTATAAGATAATCAGGTAGTTCCAAATATTTTGGGGATCAGTATAAGATAATCAGGTAGTTCCAAATATTTTGGGGATCAGTATAAGATAATCAGGTAGTTCCAAATATTTTGGGATCAGTATAGGTTAATCAGGTAGTTCCAAATATTTTAGGGATCAGTATAAGATAATCGGGTAGTTCCAAATACTTTGGGGATCAGTATAAGATAATCAGGTAGTTCCAAATATTTTAGGGATCAGTATAAGATAATCAGGTAGTTCCAAATATTTTGGGATCAGTATAAGATAATCAGGTAGTTCCAAATATTTTGGGATCAGTATAAGATAGATAATCGGTAGTTCCAAATATTTTAGGGATCAGTATAAGATAATCAGGTAGTTCCAAATATTTTGGGATCAGTATAAGATAATCAGGTAGTTCCAAATATTTTAGGGATCAGTATAAGATAATCAGGTAGTTCCAAATATTTTAGGGATCAGTATAAGATAATCAGGTAGTTCCAAATATTTTGGGGATCAGTATAAGATAATCGGGTAGTTCCAAATACTTTGGGGATCAGTATAAGATAATCAGGTAGTTCCAAATATTTTAGGGATCAGTATAAGATAATCAGGTAGTTCCAAATATTTTGGGGATCAGTATAAGATAATCAGGTAGTTCCAAATATTTTGGGGATCAGTATAAGAT
This sequence comes from Solen grandis, assembly GCA_021229015.1. NCBI lineage: Eukaryota > Metazoa > Mollusca > Bivalvia > Adapedonta > Solenidae > Solen > Solen grandis. The sequence goes on from CM037795.1 coordinate 1,273,197, forward strand.
AATCAGGTAGTTTCAAATATTTTGGGGATCAGTATAAGATAATCAGGTAGTTTCAAATATTTTGGGGATCAGTATAAGATAATCGGGTAGTTCCAAATACTTTGGGGATCAGTATAAGATAAATCAGGTAGTTCCAAATATTTTGGGGATCAGTATAAGATAATCAGGTAGTTCCAAATACTTTGGGGATCAGTATAAGATAAATCAGGTAGTTCCAAATATTTTGGGGATCAGTATAAGATAATCGGGTAGTTCCAAATATTTTGGGGATCAGTATAAGATAATCAGGTAGTTCCAAATAATTTGGGGATCACTATAAGATAATCAGGTAGTTCCAAATACTTTGGGGATCAGTATAAGATAATCAGGTAGTTCCAAATATTTTGGGGATCAGTATAAGATAATCAGGTAGTTCCAAAAAATTTGGGGATCACTATAAGATAATCAGGTAGTTCCAAATACTTTGGGGATCAGTATAAGATAAATCAGGTAGTTCTAAATACTTTGGGGATCAGTATAAGATAATCGGGTAGATCCAAATACTTTGGGGATCAGTATAAGATAATCAGGTAGTTCCAAATATTTTGGGGATCAGTATAAGATAAATCAGGTAGTTCCAAATACTTTGGGGATCAGTATAAGATAATCAAGTAGTTCAAAATACTTTGGGGATCAGTATAAGATAATCAGGGAGTTCCAAATATTTTGGGGATCAGTATAAGATAAATCAGGTTGTTCCAAATATTTTGGGGATCAGTATAAGATAATCAGGTAGTTCCAAATATTTTGGGGATCAGTATAAGATAATCAGGTAGTTCCAAATACTTTGGGGATCAGTTTAAGATAATCAGGTAGTTCCAAATACTTTGGGGTCAGTATAAGATAATCGGGTAGTTCCAAATATTTGGGGATCAGTATAAGATAATCAAGTAGTTCCAAATATTTTGGGGATCAGTATAAGATAATCAGGTAGTTCCAAATACTTTGGGGTCAGTATAAGATAATCAGGTAGTTCCGAATACTTTGGGGTCAGTATAAGATAATCAAGTAGTTCCAAATATTTTGGGGATCAGTATAAGATAAATCAGGTAGTTCCAAATACTTTGGGGATCAGTATAAGATAATCAGGTAGTTCCAAATACTTTGGGGATCAGTATAAGATAAATCTGGTAGTTCCAAATATTTTGGGGATCAGTATAAGATAATCAAGTAGTTCAAAATACTTTGGGGATCAGTATAAGATAATCAGGGAGTTCCAAATATTTTGGGGATCAGTATAAGATAAATCAGGTAGTTCCAAATACTTTGGGGATCAGTATAAGATAATCCAGGTAGTTCCAAATATTTTGGGGATCAGTATAAGATAATCGGGTAGTTCCAAATACTTTGGGGATCAGTATAAGATAAATCAGTTCCAAATACTTTGGGGATCAGTATAAGATAATTAGGGTAGTTCCAAATACTTTGGGGATCAGTATAAGATAATCGGGTAGTTCCAAATACTTTGGGGATCAGTATAAGATAAATCAGGTAGTTCCAAATACTTTGGGGATCAGTATAAGATAATCGGTAGTTTCAAATATTTTGGGGATCAGTATAAGATAATCAGGTAGTTCCAAATATTTTGTGGATCAGTATAAGATAATCAGGTAGTTTCAAATATTTTGGGGATCAGTATAAGATAATCAGGTAGTTTCAAATATTTTGGGGATCAGTATAAGATAATCAGGTAGTTTCAAATATTTTGGGGATCAGTATAAGATAATCAGGTAGTTTCAAATATTTTAGGGATCAGTATATAGTTCAAATATTTTGGGTCAGTAAAGATAATCAGGTAGTTTCAAATATTTTGGGGATCAGTATAAGATAATCAGGTAGTTTCAAATATTTTGGGGTCAGTATAAGATAATCAGGTAGTTCCAAATATTTTGGGGTCAGTACAAGATAATCAGGTAGTTTCAAATACTTTGGGGATCAGTACAAGATAATCAGGTAGTTCCAAATATTTTGGGGATCAGTATAAGATAATCAGGTAGTTCCAAATATTTTGGGGTCAGTACAAGATAATCAGGTAGTTCCAAATATTTTAGGGGTCAGTACAAGATAATCAGGTAGTTCCAAATATTTTGGGGTCAGTATAAGATAATCAGGTAGTTCCAAATATTTTGGGGTCAGTATAAGATAATCAGGTAGTTCCAAATATTTTGGGGTCAGTATAAGATAATCAGGTAGTTCCAAATATTTTGGGGTCAGTACAAGATAATCAGGTAGTTCCAAATATTTTGGGATCCGTATAAGATAATCAGGTAGTTCCAAAATATTTTTGGGGATCAGTATAAGATAATCAGGTAGTTTCCAAATATTTTGGGGTCAGTATAAGATAATCAGGTAGTTTCAAATATTTTGGGGTCAGTATAAGATAATCAGGTAGTTCCAAATACTTTGGGGTCAGTATAAGATAATCGGTAGTTTCAAAATATTTTTGGGGTCAGTATAAGATAATCAGGTAGTTCCAAATATTTTAGGGGTCAGTATAAGATAATCAGGTAGTTTCAAAATATTTTGGGGAGTCAGTATAAGATAATCAGGTAGTTCCAAATATTTTGGGGTCAGTATAAGATAATCAGGTAGTTCCAAATATTTTGGGGATCAGTATAAGATAAATCAGGTAGTTCCAAATATTTTGGGATCAGTATAAGATAATCAGGTAGTTCCAAATATTTTGGGGATCAGTATAAGATAATCAGGTAGTTCCAAATATTTTGGGATCAGTATAAGATAATCAGGTAGTTTCAAATATTTGGGAGTTCTAAGGTCATAAGTCAAGCACACTTTAATTAATTTTGTGATTACTTTACAAATCTATCATCAGAGAATTAACTAAAATTTATTCATTGTAACTTGGTATAGAATCTGGGGTCCAAAGACTAAGGTCAATGTTAAGGTCAAATAAACTATAAATAAACTATTAATTAAATAATTGATATAATCAACTTAACATGCTTTATGTATTCCTGTATCTTAAAGCATTAAATACGATTTTTTCATCTTTTCGCCCCCAGGTATTTCCAGGCAGACGTCGACCACTGGCCTGGCCAGTTTATCCCGCACAACGTCTACGTCTGGATTGTTTGGTGTCACCAAGCAGACTTCAACCACCGGTATTCCGAAAACCATCATTTCCAGACAAACATCTACATCTGGTCTCTCATTCGTGCAGCGCAAAGTGTATGTTAGTTCTGGATGTGACGCGGGTCTTGTGTTTGACGATAATGAGATGGAGCCATCAGAGTCGGAGACAGACGGTAGTGATATGATTACAGGGTGATTTTATCTCCATACAAACTGCCAAAACTCCATCATAAAATCAGGTCATTTAGCTAGAATTTTCTCTTGAATTTTCTATGTTGTATAATTTTTGTACTTGATATTTGGCATAAAGTATGGACACATGAAAGAAATTTGAGCCGATACACTGAATTATGGCAGTAATGTTGGCTATTCGTAGCATGTGAACAATAAATTTACATTCTAAATCACATACAATTATATCATATGTCATTTAGCATCTTGAATCCAGTCCCCTGGATGGAACATTTCCTTTCAGGCTCACACCATTTATCTCAATCCAGAGTGCTTGCTTTGCTGATATGCAGCAGAGCTTTCGAGGTGGCATGCCATGTCTTCTGTGGTCAGCCTCTGGTCTTTTGTTCCAGTAACTGACCATGAATCATGGAGGTTATAAACCCAGTCATCAGGTTTCTTACTGACTACATGACCATGTAACAAATGATTTATAAAACTAGATAGCCCTCAGTTTGAGGACATGGTGCAAAACTATTGCTCCTTTATATGTAGTGAAAATAGATAGGCACCTAGCTCTCATGACATGTTTAATGAAAACTTACCTGAAAAAGATGATGAAATATTTAGATTATATTTTCATACTTGACATATAACGTGGCTTGTGCATGCAGGTCTTGTTTGGTACGAGACACGGCAAACAAAAAATGATTTCAGAATCACTGATTCTTTGTCAATAAGTTATAAATCATAGTCAATTGATCTAAACCATTCATATAGTCATGTTGCTCAGAATGGGTGGGTTATATTTCATACTTTTTATTTATGTAACATAATTATTTTAATCTGGTTGAAGGACCTTCAAATGTCACTCAATTATCGAAGACTGTTTTACTTACCAGGTATATGTATATGTAATTAAGTGACAAGGTTCCCACTGATTGTTAAAAATGAGCAGTACATTTTGCTGTATTCCCAATTTTAGTACCCCAGATAATTGAAGAAAAAAAAATCATTAAATATCAGGGTGGACTTAGAAAATACTCTGCAGAGGGGAACTGCCGTGCAGTTACTTGCATCAATAACTAAGCGTCTCACAAAGAAACACAGATAAGCATGTTCATCTATCTTAATATTTTTTTTTTTTTTCATCTTTTATGATTGATGTCCATCAAATTAGAAATTTAATCAAATATCATTTATCACCTAGCTACTCATCACTTAATGCTGACAATATTTCTCAGTCATACAGGTAATCCTGTTATAGGGCATTTATTTTAAATAGCTAGTATGACATGTGTACAGCTGTTGTCATCTGTCCATTGTTTTCCAGAAGTAGTATTACTGGACTTGAAATCATATAGGCTGATATTATCCTGAACAGTGTATTACTCAATTAAAAATGTATTCATGTGTCATAACATTTGTGTATAAAACATAGCAAGAATACACAAGAAGTAAGAAAGAAAGGACTTGCACAACCAAAATAAATCCAGAACATCTAGACTGATCAGTTTGCTACTTGCTGCTCCAAACTTCTTTCACACACAGCAGTGCAGCTCCATTTTAGCATCACAATTGGAGACATAGTCATATAAAAATCAAATTCATATTAAATCAAAGCACTGAAGGCACTGAAGTTGTGTGTGTCTCAAGTGGAAGAGGGCTTGGCTTGACAAGCTGCAAATATGCAGGGTAACTAATTTTTGCCAGAAACCAAACATATATTAAAATAATGAACGACTGTTCTTTTAGATTTGTTTCCTTTTGATTTTAAGATATGCATATCTGATATAAATCTTATAAACTGTAGGCTATAGAAATAGGGAGAGTATGTAGTAGGCGATGTGTTAATTTTTTACAGTCCGTTGAAACAAATGGTGCGTTCATCTTTAATTTCTTGTTTTGAACTTGTTAACACAAAGTTAAAGTGGGGTTATTGTCAGTTGCTTGAAAATTTGAAATCTGTTTTAATAAACAAAAAAATTGCGACAATACTGTTCTCTCAGTGCTACCAACGCTTTGATTTGAACTCTCAGTAGCTTATATAACCGAGTGACGACACAGTCTCTATTTATAGATGCAAATATCAATGGTCCCTCTGCAACTTCAGATAGCAGATATACAGGTATCGGCCATTCTATAGTGCATCAAATAACCCCTGGTGGTATCTGAGGTTGTTAGCTTGATGTGATTTTTAGTAAGTTAAATGGATTTATATCAGAATTCAAGCTTTCTATATGGATCATTGTTACACCACTAAATGACTGAAACCTGCACATCCACAATCTAAATTCACCTATGAAGCACCTTTGCGTCAAAAGAAATTATATTCCTCCACATTGTAAACTGACAGTTACGCAACATCATATAGAAATTAGTTCTTCTCTGCTTTTATGCCAAACACAATTATTGTGTTACTTAGATATTTATTTTTTTACTCAAAATTGAGTTTTAACACTTAAGCTGAATCTCAGCATATCTGTGTTGTAGAATATTGTTCAATCGTTTGATTATTCATACAAAATTGAGAGGTTATTTGGTTTTCAGTTCAAAGATTCGGATGCTCAGATTTAGGTACTATTATACTTGTGAGTGACAGTCAGACACAACTAAAAACAAGGGATTGGGGGTGTCTAATGGTGGGCGGCATTATATTGGTATATGTTACAAGGAGCATGTTATAATGGGTTATGGTATAGTCAAGTGTGTTATAATGGAGCATGTTATAATGGGTTATGGTATAGTCAAGTGTGTTATAATGGAGTGTGTTATAATGGAGCATGTTATAATGGGGTGCATAGTAATGAAGTGTGTTATAATGGAGCATGTTATAATGGGGGCATAGTAATGAAGTGTGTTATAATGGAGCATGTTATAATGGAGCATGTTATAATGGAGCTGGTTATAATGGGTTATGGTATAGTCAAGTGTGTTATAATGGAGCATGTTATAATGGAGCATGTTATAATGGAGCATGTTATAATGGGTTATGGTATAGTCAAGTGTGTTATAATGGAGCATGTTATAATGGAGCATGTTATAATGGAGCATGTTATAATGGGTTATGGTATAGTCAAGTGTGTTATAATGGAGCATGTTATAATGGAGCTGGTTATAATGGAGCTGGTTATAATGGGTTATGGTATAGTCAAGTGTGTTATAATGGAGCATGTTATAATGGAGCATGTTATAATGGAGCATGTTATAATGGGTTATGGTATAGTCAAGTGTGTTATAATGGAGCATGTTATAATGGAGAATGTTATAATGGAGCATGTTATAATGGGTTATGGTATAGTCAAGTGTGTTATAATGGAGCATGTTATAATGGAGCATGTTATAATGGAGCATGTTATAATGGGATGTTATAATGGGTTATATGGAGAATGTTATAATGGAGCATGTTATAATGCAGCATGTTATAATGGAGTGGGCTATAATGGAACATGTTACATTGAAATATGTCAAAATGAAGTGGGTATTAAGTATAATGGATTGGGTTTTAAAGGGTTTTCATAGCCTAACATTGGTGTAACTAAATTCTAACACCACTGAACATTGTAGTCTCTCAATGATAACATGACTGGTTGGTTGTTTTGGAGTTGACCATTATAAACCAAAAACAATAACGTAACCATTATCCATTATCTCTTTATAGGTAAATCAGGGCAGTGTGTCTACCTTTGTTAAACTAAAATATATGTGTAGTATGTTCCCTTTAAAAAACTCTTATTAAATAGAAATCAGAAAAATCAGTGGATAAAGGCATTGTTTTTTTGTTGTTGTTTTTTTTCATACAGTTCAGGCACAGGTTCGAGTCTCATCTTATTCATTATATTTTTTCTTGTATTTTACTTGTATTTTTTTTTCCTGTGGCATTTTTTTTTTAATCATTTATATAATTATTATGCATTCAGATATTCATTCAAAAGCACTATCTGTGTCTGAGTAGTCAGAACATTCACTTGCTGTTACCATCGCCACTTTGTCACTAACATGAATAATAAAACGATGGCACGTTCAACTGCAATGTTGCTGTGCCAGAACATCTCTTTAACAACTTGCACCTGCCTACAGCAGTTGGACCAGTCAGATTCAGAAACAGATGAAATGGCTTCTTTTGTCAGCTGTTCAACTATTTTTGCTGAATGTTTCATGTTCAATTGCCCAATCTTTGCGTTAATCTGAAAGGATACAATACAGTTGTAGTTAGTACACATATGTTATAATAACAAGGACGGAATACACAATAAAATTATGTTTAAAATATAAGTGGTACTGGCAGACTAAAAGTCTGAATTAAGAAAATTTGGTAGTAAATAATTATGTATATGATTATATGATTTGAACACAAAATTCAACTTTCACAAAGAAAACAGGGCTGATATTTTAAATAAAACATTAAATAAAAAAACTTCCTATGCTGGTCTCAAACTTGGAACCTTTCAGTTTTAAGACGGCTGTCATCCCACTGCGCCAATTCGATTTTTAACAAGTGTTTATAATTACAGTACAGCGGAGTTAAGTTATATGCGGTTTGTTATTTCAATACCTGTCACCCCTATTAAAAAACAATCATAAAAACATGAGTGCAAGTTATATGATGACATGCATTGTAACAAAAATAATTTAGTTGATTTTATCAAGGGAGGTTTGGTGCAGATCTAGGTCTATGGGAGTTTCCTCACAGTGCACTGTCTACTAAAGCTTTCATATTATCGTGTAATGTCAATTAATACAGGTATTTTGTAGCTATAAACAACATGAACAGTACTTATATATTTATGTATTGATCAAGAAAAAAGAAGACAAGTGAATGTGATGGGAGACCAAGTGTAAATAAGTTGTGCAGGATGAGTGAGCTATCCCTAAATATGACAACCAACAGGATTTGGCATGACTGATAACCTGGGTTTTGAATCACTACATGTATATTTAGAATATACACAATATAAAATGTAAGAATTTAAGATCTGGGTTATCATTGCATGCCAAATCCTTTTGAAGACAACTAATGTTACCATGGTATTGGCTTTTTTGCAAAATATTTCAAACTGAGATCTTGGCCTCAACTCAATTTTTTAAAGATCTAGAATTCCTTACTCAATAGAGTACAATGTATATGCTTATATGCTGTTCTTAACATGCTCAGACATCAAATTTCTCGAAATTTCATATTTGTGGTGATACAAAATTTGGGATTTTTGAGTTGAGGAAAATCTCATTTTGAGATGTCTTATTGGTAGGTTGGTCCTAATATACAAGAGTTTATACTGCCTGTTGTGTTGATGGTGTTAAGGAAAGTTATTGGGCCTATGAATTCGAATGGACTTTTCCATTGAGAAGGAAATGTGGGCGGAGCTAGATGTGCAAAGAAAAAAGATACTTAACAAAAAATGCTCAGTCAAATAGATAATTAATTTGATGTCACTTATATTAATAACCATTTTTAAAAAGAAGTTAAAAACATAAAGATGTAAATAAGGATTTCTTTCACCATGTCCATCGCGATATTTTATTAGTTTTTTCTGTTACAGGGAACCCAACTAATCAAGCTGAATGATAAAACTGGTCATGCATGCCATTTATTTCAAGACATGTGACATTATTCTATTTTTATCTAATAATCTCTACACAGAAAGTTTTCAAGTTCAGCTTGAACAGAGGATGCTAAATTGTTAAATTTAGAACTTAATGTCAGTTCAGTTTAGCAAAAATATATGATGAGTTGTTTGAACAAGTATAATTTATATTCTTTTCAAATATCGCTTATGTGTATAAATTTTTAATCTTGAAAATAATTTAGAGATTTTAACAGAGAGATAATGTTTAAGGCTTATTGTCACAACCTCAACACTACAGAAGCCTATTAGGGCCATTTTGTCTTAGGTGTTTTGTGTCAGGATTATACGTTATGAGCTAGGTGTTATGACTTAGCCCTGAGGAATTCTTAATATTCTTAAAGTTGCAATACCGTTCAAAGATGATAAAATAATTGTCATTCTCAGATAACATTTCATTACTTACCAATCAATCTTCATTTTCACCTCAACTCCCTTTCTCCGCTACGTTGAAGCAAATGTGGGGGTTTTGTCGCACTTTTCATATACACAAGTTATATAACATAAGGCATATTTCATAACATATAATTACTAAGACAAGAGTCAGGCTGAAATTTTGTCTTATGATTATGAATTTTGAAATTTGACTTATGTATTATTAATTATGTGTTATGTCTTATGACATAGGAATGTAGATCCGATAACAGATTATATGACTACCATAGATCTACTAAATTTTATCAGGCTACACAAACAAGGTATTTTGTTACTCACGCTTACTTAAAAATCGTTTTCATATTCATTCCCTTTAAAATTGGTGAATAGTTGAGGACTTGTCTGCCATTGTTTTGTCATGTTGCAAGTGCTTTGCCTTTTTATCGTGTAAGGCCTAAGACCTCAGGACTAAGACATAAGACCTAGGTTATAACGTATAAAACCTGTCTCATAAGACAAAATGGCCCTAATAGGCTTCCATTAAACTAGTCGAACAAAAAAAAAAGTTTGTCAACAAAACCCCCAATCAAATACACCCATTTTCTATGTGGACCAATTTCCTATGGGAAGGAATTTGTACCATAAGGGTATACTAAACCACTGTTTAAGATGAGATGAGAAAATGATATTTTGAGTTTTATACTATATAAAAAACATCAGCAGGAAAAAAATTGAAGCTAACCAATCTCTTGTCAGAAATGAAATATGAGAACTTACAATTCATAGCTAGCATCTCTCAAAATTGATTGGGTTTGTGCTAGATTTTGAAAATCTCTTGTTGCGCTGCTTGGCGGATTTAATCATGGAAGAATGTCTACAGTAACCAACAACTGGACTGGATATCTGCCCTGTAATCATCATACAAACTTGTTATCCTAGCAATGATTTGCTAAAATATTTAACTAAACCTGTCTAACCCTTTCCCTCATAGAGGACACCATGAAAAGACCTATGCGAACAGCATAAAACCAGATCAGCCTGCGAGTAACTCGCAGGCTGATCAGGTTTTATGCTGTTCGCTGCTCCTCAGTGGTCTGGAAATGAGGATTTTGTAATTAAATATGGTAAGGTTTAACTGTGTTTTTCTGCAGATCAGGCTTTATGTGATACCTATTGAGGGCGTCAAAATGAGTCTATATGAGGGAAAGGGTTAAAACTTCATTGATGTTTATAAGGATCCAGTGTAGGCTTCATCGGGTTTCACAGAATTGGTTCTTAAAATCTATAACACTCGGAGATATACTGTTGTGTCACACGTACTTACACAAAATGACCCTTAATTTCAACAAAATCTCTTAAATTAAGTAGAATTTTAGACTTTTTAGTTAGAATCAAACTGAGAAGTTCTGTTTGACTCAGGTCAGAAATTTAAATTTCAATGCTTGGTTCTGTATTTCAATTCAAGAAGTCTAAAAGGATGTCCATAAGTATGAGAGTTTGTTTATTTTCTTTTTTCAATTTTTATGACTGTATTAAACATCATGAAACTTGTATGTTGAAAGATACGAATGTGTATGACTGCATGCATATAGTTTAGTATTTATACAATGTTACTAAATCATTACCATTATCATTATTGATATTAAAACTAGGACTATTGCTGTTGTTAATGTTACTGCTATAATCTTTAACTGTTATACAATAGTCGAATCTATTCATAATAATTACATGTATGATGTAAATATTTTTTATTGGACATTATTAAAACTGTTTGACTTTAAGCCGTGATTCAGTTGTTCTTTCCCTTCCAAGATAACCTGAATGTCCACCAAATGATGAAAATAAAGCTATCACTGTAGGTGATGAATGTCCACCAAATGATGAAACTAAAGCTATCACTGTAGGTGATGAATGTCCACCAAATGATGAAACTAGAGCTATCACTGTAGGTGATGAATGTCCACCAAATGATGAAAATAAAGCTATCACTGTAGGTAAAGCTATCACTGTAGGTGATGAATGTCCACCAAATGATGAAAATAAAGCTATCACTGTAGGTGATGAATGTCCACCAAATGATGAAAATAAAGCTATCACTGTAGGTGATGAATGTCCACCAAATGATGGAATTAAAGCTATCACTGTAGGTGATAAATGTCCACCAAATGATGAAACTAGAGCTATCATTGTAGGTGATGAATGTCCATCAAATGATGAAACTAGAGCTATCACTGTAGGTGATGAATGTCCACCAAATGATGAAACTAGAGCTATCACTGTAGGTGATGAATGTCCACCAAATGATGAAAATAAAGCTATCACTGTAGGTGATGAATGTCCACCAAATGATGAAACTAAAGCTATCACTGTAGGTGATGAATGTCCACCAAATGATGAAAATAAAGCTATCACTGTAGGTGATGAATGTCCACCAAATGATGAAACTAGAGCTATCACTGTAGGTGATGAATGTCCACCAAATGATGAAACTAAAGCTATCATTGTAAGTGATGAATGTCCATCAAGTGATGAAAATAAAACTATCACTGTAGGTGATGAATGTCCATCAAATGATGAAACTAGAGCTATCACTCTAGGTGATGAATGTCCATCAAATGATCCATCAAATGATGAAATAAAGCTATCACTGAGGTGATGAATGTCCACCAAATGATGAAAATAAAGCTATCACTGTAGGTGATGAATGTCCATCAAATGATGAAACTAGAGCTATCACTGTAGGTGATGAATGTCCACCAAATGATGAAAATAAAGCTATCACTGTAGGTGATGAATGTCCACCAAATGATGAAACTAGAGCTATCACTGTAGGTGATGAATGTCCACCAAATGATGAAACTAGAGCTATCACTGTAGGTGATGAATGTCCACCAAATGATGATGAATGTCCACCAAATGATGAAACTAGAGCTATCACTGTAGGTGATGAATGTCCACCAAATGATGAAACTAGAGCTATCACTGTAGGTGATGGATGTCCACCAAATGATGAAACTAGAGCTATCACTGTAGGTGATGAATGTCCACCAAATGATGAAACTAGAGCTATCACTGTAGGTGATGGATGTCCACCAAATGATGAAATAAAGCTATCACTGTAGGTGAATGAATGTCCACAAATGATGAAACTAGAGCTATCACTGTAGGTGATGGATGTCCACCAAATGATGAAACTAGAGCTATCGCTGTAGATGATGAATGTCCACCAAATGATGAAACTAGAGCTATCACTGTAGGTGATGGATGTCCACCAAATGATGAAACTAGAGCTATCACTGTAGGTGATGAATGTCCACCAAATGATGAAACTAGAGCTATCACTGTAGGTGATGAATGTCCACCAAATGATGAAACTAGAGCTATCACTGTAGGTGATTTAAGGTTAAAAAAAAAAACAAACCCTTCCTTTTTAAGTGTACACCAAATGATGTAACTAGAGCTATCACAGGAATATCATGGGCACAATAAACATTCCTGTTAAGTTTTATGACTCTGACTAAGATATGTGTAACACTAGATTTAGTGACAGAAGAACAGACAAGTGCAAGTCTATATAATCCTCTCTTTTCAAAGTGGGAGCATAAAAATAAAAAAAAACTAAAAAAAAACACATGTACTAGGTTTGTTTTTTCTTATCTGAAAATACATAGAGATATATCCCAAATGTGCCTGGTTCTCACACTGAACATAAATGTACATTCTCTAGGCCACTGCAGCCACCTGCTGTTACTAGTTGTTGATTAGATTATGACACCCTTAATGTGAGGATGTGGCATCAGTCTAATGGGTTAACAGTCACCTAATTAGGTTAGGTTTAAATATTCATGATGCCCATAAATAGCCTCACAGATAATCACTTGTTTATCCTTGCCTGATTAAATTAAGCAGTTTCATTGATTTACTATCACTTTCTCTCTCTAGGTTTCAGGTAGAACTTTGATTGATGCCCCTGCACACCTCTTAGACACAGAAAAAGAATGTTCATATAATTCTTATATAATCCTTGACACAGTTACCTGCACTTATCTACTGATCCATTTTAACCCTTTCCCTCATAGAGGTAACCATGAAAAGACCTATGCGAACAGCATAAACCAAATAGCCTGGAGTAACTCGCAGCTGATCAGGTTTATGCTGTTCGCTGCTCCTCAGTGGTCTTGAAAGGACTTATAATTAAATTGTAAGGTTTAACTGTGGTTTTCTGCAGATCAGGCTTTATGTGGTTGAGTGCGTCAAAATGAGTCTATATGAGGGAAAGGGTTAATATGCTACATCATTATTCCAAGTGTGAAGGCATCATCAAAACAAGAGCTGTCAGTAGGACTGTGCTGCCAATTATCTGTTGTACTAAAATCCTATGTTCAAAAGGGCCATAGTTTACTATACATTCAGACAAGGTTTAATTAGATTAATGATGGCATGATGCCCCCACCATGCTATTAGATAGTCCAGGTAATGTCAATCTCTGGATGGCTCTTAAGACCAGAGTTTATGAAGTATTGCTAATTGATGTCATATCAACAGTATGTTGCATGCAAAACTTAAACCAAATTTTTCAAGTCCAAAAAGGGACATAATTAGCATTAAATTTAGTCAAGGTTTGTCTGTTTTGCTTGCTTGATGCCCCTTTGTGAATTATGAAATCAATAAGCATAGCCAGGGACTCTTTTTGTATAGGTATTGACGAATACAAGGTCTTTCTGTGTTCATGACCACGTCTAGCTGACCTGCTCACGAGCATAGATAGACCTGCCTAGGATATTTCTTTGTCAATGCAGGTCGATCTGAATAATATAAACTCCACTCAAACAAAAGAGTAGGTGTGTTAATGTTATATAGAGTCCCTAGCATAGCAGATTACTCAAGTTTTATGTATCATAATAAATTACTTGCAAATTTTAACCAAATAGTTGCACACAAAACTTTAAGAGAAATTCTTAATTCGAAAGGGGCTATAAATTTCAATAAAGTATGTCAAGAGTTATCTTACTTGACTGTCTGCGATATGACAGTACCGTTTATCTGATTTTAACCACCCACCATCTTTTTCTTGTGCAGAACGAGTGAAGCGGGTCACAAGTAAATTTAACTGACTTACGTTTTAATAATAAAGAGTTCCTGCAGTCAACAAAAAGAACATAAGGAACAGAAAAGTAAAACAAAATTAAATTCCACCAAACATACCTTATTAGTTATACAGTTTCTTGACAGGGTATCTAGCGGCTCAGATGACTTTCTTCAGCCGGGAATAAAAAGCCATGTACCCTGTCAGGAAACTGTGTAACGGATTTTTTATACTGCAAAGTTCTGTCCAGTTTCTACATTAAAAAATAATTACGGGTTATAAAAAAAAAACGTCATGTGTACACTGGGTATAATTATGTATGTGATGCATTATTGGTATTTATTACTTTATGTAAAGGTAAAAGCACTTTATAATGATATTGTTCAATGTCATTTCTCCCTAAATTCGTTTCGCCCTAAGCCCCTATAGATCTCATAATGGATACATTTATATAATAACATTTTATTTTTACAATGTATAGTTCTGTCTGCTTATAAGATATTTTTATATTCATATATCGGTCATTTTAATTAATTATATTTATATAATAATATAATATGTTTATTTAGTAACATTTTACCTTCACCATGTATAGTTTTATCTGTATATGAGATTCCTTTATATGTATATATTGGTAATTTATCTTTATGAAGTACAGCTTTGTTTGTTTGTATCATTTAAAACCATAAAACATTCTAGATAGATGCAGTTTTAAGAAGAAATAGCTTAACAAATAGAAAGGCATAAAATTTGCCAATAGATAGGCATAAAATTTGCCGCTGAAGGCAACAACTATGTTGAACATTAAAATATATTTGGCATTACTGATTTTGTTTTTCAAAAAGTTATAAAGGTAATGTTGTTTATCTATATATATATATATATATATATATATATATATATATGGAACAAAATCTTAGTATTCTGCAGAGTAGATGCATACCTATCCCTATCCATGTAAATTAAACTTAATCAGAAATGTATTGTGTTGTTAATGTCATCAGCTTTACTATTTTTCATAGCTTATTAGGTTTTAGCCGCTGCAGGGCAAAACCTATTGTTCTTCTTCTGTTGATTTGTTTGTTTTTTTTTATATGGTTTTCGCACTTCGCAGTGCAAAAACCTATTGATCTTCTTCTGTTGATTTTTTTATTTGTTTTTTTTATTTATTTTTATTAGGTTTTCGCCTCTACAGGACTGCTTCCAGGTCGACAATAAGACAGTCAAGAATAATCAAGTTCAAACCTTATACCAGCATACATCCCCTTCCACATTTTTGACAAAATATCTTTAAAGTGGATTTTTTTTCTCAGACTCAAACAAAACTGTCTTTTACACGGTTGAGTCCAAAACTGATGAATTTTCAATGCATTCACTAATTGATAGTGTATACACAGGTCACTTTTTATCTTTTTCTTTCTCTCTCTCTTTTTTTTTTTCCTTTTCTTTTTTTTTTTTTTTTTTTTTTTTTGTGGAGGGGGAGTCCAGAAAACACCTATTGACTATTTTAAGCCAGTTTGTGATTGAAAATTCATGCGAAACCAATATATCTTACTCTAGCCATCATTACCGGAAGGAATAATGCCCTTTTAGTAATATCAGTTTCCTGGTCTGCCCCCCCATCCCCTTAAACTGTAGTCAAATACAATTGCACAGCAGATATTCAGTAACATGGCATTACGCAGGTAAAAGATAAAATTATATCGCTCAAAGCTAAAGGCTCAGTCCCACTTGGCATTTTTTTTTTTTTTTTTTGCCTCAGGGATGTACTCCCGATGGAAACTGATGAGTCGGGAGGCGTCGGGAACAGCTTTCCCAGTTGTCCCAGGGAAGCTTCGGATGCGTCGCTAGCCATGTGGAGTCTTTGGGAGACCTCGGGATAACGGCAAAAAAAAAAAAAATGCATTGACATTTTTCCCCGATGTGTTCACGATGTTTTATCAGGAAAAGAGGCCAGGGAAAACATTTGCGAAGCTTCCCTCTGGGGAAGCATTCACGGAACTTCCGCGAAATATTTTTTTCCTCCGAGGAATCCCAGAGTCTTCGGTGATGTCTCGCTGAAGTATCAGGGGGGCATTCGGGGTATTTGAATGTTTGGCGACCTTTCTGTGACACATTCCCGATCTGGTGGTTGAATCTCAGAATATTCGTAAAAATTCGGCAAGGGTTAAAAAGCGCACTCTGAAATTCGTTGCTGTTTATGGCAACCTTAGACTGAGACGTTAAAAAGGGCCACTGGACATTGCTGGGGGCATTCTCATAACCCCCCAAAAGTTTCCTTGGTTTCGCCTTTTAATTCAACCATCAAATTCTCTTAATCTCCATAATTTTCCGCGAGGAACCAAGGATGGT
This sequence comes from Solen grandis, assembly GCA_021229015.1. Taxonomy (NCBI): domain Eukaryota; kingdom Metazoa; phylum Mollusca; class Bivalvia; order Adapedonta; family Solenidae; genus Solen; species Solen grandis. The sequence continues at coordinate 1,289,937 of CM037795.1, forward strand.
TCGCATGAACTCAACGATACACCCCCTTATCTATGGGGATGTTTGAAAAATTCAGTGAAGCTCCGGGACACCTTCGCCGATCATCGGAGAAATCTCGAACATCGGGAGCCATCCCCGATAATTCATGGCCATTGTATCACAGCCGAAACGTGCAACGGACCAATCCTGATGCCTAATCAGTGCCATTTCTCGTGGGACCCCTGCTTTGTCTTTTTGGCTCAAACATCGGGAGCCATCGGGAAAAAAATTATGTATTTCCTCGTCGCCGTTGATTTGTCTCGGATGAGACCTAGGCATTAGATCCACGGCCTTCAAGTTTAAAAAAAAATATATCGGATTTAAAAAAAAATAAAATAAAAATAAACTTTCACTTTTATCCCCAGATACCCCCCAGAATGCATCTCCATCTTACTATAAAAAGATGTTTTAGGGGGAGCATGCACCGCACCCCACTATCACTCACATCACATTCAGATTTGGCCCCCCGCCCCCCAGCGAAAAAATTCTGGATTGGGTTGGTCTGCTGGTTGTCACGCCGCTGTAGCAAAAAATTTGTACACAAATGTAGATAAGTATACATTCCATCATGATATTCACAAAACATTTGGGAACATGGTGCCAATCATCCAATTTCATCCAAAGTGTGTAGGCCTGTTTCACTTAAAACAGATACCGTATTCAGGCCTGACCCTATATGCAAATAAATCCGTCATACTAAGAGTGATTACTTTAAAAAACACAAATATAAATGTTTGTAGTGATTAAGACCATTTTATTAGACAACAGACAAATGATGAAAATGTTCACAGTTTTACAAAATCCTAAAAGGAAAATGATGCATCAAAAAATACTTTTTTTAAATTTCTGATGGATGAGAAAGCAGACACAATCAAAAGAGTGGTTTTATATCAAAGCTATGAAGAAAGTGGTTTAAATTAACAAAATAAAGTCGTCATCAGAAATGAAATGGAGTCAGGATTTTCCAAATACATTTGAAGCAGCTTAGCGCAAAAACATATACAGTATGTTAATAAATTCAAGCTCACGCTATAAATTCAACTTACAGAAGTTTTAACCAACAGAATATTGTACTAATAATATAAATTTAGACTTGTTGAATTAAGTTTGTGTTCTTTATGTAACTTTGCTATATGTTATGCCAAAATACAACCACTATGGAACAAATTTAGTAATTAAATCGATACAATTCCAATCAATAGTGTTATTTGCAAAAAAGAGGCAGGATTATAAATTGTTAAAAAAGGTAAACAAACTGTACAAATATCTGTAAATTTTAATTACCTTTCAGAAATATATATTCAAAGCAAAATGCAAACAATAAATTGCCGTTTGAAGCATACATCAAAGTACATCAAAATTTAAAAACCCAACACACACCTCTTTATTTTTAGCTCACCTGAGCACAACGTGCTCATGGTGAGCTTTTGTGATCGCCTTTTGTCCGTCGTCCGTGCGTGTGTGCGTGCGTCCGTCGTCAACAATTTCTTTAAACAACATCTCCTTCTAAACTACTCACTGGATTTTGATAAAATTCACAGGAATGTTCATTATGGGGCCCTTTACCAAAGTTGTTAAAATTATTTTGATTGGTCAAA
>CM037795.1:1291652-1341652 GCA_021229015.1 Solen grandis
TAAAATTCTTTGAGCAGCGATACGCCGCAAACGACTGGAAGTGTTACAGGTGACGCCATTAATTTTGCATGATAACACTACGCCGCACAAGCCCGGCGTTGTTAGGGACTTGTTTGAGCGGTACCACTAGGAAGTTCTTAATCACCCCCTATATTCGCAAGACGTAAGTCCACCCAACTACGACCTGTTTCCAAAACATAAAGAACCACTACGAAGAGTCCGATATGACGAATTTGAATGAACTATATGTCGCCCTGAAAGCGGTCGTTAGGGACATTAACAAAAGTTGCCTAGCAACAGGAGTTTGGGATCTGCCAAAAAAGATGGGAGTCGACCAAAGCATCCGCGGGAGTTTATATTAACGGACTATGAAGAGATTTTGTGAGTAACACTTACAGTTTTTACGTAATTTAGCAACTCTCATTCATTTCTGGATGACCATCGCATTATTGACATGATTTAATTTTTAAACGGAAACATGTTTGTTATATTCGTTTTCTCTCATACAAACCCATACAAATAGGATCCTTACACATAACTTGGAATTCCCTTGTAAATATACCCAAATAACATGCACTTTATCAAAATCCATTTCTGTTTCATTGCTTTCGGCTGTGATGTTTACATGTTAGTCTTTAAGTCTGTGGAAAAACTTCATCGGCAAATGAACAATATTTGATTTCTTGAGAAAACTTAAGAAACTCCTTTGTAATATTCGTTTATTCTAATACAAATCCATACAAATAGGATCCTCACACTTCACCTGGAATTCCTTCCCTACCCAAATAACATGCCCGTTATCAAAATCAAAATATTTATTTTATTGCTTTCTGCTTCAACTGTTTACATCTTAGGCTTTAATTCTGTAGAAAAAAAACATTGGCAAAGTAATTTATATATAATAAAAGGAAAATTATCTTATAGAAGCCTTTCCGGGGTATGCAGTTTGCTACTCGTAGCGAAGGAAAATTTGACAATTTTCCTATTTTTCTCGAAGCAAAATACAAAGCGGCAAAAAGCTACTATTACCGACCCCCCCCCCCCCCCCCCCCCCTCTTATTTTTCTAAAATATGTTCATCAATACACTGACCATGTTGCCAGAGTAACAAAATTAGTGTATATTGTTTCTGATTCATTCCATCGCATATCATTAGGTTTTCGCATCGCAGTGAGAAAAACCCTTTGTTGTTATTCTGTGTTTTTTGTGTGTGTTTTTTTTTAAATACCTTTCTAACATTTTTTTGAGAACGGCAAATCTCCATTATTAGAAAAAAAGACACGTTTATGAAATTGTAGTTTTTATCACGTATTTAAAGATAATCCGAAAGTTGAGAAGATTTCCATGTATGTCTTGCTTTTCCCGCTAGGGAGCGTTTGCATGAAAGTTATTAATAATTTTTAATGGCTAATAACTCAGTAATTTGAGATCCGATATTTTTTTTTTCATTCTTTTCGTTGTTAATTTCCAAATAAAATAAAATGATAGGTTTCGAGGGTACATGTGGCTGAAAGGTTTTGAGCTACGGAAAGTTGAAAGTTCGAACCTCGCAAAAACTGCAAATGAGGTTAGGTCTGCGAAAATGTTATCCATTTTGTTTAGAGATCAGATAGAATTACGTTTGCTGCATACGATTTGCAAGATATATATGCACAAAATATATGGGGTGGCGAATTTAAGAAATGCAGAAATGCATAATTTGTCCTGTGGAAACGGTAAAACTTCACTAAATTTAGGAAAAATTAAAATTTCAAAAACATGTTTTTGTCGCTCTTGACTTTATTTTTTGTTCATTCTTCATGAAGTTTTCACACGTTATATATTGTTATGTTTGAAAGGGCCTCACAATTAAAAAGTTTTAAAAAATAGAAAAGATCAAGGTCATATTACGATTATTGTTTTTTTTCGGCCCTAAATAGCTCCAAAACTAAAAATTGAGAGTATAAGAACAAACGGTTTATTTCTTGAAGAGCTCTTTCCAGTGATGGTCAGTTTTTGAAGATCGGACTTGATTTGGTCATTTTACGGCAGACCAAAGTCCATTTTGGGAGGAATTAAAAATCAGTTTTTATGTTTATAGAATGTTTGACTAGTGCGACTTGTATACTTAACCATTTGCTGCATTGCTAGGTACCTTATTGTAAAATTTTAATCAATTTTGTTTCTTATCTCGCCGGTAAGGTCATTTGGATTTTCTAGTGAGGAAGCCTTCCAGCTGGCTTGCGATGGGTCGGTGGTTCTACCCGAATGCCTCCGTGCATTTGGGGTCTTCCTCCACCGCGATATGACTGAAATACTGTCAAAGCGACGGAAAACTGCAATAGTCAAATCAAGTCAAGTCTTGATTCTATATTTTGGACGCAGACTCAAGAAGTCCAAATTTTCAAAGTGACATTTTATTAAATCTATAAATATTTCATTAAGAATGATAATATTTTTGCAAATATAAAGGGAATAACTATTAGATATTAATGAGGTTTTTTATTTTATTTTTTTTATAAAATTTACTATTTCAAATTTCGTCATCCTAAGTCTAATATTTAGACTCAGGAGATTAATGTATAAGGGCCCTGGTCATTCTGTGAATATGTTACACTGGATTATATCCTTCGCACAGGCATTGTTATTGTTGTTGTGTTGGAAGACACTATTGTAGTCATGTCATAAAGCGACATGCAACTAATAATTTGTCGAGGAAGACTCTGAACCGGATAGAACCATAGAACTGCAGCTAGCCCGCTGAAAGGTTCATCACGTGAAAAAATCCGAGTCGCCTTGTCGAGATTCGAACCCACAGCAGCTAAGTGATGTTAAATCGGCAACTTTACCCGCTCGGCCTCGGTGGCTTTCTTTCACACAAGCATTTAGTAATTAGTAATGCAAAGTGATGCAGATGGTAGTCATGTGTTTACCCTGGCCGCGACATACTAATTGAATTGAATTGTACTGGTATAAATATATTAATTGACGATCAGTATATAAGGTAAGTCAAACTTCAAGGAATGGTTGGCTCGGTATCTGATTGTGACATGGTGTCACGTGTCTACGGTGTGATATCACAGTGAGGCAGCACTGTACATGTATATCTATTTCATGTTCACATATTTAGGTCACGTACATCAGGTCGACACTTTGCTTTTGATGTCGCATTATGGCGCTGTCTTTGATTTGATTGATTCGACATCATTACACGAATACCGCTTTCTAGAGGTTAAATACTCAAATTCTAGACAGCTTTTCAAGATAATAAGTGGATACATAAAGTGTATAAAATATTCTATATTGAAATGCCACCACAACCATACTTATTTTTTTTTTAAATTTTAACTTCGTAAAAGAAAGTTATTTGAAAAATGAGGATTCTCGTGAACCCCACCTTTTTTAATTGTTCGTCTTCTAATTGAGCACACGATTTCAGAATGATGCGTAACGCTAAATTTCTTAAATATTAATCATACAACAATCATGATCATACAACAATCATGATCTGTACATGATCTGTCATAATATCAAGATATTATCAATTTGATTTATTTTTACGCCAAGAAGAGCTCTTCATGCTTGATTGCTTATTATTCAAGAATATGAAGTCCTATTTCAATGCGTTTTTCTTGTATTTTGTTTCTTGTTAATAATAATACCTATGTGAAAAAGTGTTAGAGCTGATCAGGTTCAAAGCGAAAACAGTTTTGTTTTTGTGTTATTTAAGATGAAAGAAAACTCTAATTTATGACCTTGACGTTTGCAATTTGTCAAAACGTGAAGATATCAGTCTCTTTGAAGCATAAAACGACATAATCTGTGAAGATGTCAATAGATTGAATAAAAAATAAAAACAATCGCTTAAAAAATCTTAAATTGCATATTTTCGATAAAATTGGATTTTCCGATTTTTTGGGAAGCTTGAGCCTTTATAGAGGACAAACCGTACATGACCTGAAGTTCTTATACTATATATGTTTGCAGCAATTGTGTTGCAAATCATATGCATCAAACAAAACGTAGACCTTACCTTACGTGCATGCTTTTTTATTTTGCAATTTTCGAACATTCAACCTTAACCGAAGTGGCTAGAAGAAAATTCCGAAAATGAATATTGATTCATTCCGATTGAATGCACTGCGAGATGCAAAAACTTAAAAAGGTACTACTAAAAAGAAAAAGATAAAGAAGATTAATTATCAGTCCCCCCCCCCCTATCGACCATTTTACGGATCAACATTTATTGAATAATTGCTCAAGGAACAATTCTGCCAGATGATATTAACTAAAAATAACTCCTACCCATGCGACAATAGTTTTTTTCTCCCACTGATCCGAATAATTTGAATTATGTTGGTAGATGGGTTATAAAATAATATAAATACCAACTTTCAGATATGGCCAATCGGTTTGGAGAAAAAAGACTTTAAGACTTTCACTATATTCATAATTTAGCGCCAATTACTAGCGACCTTTTTCTTAACGGGTTTGAATAATTTGAAGTATCTTTAAACATTATAACCCAATTGAACACATTTTTCAAAAGATCAAATCATTTTTTCAAGAGCAGATAAAATTATGATATCAACTGCTTTCAACTCCTTTCGTTAGTGAAACTAACATGCATTGTAACTTTTTCAATAAGCTGACATACCTATTCTGGGTCTAAAATACAACGAACTATATATTAAGGGAAACTAAGTTTAAATTTGATTTCTTTTGCGGAGGAGAATCGAAGATCACATGATTAATGAAGAGCATAAAAATAGATTATGCAAACGAATTTCGTATCTAATTGTTTGATTATATAAATGTTTTCTTTCCTTGTACACAAATTGTTCTAATTCTAAAAACCAACATACCCGTTCCATAACGACCAGGTACTGAAAATGAAAGACATTAAATAATAAATAAAAATAAAACAGTTAACTGCATGTCAGAAATGTCAAAATATGCAATATTCTTAATTAAGATATTTTACACTACATTTTTAGAATGAATTTTCTAATCCATGTATTGACTAGTTACGCAAAATTAGTTTTATACAGATTTTTATAGGTTTATTGGTGATACATGAAGGTAATCATTTAATGAAGCAAAACATTTGTTAACTAGAGCACCGACAACAGATGAAGGAGCTTATCTGAATTTTTGTCACTGTATAATAATAATAACAATAATAAAAATAGGATTGTTCCACTCATCTTGACGTAAAATGATAAATGTATTAACTGGACGTTTAAGTGATGGTATTTTCTTAGCTTACTTTGTTTCAAAAAGCAAACAACACAACCAACTCCTTCCAATATGAAGATTTGAGTCTAGAAGATTTTTATTAAGTTTCAAACCAAAACATGCAAAGGATACTGAGATAGTTGACTTTGACTGTACTTTCATGTAAAACTAAAGTTTTGTTAGCTGAAAAATGCCCACAATTTTCTTTAAATTCAAATCAAATCTGATTTGATTTTTCAGAGGTTAGAGGGTTGGAAAGTGTTGTGAAGTTTAATTCAAATGCACGCATTGTTACTGAAATATGGTTTTAATAGTAATGGAGTAAAGCTGACGTAAAAAACAAACATTAACCAAAGAAAAGGACATTCTTATAAATATTAAAAAGGGTCAAAGTTCTTTCAAAGGTATGATAAGAATTATAATTCCCGCATCCCGTAGTTAGCTTATGGTGCTGCATAAGTGCGAACAATTAATAAGGTAAAAACCTTAATAGTTGATGTGGAAAAAATGACCAAAACATAAAACTTTACCACGAAATTTGAATTTTTTCTAAGTGAAAGAGGGTAATAATTCTTGCAAATATATTTATGGTTCAAGCAGCTGATAATGAAAGACAAAAGTTCAAAGTTTCAATGCAATAGCCTAGATAGTTGCTGTGGAGACATAAAACTTAACCTGAAACATAAAACTTATCCCGAGTGAACGCCGAATCCAACGCCGACGTGCTGAACTTTGACGTGCAGGCAGAAACAATAAGGAAAACAAACACACTACTGCAGATACAAATTCACTAAAAAACGGACCAGAATCAGATAGGCATACTCCTGCTTTTAAATTTATCTGAGTTGATCTTTGAGTAGGTGACCCCAAAATCGACAGGGTCATCTACTAATCATACTAATCATGTAAAATTTCATATCACGTTTCAGGGATGTTGGTTCAGAAATTCTCAAGTAATCGATCGGAAACGAAATTTACATTCAAGAACCCAGCCAAATTCACCCTATGACCAAATGATCCCAAAATCAAAAGAGGTTAACAATAAGTTATTACCCAACACTCTATCAAGTTTGATGAAAATAAAATCAAGCATTCTCAAGTTATCGATATGAATTGATTTTCACATTAACGACCACTGAAATCTTAACCTTTGACCAAGTAACCCCAAAATCAATAGAGTTCATTTAAGGGTCATCACCCAACACCCTATCAAGTAAAATGGAAGTGGGCTCAATCGTTATTAATTTATCGATCTGATACGAATTTTACATTCAAAGTAACAGCGATCTTAATTTTTAATCGAGTTATCAGAAAATCAATATGGGTTATCTACTAGTTATGACCAAACAACTTTTCAAATTTGAAGAATATAGGTTCAAATGTTCTAAGGTTATCGATCGAAAATTATGTAGACCGACCGTCAGAACGATGGACCAACCGAAAGACTGATAAACCGACCGACATTTGCAAACCAATATCACACCTCTTTTTCTAGGAAGGGAATAGAAAAGAGAAGATGTAAAAACAAAGGAGAATTCTCACAGAACAAATGTTTTTTGAATTATTCTTTCATAAAATTTAAAATATTCGCTAATTTGGGTTTATATGAGAAAAAACGAAAAAAAAAAATTAAGCACTTTATTTTATCAATGAGAATATACGTAAAATATATTAAATGGTAGTCCTGTGAAATGTTTCCTCCATTGTATATGAACAAATTACGTGTTACTTGATACGTTATATGTTACGTTGTAAGTCACAAAATAAACGAAATCAATCATCCTCCACGAAAAATAATGGTGGTAAACGAAAATAAATTTGTAAACTGGACATGCGAGATATTATAATATGCGATAAAATTAATCAGACACTTTACACATTATTTTTGTTACTCTGGCGAAATGGCTTGTATATTACTTAAAATCATTTGAATAAATATGGAATATCGGGTTGTAGTAGCTTTTAGTGGCTTTGTATTTTGCTTCGAGCACTGTACGAACATTGTCAAAATTTCCTTCGCTGCGAGTAGCATACACAGGAAAAGCTACTACAACATATCTTAATTTAAAAAAAAAAAAAAACAAAACACATAAATATATATGTAAGATATATCTGTAGGTAAAACGAATCCTGGAAAAAGTTTTCTCCATCGTAAATGTATGAATTTCGTGTTAAATCAACGAAAATACATAATACTTCGCGAAAATAATTAATGAAGGTAAATGAAAATAAATGAGTACACTGGACATGAATTATATCATGATATTCATTGGAGTTTATCAGAAAAAAATACACACTCCTTTTGTTACTCTGGCAATTAGATAGTGAATATTGTGTTGTAGTCGTGGCTCTGTATTTTGATTCGAGCAACGAAGAAAAAGAGAAACTGGACAAGGGAGATATACTGATATGCGATGAAATTATTCAGACAAAATATACACTACTTTTGTTACTATGGCAACATGGCCAGTGAATTGATTGGTATGTTGTAGAAAAAATAGGCAATATTGTGTTATAGTCGCTTTTAGTCGCTTTGTATTTTGCTTCGAGAAAAGTGGGAAAATTGTCAATTTCCTTCACTACGATTAGCAAACTGCATACCCAAGAAAAGCTACTATAAAATAATTTTCCTTTTATCAAATATAAATAACTTAAAGGAATACGCTCGGCTGAAATGAAAATTTAACCATCAATAAACCTTTTAATGTAGATCACTTTGACATGACTTTCATTTTTATACACGCTATATTTGTGAAGATATAGCTGTTTAAAGTTTGTGATTTCGGTCGGCTATGGCCGCCGCCATCTTTGTTCATGTTTACCTTTCTGTGACGTCACAAATACCCATTGAACCATATCCCGATCGATGAGTGCGATTAATAGGGGTTGTGATAAAAGCATTAAAGGAATACGCTCGGCTGATTACAACTAGGTTTCAATTGAAAGATATTGATGTTAATAAACCAATTAAATTTCTCATTTCATTGAATCAATCGTAATAAGAAAGAAATTGTAAGTTAAAGACGTCTATTTAAACCAATTTGCTCCGCGATATTTTTTATTTCTATAATACATCTTTGTCATTTTTACCGTGAAATGCTTGCAACTGCGGTTATTGAAAAGTTGTGTGGTGTTAAACTGATTAGATAAGAAATCCCTGGCAAGCCTTTGTAACAGAATAAGCGTCATATAAAATCGCACCTCAGGGCCATAAAACACGGCCATAAAACGAAGCGTGCGACCGAGTCACCATGTCAACAGACAATTGATGTGCACGTTTTACTGAAACGGACATGTAGAGTATAATCATCACCACAAACATACTAAATGCATTATATAGATATGAAAGAAAAGTGTTGAATCCACGTTTTATATTATAATAATCTATATTATGCTATTTTACGGAAAAACTAAATATATATAAGTAAAAGTATCGTATCGCAATGAGCTCATGTTATTGTGATATACAGAAAGTAGTTAGCATAATTTACATTATTTTGCTAAATTGCGAGCAATTAGGTGTGTTAATCATAATTACAACACGGTGTCCCTTTGATTCGTCTCTATAGTATTTCACAGTTACCGTCATTGCAATTAGATTTCTACTTACATGATACCGCCCCTTTCATATATTCATATGTTTGATTAAAAACTGTTTAAAAATTGTAATGATTTGCGCAATTAAAATAGCGATGTTTGTGAAAATGTGCATAAATGATTGCGTGACAAGGGGTATTGACTTTAGTTATGGTTCTATCACTATAGCAGGAAGTTTAATAAAGTTTTTGAGATATTTCTTAAAATGGAGTGTATAGTTCCTTACGACTTTGAGCCCGAATATACTGAGGAAGAGCTGCAACTGCTTCAAGACAATGACGTACGGGAGGAGGAATATTTATGTGCTGTGGACTTTTGTCTGTGTGATAACAGTGTTATGATGCCATCCAATATGGAAAATGTATGTTGCAAATCGAGTGACTTGGTTGTTGGAAATTTAGATGAACTTACGTGCATTACGAACCATACGGACTTTCATACCTTAGTTCTGAATGATTCTGTTTTAGAAGTTGCATTCATTACCATTCTGGCATACAAAGGTCAGCTCCAGACTCTCTCACTCACGAGTAAGAAAACAATAAAATGATCATAGTTTAATCTTTTAATAATATATTTTCATCATATTCAAATAATAAACATTTTTCAAACAATTTCTCCACAACACACGTAATTCCCTTTTATATTTCAATGTATGTACGCAACCGGAAGTATGTCTGTGACGTCACGATTGTTGAAAAAAAAGTCTCGCGAGACCACGAGACGTAAACAATGTCTGCGCCCATGTCTCGGAGCAAATTGGTGTAAATAGACGTCTTTAACTTGCAATTTCTTTCTTATTACGATTGATTCAATGAAATGAGTAATTAAATTGGTTTATTTACATCAATATCTTTCAATTAAAACCTAGTTGTTATCAGCCGAGCGTATTCCTTTAATATTGGAAAATGGATCAAGACGAAAGAAGTAAGTTTATTCAGATTTTAAGGACTGTCTTAAATTTTCTCAAGAAATAAAATATTTTTCATTTGCCGATATTTTTTTTCTGCAGACTTAAAGTCTAACATGTAAACAATCGAAGCCGACAGCAATGAAATAGAGATGGATTTTGATAACGTGCATGATATTGGGGTATATTTCCAAGGTAATTCCAAGTAAAGGGTGAGGATCCTATTTGTATGGGTTTGTATGAGAGAGAACGAATAAAACAAACATATTTACGTTTAAATATTAAATGATGTCAAGAATAATTATATCTAAATTCAGAAATATGAAGATTTTTACTTGCAGGGCGGAAAAGTTCTAACCGCTGAAAAAGGAAAAAACATGAACACTTTGTTTTATCGATGAATATATAGGGAAGATATATCTGATTGTAAAACGAATTCTGGCAAATGTTTCCTCCATAGTAAATGAACGAATTTCGTGTTACATGAATTGATATTTTATATTGTAGCAATCACAAAATCAGCGAAAACTAGAAGTCGCGTGTTTAAGATAAAAACGAAGCAGCTTTCCGTTTGCTTATTTCAAAGGTATTGAATATACAAGTCAACACAAAGAGATGGATTAATGATACATAATGATGTAAGATTTAATACGTAAATCACCATTATCATAAATATATACTTATATTCCAAAAATAAGCTTGTTTTTCATTTTTCATTTATTTATCTTCTTAAGAAGATATTGAGAAAGCATAAATATGGATCTTAATTGATTACGCAACCGTTTACTATCATGCAGAAAAAAACAACTGGAAAATTTTAAGATAATACTATCCTCAAGATTTTTTTCCTACGTTGTTCAATCGATTTTATTTTTTTTATTCTTTATTTAATATCCATTTCTTCGTAAGCATATGACTTAACAAATATTCATTGTAATTTGATCCACATAATTGAAATTGTAAAAAAGGAAAAAAAAAACACTTTGAAATCCATAATTTCAACCTTTGAACTGATTGAGTTTTACATTTGCAAAAATAGATGGAAACAAAGGCAGAGGTGTAAGCAAAATCATGAAAATATTTTTTTTCCTATGTAATTAAGGAAATAAACGTCTTGAAACCTTCAACAATTCATTACTCTTATATATTTGCTTATTTTTACAGATTTAGAAAAAGAAACCGTTAAACCTTTAGAAAACATAGAAAATCGATAGGTAGATATACATGCATTTGTCATTTTCTTCAGGTTTGCGGAAAACCGTGATAATAAATGCAAATAAGTTATCCGTATAGGTTTTCTCTATCTAGTATAATTATACTAATTCATCTTAAAACTCATTACTCAAAAATGTATCACAATTCACTAACCCAATGACTGCATTTTTTTCTTCAGATTGATTGATTTTCATTAATTAGCCCTTTTACGAAAACATGAATAAGTCATTTTTGATAACGTGATCATTTGAAATTGTTTGCACATGTTACGGTACGGCAATATTACTTATTTAAAGTTAATATATCCAATCTTATAATCTTTTTAATATATTTTGCTTTCAAATCAATGTTGTCATATACAACATAAATTCTTTAAGGTATGCTTAAGATTTGCATCAATACTCATGACGCTGGAGCGCGAATACAAATTGAAATGAATGATTTTTATATTTTCGACGTCAAAATCAAGTGACTAAAGAAAAATATCTTTTTTGCAAGGACATGTTCAGATAACGTTCTATTAATCCAAAAATATCGTCGAGAATGCGAACAGGTTTGTTTTTTACATTTTCAAATAGGCATTCCATCAGACATGAATATCTGCCATATTTGATGACGTAATTAATTAAAAATTTCAAGATCTTATGAGCGTACTAACTTTCAACTTTTTTTAATAATTTAAGTTCATTGGTCTAATTGGCGATTTTATATGATTTTTTAAAAATAGTTCTTGCTTAAGTATGCATGACGTCATAACCATGTGACAAAGCAAACAGTTATTTGCAGTATGCATCACTTCAATTTAAACTCTATCAATTCTAAAGAATAATTAAGATTGACTCAAAATGCATGATACTAGAGCGAGAGAAATCTTTAGAAAGAAATGCTTTTTGTCTTTTTGATGACGTCATAATCACGTGACTTAAAAGAAATCATTCAAAAAATAGAATGTAAATTTCTATGCCGATATGCTGTCCAACCTTCATGCTTCTAACGTATCAGGGGTCTTTGTAACATTTAAATTTAATTTTAAGACCAAAGTTCGAAACTCGGTATTGCCATGAAATCTTAATATTTTCGAATTTTGAAATTTGAATACCAAGGTGCACATTTAAATCCTAAAATACATCTTCTGTGAAAATATCAAGATTATCGGACCAAAATTGAAGGCTGTAGAGCGCGAAAAACCTTTTGAAGCTGACGTCAAATCTGACGTCATATGACATCAATGAAAATTGAAAATGATTGAATGGATTATAAGATCCTTATTTATCGCTGCAAATTCAATTTCATTTAAATTGACTCAAAATGTATGATGCGAGAGCACGAGAAATCTTTGAACAAAAAAATGGGATTTTGTTCTTTAAATAACATCATAACCACGTGACCTCAGAGGAAATCTTACAGAGAAAAGAAAGTAGACATCTGGGCCGTTAAGCTGTCTATTGTTCATGCTTCTAACTCATCAGTAGTCTTTATAACATTAAATAATAGTTTTAGGACCAAAGTTCGAAACTCGGTTTTGGCATAAATTCTTAAATTTTTCGATTTTGAAAATTTGAAAGACAAGGTGAACATCTACATCATAACATACATCTTCTGTGAAAATATCAAGATAAATCGACAAAAATTAAAGGCTCTGGAGCGCGAACAAACTTTTAAAGCTGACGTCAAATCTGAGGTCATTTGAGGTCATGATTGAATTTAAAAAATTGAACATTTTTGTCAAGGTAATTTTATTTTCATGCTGCTCAGACACTGACAACATATTGAAATTAACTCTTAGAATTGGTTTGAAAATAAAAGGAATAATAACTAGATTTCGTTTGTCCCGAACAAATGATAGGGCTTTCTGCTCTCGGCGTAAGTGTCATTGTGACCTTGACCTTTGACTTTATGACCTCAAAGTCATAGTTCACAATATACAGGCCATGGTTAATATCCCTACAAAGTCTCACATACATCGGTTTATTTCTTCTCAAGCAATAAATAAAAACGATTTTATATTAAGTGTCACTTTGACCTTGACCTTTGACACAATGACCTCAAAATCAATAGTGATCATCCACTATCCATGTCAACCTCTCATCTAAGTATGAAGACAGCACACATATTAGTTATCAAGTTATTGAGTTGACATTGATATGCCTAACGGACGGACAGATGGACAAGCACCTTATCATAACAAGGGCGTATTACTAAATTTGGTATTGTAAGAAAATGCTTACAATATCAATATTTTCTCTTTCTTGTTATGTTCACCTATCTGTAATGGCTTTTTATTATTGAAATAAACATTGAAATGAAATTAAATTTAAAAATTAGAAAGGTCTTCAAATTTTCTAAATTTCACATGCTTTATGTATGGATGTATCTTTAATCACTTTTAAGATATGGATAGTTTACCTCGAGAAATCTGCAAAATTCGGCAAAAATATGTTCATGTCGTTTTGTTTTCGCCCTAAAACTTTATGAATCCTAGGCAAATCTTTAAAGTTTGAACACTTTTAGAATGCCAAGGGATTGTTCTTCAAATTATATTCATACCCTAATTTACAAAAAATCAATGTTAATTTTAGATATAAGCAGCCTAATGCACTTGCGGTAACACTATTTTCGTTTTTCTGCTCAAACTCAACTGATCCAACCCCAATCATCAAAAACTTAATATCATCTGGGAGGATTTTTAAAGCTCTACAAATTGTTCGTCTTTGAGATATTTAAGGCCGAAAAAAACGATAACAGAAATATGACATTGGCCTTTGTGATCTTCCGGAAACGGATGTCACAGTGTTCGACGGGACCCTTAGTTGCAAAAAAATTGAAAGTTCCATGTAAATCGGTCAAGAAATAAAGCCTGCAGGGCCTTAAAACCGCTTATTTAAAATGCAAAATTGTTTATTACGTTCTGAAGTTAAAAAACATCATACGACGTCAGATGTCAGAGAATACAAAGAAGATATCAAGACACATATGCTGTCCAATTTTCATGTTTCTAGGTCATCAGGAGCCTTTGTAATACGAAATAATGTTTTTATGACCAAAGTTCGAATCTCGATTTTGACATAAATCTCGAACTTTTGGAATTTTGAAAAGTTAAGTATGCAGATTTACATTCTAATGTCCACTTTCTGTGGAAATATCAGGCAGCCCGGACTAGAAATGACTGCTGCAGAGCGCGAGCCAAATTTGGTAGCATTTTTCAACTGTGAGGTCACATGAAGTCATATGAAGATGAAAATTGTTGTATTCAAAAGGGCCAAAGAAATTTTGATTGCGGTAAATAAAATAATAAGAAGAAAAAACATGACAAACCCAATAAGACTTTCTGCTTGAGGCAGAGAGCCCTAATAAAATTTTGAAGAAAGCCGTAATAACAAAGGCAACATGCTTATCGGTCCTGGTGTACACCATTACATTCTAAAAAGCACCTCATTCTCTCAAATATGCATCGCAATTCACCTTTGAACACGGGCACTCTTTCTTGCGTTGGAACGTCCGGATCGTGAGTAACCAACCCAGTTCCAGTAACCGCTTTCCCTTTTTTTTAACTTCAAATTGCTAGATTTCCATATACAAGCCCTTATCGGAAAAACATGAATATCTGCCATATTTGATGACGTAATCACTTGTTATTTTCACGACTTCCTTCACATCTTAGGATGCATCATTCCTGCAAATTTGGGCTTCATACATCAACTTGCTTATTTTATATGATTTTTTTAATAATTAATACTTTAATATTCATGACGTCACAATCACGTGACCAAACAAATATGCCTGGCAGTATTCATAACTTCACTTTTAAGTTTGTTTATCCCGAAAAAAATCATAATAATTGTCTCAAAGTTCATGAAGCTACAGCGATCCAATTTCGATAAAAGTACACTTTTTGTTTTTCTGCCATAACTCAACCGTTTGAACCCTGATCTTCAAAAACTATATATCACCTGAAAGGTATTTCAAGGCACTGCAAAATTTACTCATAGTGTCTAGGTAGAATTATTTTCGTTTTTGAGATATCGATGGCCGAATAAAAACACCTTAAACTGACACATGACCTTCATCTTTGCGATTTTCCGGAAACGGAGGTCACCATGCTCGGTGAGACACGAGGTTTCACATTATTGAAAGTAGCATGCCAATCTGTCAAAAAATCAAGCCTGCAGGTCCTAAAAGCCGCTAATTTCGGAAGCAAAATTTTTTATCACAGTTTGACGTTAAATACCGCTACACGACGTCTGTTATCAAATAATACAAAGAAGACCTCAAGACACATATGCTATCCAATTTTCACGCTTCTAACTTATCAGGACCCTTTGTAAAACGAAATTATAATTTTACGACCAAAGTTTGAATCTCGATTTTGACATAAAATCTTGAACCTTTGGAATTTTGAAAATTCAAGAAGGTATGAACATCTACATCTCAACTTACACCTTCTGTTCAAATATCAAGTCAATCGGACCAATATTGACGGCTGCAGAGCGCGAACCAAATTTGGTAGCTTATTTGAACTGTGACGTCAAATGACATCATATAAAGATGAAAATTGTTGCATTCAAAAGGGCCAAAGAAATTCTGATTACTGTAAATATTTCATGCTGCTGGTTTATTGGCAACATGTTTTAAATTGAACCTCAAAAGGAGAAAAAATGAGAAAAAGAAGAAGAAAAAAAAACAAAACAAACCCTATATGACTTTCTGCTTGAGTCAGAAAGCCCTAATAAGAAAATAAAACATAACAAACCCAAAAGGACTTTCTGATTGAGGCAGAAAGCCCGAATAAGAAGAATAAACATAACAAACCCTATACGTTTTCCGCAGGTTTGCGAAAAGCCGTAACACATTATCCTACGCAAAAATTAATTAAGGTAACCGATATTAAATGAGTACACTTGACATGAATAATATCATGATATTCAATGGAATTAATCAGAGAAAATTGACACTACTTTTGTTACTACGGCGACATAATAAGTGTATTTTTTATTATTTGTAAGTATAAATAGGAAATATCATGTTGTAGTAGCTTTTAGTGGCTTTGTATTTTGCTTCGAGAAATAGGAAAAAATGTCTTCTTATCATATACCAATAAATAAATATTGGAAGATAAATCAAGACACAGGAAGTCTGAATATTGAGTATGAATGAGTTTCATTAGTTTTCTTAAGAAATTAAATATGTTTCATGATGAATGATACATTTTTCAATACGGACTTAAAGTCTAACATGTAAACAGTCGTAGCAGACAGCAATGAAATAGAGATTTATTTTGGTATAATTACAAGGAAATTCCAAATGGAGTGTGAGGAACCTTTGGTGTAAGTATGTTTAAGAGAAAATGACGAAAATAAGGATTTTTACGCAGTGTTTCTAAAATACTTGAAATAAAAATCGAAAACTATACTTTATCAATAAATATATACGTAAGATATATCAAATGGTAAACGAGTCCCGGGAAATGTTTCCTCCACTTTAATTGAACGAATTTCGTATTATTTTATTCAATTTGTTAAATTTTACCAATCAGAGAAAATGAATAATTCTTCGCGAGAGATAATATGGTAAACTAAAAGAATTTGTAAACTAAACATGAGAGAGATCATGATATGCAATGGAATTAATCAGACACAATTCACACTACTTTTGTAACATGTAAACAATCGCATCCGACAGCAATGAAATAGAGATGGATTTTGATAACGTGAATGTTATTTTGGTATATTTTGTAAATGAACGAATTTCGTATTACATTATTAAATATCTTAAAATGTAGCGATCACAAAATCATCGAAAATAAATAATCCTACGCGAAAAATTATGATAGTAAACGATAATAAATGAGTACACTTGACATGAAAAATATCATGATATTCATTCTGGCGAGGTGGCAAGAGGTGGCAAGAGTATTTTAATATCTGTAAGAATAAATAAGAAAGATCGTGTTGTAGTAGCTTTTAGTGGCTTTGTATTTTGCTTCGAGCAACGAATAAAAAATGATGTATTTTTGTTGGTTGCGAGGAGCACAATTTATACCCAGCAAAAATTACTACAACAAAATTGTCTTCTTATCATATACCAATAAATAAATATGAAGATTTTTTCTTACGAGGCAGAGAGCTTCTATCCGCTGAAAGAGAAAAAAATGAACACTTTATTTCATCAATGAATACCAATAAATAAATATTGGAAGATAAATCAAGACACAGGAAGTCTGAATATTCAGTATGAATGAGTTTTTTTAGTTTTCTTAAGAAATTAGATATGTTTCAATTAATGATGTATTTTCAATACTGACTTAAGCCTAACACGTAAACAATCGTTGCAGGCAGCAATGAAATAGAGATGGAAATGTTTCCTCCATAGTAAATGAACGAATTTCCTGTGAAATTATTTGATATCTAAAATTGTAGCGACAACATAATCAACGAAAATAAATTATCCTCCGCGAATAATAATAGAGGTAAACGATAATAAATGAGTACACTGGACATGGATGATATCATGATATTCTATGGAATAAATCAGAGAAAATTGACACTACTTTTGTTGCACTGGCGACATAATAAGTGTATATTTTTATTATTTATTAGTATCATTAGGGAAAATAGTGTTGTAGTAGCTTTAGTAGCTTTGTATTTTACTTCGAGCAAGAAGAAAAAATGTTATTTTTTCCTTTGATGTGAAGAGCAAAATTTATACACAGGGAAAGCTACTACAACAAAATTATCTTCTTATCATATACAAATAAATAAATATTGGAAGATAAATCAAGACACAGGAATTCAGAATATTCAGTATGAATGAGTTTTTTTAGTTTTCTAAAGAAATTAAGTATGTTTCAATGAATGATGAATTTTCAACACTGACTTAAGCCTAACATGTAAACAGTCGTAGCAGGCAGCAATGAAATAGAGATGGATTTCCATAATGTGCTATTTTTTTATAATTACAAGGACATTCCAAATGAAGTGTGAGGAACCTCAGGTATGGCTTTGTATATGTGAAATCGACGAAATAAGGAATTTTACGCTAAAATATTAAATAATGTCATTAATTAACATATTCAATTTCACAAATGTGAAGTTGTTTAGTTACTGTGTTTCTCAAATTCTTCGACTTAAAAAAATAAAACTATTCGGTATATCAAATGGTAAAACGAGTCCAGGGAAATGTTTCCGCCATTGTAAATGAACGAATTCCGTATTACTACATTTAATTTGTGAGATTTTACCAATAAGCGAAAATGAATATTTCTTAGAGAGAAAAAAATTATGGTAAACGAAAATAAATTTGTAAACTAAACATGCGAGATATCATGATATGCAATGGAAATATGAAAGTTGTTTACTTACCGTTAATACGGCTACTACCCTCTGTAAAAAGAAAACATGAACATTTTATTTTATCAATGAATATTTAGGTTACTTATATCTGATTGTAAATCGAATCCTAGGAAATGTTTCCTCCATAGTAATTGAACGAATTTTGTGTGACATGATTTGATATTTTAAATTGTAGCGATCACATAATCAACAATAATAAATTAACCTACGTGAAAAATAATGAAGGTAAACGATAAAAAATGAGTACACTTGACATGAATGATATCATGATATTTAATGGAATTATTTAGAGAAAATTGACACTACGTTTGTTACTCTGGCGACAGTATGTGTTTTTAATTAATTAATTTATTTATTTATTTATTTATTTATTTATGTATTTACTTATTTATTTATTTATCAGTATAATTACGGAATTTCGTGTTGTAGTAGATTTTAGTAGCTTTGTATTTTACTTCGAGCAAGAAGAAAAAATGTCGTTTATTCCTTGGTTGTGAGGAGCAAAATTTATACTCAGGGAAAGCTACTACAACAAAATTGTCGTCTTATCATATACCAATAAATAAATATATTGGAAGATAAATCAAGACACAGGATGTCTGAATATTCAGTATGAATGAGTTTCTTTAATTTTCTTAAGAAATTAAGTATGTTTCAATGAATGAGGAATTTTAAATACGGGCATAAAGCCTAAGATGTAAACAGTCGTAGCAGGCAGCAATGAAATAGAGATGGATTTCCATAATGTGCTATTTTTTTATAATTACAAGGACATTCCAAATGAAGTGTGAGGAACCTCAGGTATTGCTTTGTATAAGTGAAAACGACAAAAATAAGGAATTTGACGCTAAAATATTAAATCATGTCATTAATAAACACATTCAATTTCACAAATGTGAAGTTGTTTAGTTACTGTGTTTCTCAAATTCTTCGACTTAAAAAAAGTAAAACTATTCGGTTTATCAAATGGTAAAACTAGTCCCGGAAATGTTTCCGCCATTGTAAATGAACGAATTCCGTATTACTACATTTAATTTGTTAAATTTTATCAATGAGCGAAAATGAATATTTCTTAGCGAGAAAAAAATATGGTAAACGAAAATAAATTTGTTAACTAAACATGCGAGATATCATGATATGCAATGGAAATAATCAGACACAATTCGCACTACTTTTGTTACATGTAAACAATCGTATCCGACAGCAATGAATTTTTTTTGGATTTTGATAACGTGCATGTTATTTTGGTATATTTATAAGGTAATTCCAAGTTAAGCGTGGGGATCCTATTGTTATAGTTTTACATTAGAGCGAAGGAATAAAACATATTTACGTTTAAATATTAAATATTGTCAAGAATAATCATATCTAAATTCAGAAATATGATTTTTTTACTTACCTGAGTCAGCTTCACAAAACTCTGAAAAAAGAAAAACATGAACATTTTATTTTATCAATGAATATATAGGTAACATATATCTGATTGTACAACGAATCCTGGGAAATGTTTCCTCCATAGTAAATGAACGAATTTCCTGTGAAATTATTTGATATCTAAAATTGTAGCGACAACATAATCAACGAAAATAAATTATCCTCCGCGAATAATAATAGAGGTAAACGATAATAAATGAGTACACTGGACATGGATGATATCATGATATTCTATGGAATAAATCAGAGAAAATTGACACTACTTTTGTTGCACTGGCGACATAATAAGTGTATATTTTTATTATTTATTAGTATCATTAGGGAAAAATAGTGTTGTAGTAGCTTTAGTAGCTTTGTATTTTACTTCGAGCAAGAAGAAAAAATGTTATTTTTTCCTTTGATGTGAAGAGCAAAATTTATACACGGAAAGCAACAAAATTATCTTCTTATCATATACAAATAAATAAATATTGGAAGATAAATCAAGACACAGGAATTCAGAATATTCAGTATGAATGAGTTTTTTTAGTTTTCTAAAGAAATTAAGTATGTTTCAATGAATGATGAATTTTCAACACTGACTTAAGCCTAACATGTAAACAGTCGTAGCAGGCAGCAATGAAATAGAGATGGATTTCCATAATGTGCTATTTTTTTATAATTACAAGGACATTCCAAATGAAGTGTGAGGAACCTCAGGTATGGCTTTGTATATGTGAAATCGACGAAATAAGGAATTTTACGCTAAAATATTAAATAATGTCATTAATTAACATATTCAATTTCACAAATGTGAAGTTGTTTAGTTACTGTGTTTCTCAAATTCTTCGACTTAAAAAAATAAAACTATTCGGTATATCAAATGGTAAAACGAGTCCAGGGAAATGTTTCCGCCATTGTAAATGAACGAATTCCGTATTACTACATTTAATTTGTGAGATTTTACCAATAAGCGAAAATGAATATTTCTTAGAGAGAAAAAAATTATGGTAAACGAAAATAAATTTGTAAACTAAACATGCGAGATATCATGATATGCAATGGAAATATGAAAGTTGTTTACTTAC
Source organism: Solen grandis (assembly GCA_021229015.1). Classification (NCBI taxonomy): domain Eukaryota; kingdom Metazoa; phylum Mollusca; class Bivalvia; order Adapedonta; family Solenidae; genus Solen; species Solen grandis. Next base: position 1,312,438 of record CM037795.1, read on the forward strand.
CGTTAATACGGCTACTACCCTCTGTAAAAAGAAAACATGAACACTTTATTTTATCAATGAATATTTAGGTTACTTATATCTGATTGTAAATCGAATCCTAGGAAATGTTTCCTCCATAGTAATTGAACGAATTTTGTGTGACATGATTTGATATTTTAAATTGTAGCGATCACATAATCAACAATAATAAATTAACCTACGTGAAAAATAATGAAGGTAAACGATAAAAAATGAGTACACTTGACATGAATGATATCATGATATTTAATGGAATTATTTAGAGAAAATTGACACTACGTTTGTTACTCTGGCGACAGTATGTGTTTTTAATTAATTTATTTATTTATTTATTTATTTATTTATTTATTTATTTATTATTTACTTATTTATTTATTTATCAGTATAATTACGGAATTTCGTGTTGTAGTAGATTTTAGTAGCTTTGTATTTTACTTCGAGCAAGAAGAAAAAATGTCGTTTATTCCTTGGTTGTGAGGAGCAAAATTTATACACAGGGAAAGCTACTACAACAAAATTGTCGTCTTATCATATACCAATAAATAAATATATTGGAAGATAAATCAAGACACAGGATGTCTGAATATTCAGTATGAATGAGTTTCTTTAATTTTCTTAAGAAATTAAGTATGTTTCAATGAATAAGGAATTTTAAATACGGGCATAAAGCCTAAGATGTAAACAGTCGTAGCAGGCAGCAATGAAATAGAGATGGATTTCCATAATGTGCTATTTTTTTATAATTACAAGGACATTCCAAATGAAGTGTGAGGAACCTCAGGTATTGCTTTGTATAAGTGAAAACGACAAAAATAAGGAATTTTACGCTAAAATATTAAATCATGTCATTAATAAACACATTCAATTTCACAAATGTGAAGTTGTTTACTTACTGTGTTTCTCAAATTCTTCGACTTAAAAAAAGTAAAACTATTCGGTTTATCAAATGGTAAAACTAGTCCCGGGAAATGTTTCCGCCATTGTAAATGAACGAATTCCGTATTACTACATTTAATTTGTTAAATTTTATCAATGAGCGAAAATGAATATTTCTTAGCGAGAAAAAAATATGGTAAACGAAAATAAATTTGTTAACTAAACATGCGAGATATCATGATATGCAATGGAAATAATCAGACACAATTCGCACTACTTTTGTTACATGTAAACAATCGTATCCGACAGCAATGAATTTTTTTTGGATTTTGATAACGTGCATGTTATTTTGGTATATTTATAAGGTAATTCCAAGTTAAGCGTGGGGATCCTATTGTTATAGTTTTACATTAGAGCGAAGGAATAAAACATATTTACGTTTAAATATTAAATATTGTCAAGAATAATCATATCTAAATTCAGAAATATGATTTTTTTACTTACCTGAGTCAGCTTCACAAAACTCTGAAAAAAGAAAAACATGAACATTTTATTTTATCAATGAATATATAGGTAACATATATCTGATTGTACAACGAATCCTGGGAAATGTTTCCTCCATAGTAAATGAACGAATTTCCTGTGAAATTATTTGATATCTAAAATTGTAGCGACAACATAATCAACGAAAATAAATTATCCTCCGCGAATAATAATAGAGGTAAACGATAATAAATGAGTACACTGGACATGGATGATATCATGATATTCTATGGAATAAATCAGAGAAAATTGACACTACTTTTGTTGCACTGGCGACATAATAAGTGTATATTTTTATTATTTATTAGTATCATTAGGGAAAATAGTGTTGTAGTAGCTTTAGTAGCTTTGTATTTTACTTCGAGCAAGAAGAAAAAATGTTATTTTTTCCTTTGATGTGAAGAGCAAAATTTATACACAGGAAAGCTACTACAACAAAATTATCTTCTTATCATATACAAATAAATAAATATTGGAAGATAAATCAAGACACAGGAATTCAGAATATTCAGTATGAATGAGTTTTTTTAGTTTTCTAAAGAAATTAAGTATGTTTCTAATGTGCTATTTTTTTATAATTACAAGGACATTCCAAATGAAGTGTGAGGAACCTCAGGTATGGCTTTGTATATGTGAAATCGACGAAATAAGGAATTTTACGCTAAAATATTAAATAATGTCATTAATTAACATATTCAATTTCACAAATGTGAAGTTGTTTAGTTACTGTGTTTCTCAAATTCTTCGACTTAAAAAAATAAAACTATTCGGTATATCAAATGGTAAAACGAGTCCAGGGAAATGTTTCCGCCATTGTAAATGAACGAATTCCGTATTACTACATTTAATTTGTGAGATTTTACCAATAAGCGAAAATGAAGATTTCTTAGAGAGAAAAAAATTATGGTAAACGAAAATAAATTTGTAAACTAAACATGCGAGATATCATGATATGCAATGGAAATATGAAAGTTGTTTACTTACCGTTAATACGGCTACTACCCTCTGTAAAAAGAAAACATGAACACTTTATTTTATCAATGAATATTTAGGTTACTTATATCTGATTGTAAATCGAATCCTAGGAAATGTTTCCTCCATAGTAATTGAACGAATTTTGTGTGACATGATTTGATATTTTAAATTGTAGCGATCACATAATCAACAATAATAAATTAACCTACGTGAAAAATAATGAAGGTAAACGATAAAAAATGAGTACACTTGACATGAATGATATCATGATATTTAATGGAATTATTTAGAGAAAATTGACACTACGTTTGTTACTCTGGCGACAGTATGTGTTTTTAATTAATTTATTTATTTATTTATTTATTTATTTATTTATTTACTTATTTATTTATTTATCAGTATAATTACGGAATTTCGTGTTGTAGTAGATTTTAGTAGCTTTGTATTTTACTTCGAGCAAGAAGAAAAAATGTCGTTTATTCCTTGGTTGTGAGGAGCAAAATTTATACTCAGGGAAAGCTACTACAACAAAATTGTCGTCTTATCATATACCAATAAATAAATATATTGGAAGATAAATCAAGACACAGGATGTCTGAATATTCAGTATGAATGAGTTTCTTTAATTTTCTTAAGAAATTAAGTATGTTTCAATGAATAAGGAATTTTAAATACGGGCATAAAGCCTAAGATGTAAACAGTCGTAGCAGGCAGCAATGAAATAGAGATGGATTTCCATAATGTGCTATTTTTTTATAATTACAAGGACATTCCAAATGAAGTGTGAGGAACCTCAGGTATTGCTTTGTATAAGTGAAAACGACAAAAATAAGGAATTTTACGCTAAAATATTAAATCATGTCATTAATAAACACATTCAATTTCACAAATGTGAAGTTGTTTACTTACTGTGTTTCTCAAATTCTTCGACTTAAAAAAAGTAAAACTATTCGGTTTATCAAATGGTAAAACTAGTCCCGGGAAATGTTTCCGCCATTGTAAATGAACGAATTCCGTATTACTACATTTAATTTGTTAAATTTTATCAATGAGCGAAAATGAATATTTCTTAGCGAGAAAAAAATATGGTAAACGAAAATAAATTTGTTAACTAAACATGCGAGATATCATGATATGCAATGGAAATAATCAGACACAATTCGCACTACTTTTGTTACATGTAAACAATCGTATCCGACAGCAATGAATTTATTTGGATTTTGATAACGTGCATGTTATTTTGGTATATTTATAAGGTAATTCCAAGTTAAGCGTGGGGATCCTTTTGTTATAGTTTTACATTAGAGCGAAGGAATAAAACATATTTACGTTTAAATATTAAATATTGTCAAGAATAATCATATCTAAATTCAGAAATATGATTTTTTTACTTACCTGAGTCAGCTTCACAAAACTCTAAAAAAAAACAAATGAAATTATTTGATATCTAAAATTGTAGCGACAAATAATCAACGAAAATAAATTATCCTCCGCGAATAATAATAGAGGTAAACGACAATAAATGAGTACACTGGACATGGATGATATCATGATATTCTATGGAATAAATCAGAGAAAATTGACACTACTTTTGTTGCACTGGCGACATAATAAGTGTATATTTTTATTATTTATTAGTATCATTAGGGAAAATAGTGTTGTAGTAGCTTTAGTAGCTTTGTATTTTACTTCGAGCAAGAAGAAAAAATGTTATTTTTTCCTTTGATGTGAAGAGCAAAATTTATACACAGGGAAAGCTACTACAACAAAATTATCTTCTTATCATATACAAATAAATAAATATTGGAAGATAAATCAAGACACAGGAATTCAGAATATTCAGTATGAATGAGTTTTTTTAGTTTTCTAAAGAAATTAAGTATGTTTCAATGAATGATGAATTTTCAACACTGACTTAAGCCTAACATGTAAACAGTCGTAGCAGGCAACAATGAAATAGAGATGGATTTCCATAATGTGCTATTTTTTTATAATTACAAGGACATTCCAAATGAAGTGTGAGGAACCTCAGGTATGGCTTTGTATATGTGAAATCGACGAAATAAGGAATTTTACGCTAAAATATTAAATAATGTCATTAATTAACATATTCAATTTCACAAATGTGAAGTTGTTTAGTTACTGTGTTTCTCAAATTCTTCGACTTAAAAAATAAAACTATTCGGTTATATCAAATGGTAAAACGAGTCCAGGGAAATGTTTCCGCCATTGTAAATGAACGAATTCCGTATTACTACATTTAATTTGTGAGATTTTACCAATAAGCGAAAATGAAGATTTCTTAGAGAGAAAAAAATTATGGTAAACGAAAATAAATTTGTAAACTAAACATGCGAGATATCATGATATGCAATGGAAATATGAAAGTTGTTTACTTACCGTTAATACGGCTACTACCCTCTGTAAAAAGAAAACATGAACACTTTATTTTTATCAATGAATATTTAGGTTACTTATATCTGATTGTAAATCGAATCCTAGGAAATGTTTCCTCCATATAATTGAACGAATTTTGTGTGACATGATTTGATATTTTAAATTGTAGCGATCACATAATCAACAATAATAAAATTAACTACGTGAAAAATAATGAAGGTAAACGATAAAAAATGAGTACACTTGACATGAATGATATCATGATATTTAATGGAATTATTTAGAGAAAATTGACACTACGTTTGTTACTCTGGCGACAGTAATGTGTTTTTAATTAAATTTATTTATTTTTTATTATTTATTATTTATTTATATCATTATTATTATTTACTTATTTATTATTTTATCAGTATAATTACGGAATTTCGTGTTGTAGTAGATTTAGTAGCTTTGTATTTTACTTCGAGCAAGAAGAAAAAATGTCGTTTATTCCTTGGTTGTGAGGAGCAAAATTTATACTCAGGGAAAGCTACTACAACAAAATTGTCTTCTTATCATATACCAATAAATAAATAATTGGAAGATAAATCAAGACACAGGATGTCTGAATATTCAGTATGAATGAGTTTCTTTAATTTTCTTAAGAAATTAAGTATGTTTCAATGAATGAGGAATTTTAAATACGGGCATAAAGCCTAAGATGTAAACAGTCGTAGCAGGCAGCAATGAAATAGAGATGGATTTCCATAATGTGCTATTTTTTTATAATTACAAGGTAATTCCAAATGAAGTGTGAGGAACCTCAGGTATTGCTTTGTATAAGTGAAAACGACAAAAATAAGGAATTTTACGCTAAAATATTAAATCATGTCATTAATAAACACATTCAATTTCACAAATGTGAAGTTGTTTTTTTACTGTGTTTCTCAAATTCTTCGACTTAAAAAAAGTAAAACTATTCGGTTTATCAAATGGTAAAACTAGTCCCGGGAAATGTTTCCGCCATTGTAAATGAACGAATTCCGTATTACTACATTTAATTTGTTAAATTTTATCAATGAGCGAAAATGAATATTTCTTAGCGAGAAAAAAATATGGTAAACGAAAATAAATTTGTTAACTAAACATGCGAGATATCATGATATGCAATGGAAATAATCAGACACAATTCGCACTACTTTTGTTACATGTAAACAATCGTATCCGACAGCAATGAATTTATTTTGGATTTTGATAACGTGCATGTTATTTTGGTATATTTATAAGGTAATTCCAAGTTAAGCGTGGGATCCTATTGTTATAGTTTTACATTAGAGCGAAGGAATAAAACATATTACGTTTAAATATTAAATATTGTCAAGAATAATCATATCTAAATTCAGAAATATGATTTTTTTACTTTCCTAATTCAGCTTCACTAAACTCTGAAAAAAGAAAAACATGAACATTTTATTTTATCAATGAATATATAGGTAACATATATCTGATTGTACAACGAATCCTGGGAAATGTTTCCTCCATAGTAAATGAACGAATTTCCTGTGAAATTATTTGATATCTAAAATTGTAGCGACAACATAATCAACGAAATAATTATCCTCCGCGAATAATAATAGAGGTAAACGATAATAAATGAGTACACTGACATGGATGATATCATGATATTCTATGGAATAAATCAGAGAAAATTGACACTACTTTTGTTGCACTAGGCGACATAATAAGTTGTATATTTTTATTATTTATTAGTATCATTAGGGAAAATAGTGTTGTAGTAGCTTTAGTAGCTTGTATTTACTTCGAGCAAAGAAAAAAATGTATATTTTTTCCTTTGATGTGAAGAGCAAAATTTATCACAGGTAAAGCTACTACAACAAAATTTATCTTCTTACATATACAAATAAATAATATGTGGAAGATAAATCAAGACACAGGAATTCAGAATATCAGTATGAATGAGTTTTTTTAGTTTTCTAAAAATTAAGTATGTTTCATGAATGTGAATTTCAACACTGACTTAAGCCTAACATGTAACAGATCGTAGCAGGCAGCAATGAAATAGAGATGGATTTCCATAATGTCTATTTTTTTATAATTACAAGGACATTCCAATGAAGTGTGAGGAACCTCAGGTATGGCTTTGTATATGTGAATCGACGAAATAGAATTTTAACGCTAAATATTCAAATAATGTCATTAATTAATCATTTCAATTTCACAAATGACGTAGAGTTGATTTTGTAAAGTGCATTTATTTGGTATATTACAAGGGAATTCAAGTGAAGTGTGGGATCTATTTGTATGTTTTGTATAAAACGAGGAAGAAACATATTACGTTAAAATTAAATATTCAGAATAATCATATAATTCGAGAAATATGAAGATTTTTTCTTACGAGGCAGAGAGCTTCTATCCGCTGAAAGAGAAAAAAATGAACACTTTATTTCATCAATGAATACCAATAAATAAATATTGGAAGATAAATCAAGACACAGGAAGTCAGAATATTCAGTATGAATGAGTTTCTTTACTTTTCTTAAGAAATTAAATATTTTTCAATGAATAATTCATTTTCAATACGGACTTTAAGCCTTACATTAAAACAGTCGTAGCAGACAGCATTGAAGTAGAAATGAATTTCCATAACGTGCTATTTATTTTAGTATAATTACAAGGAAATCCACAACAAAGGTTCGAGGAACCTTTGGTATGGGTATGTATAAGAGAAAACGACGAAAATAAGGAATTGTCATTAATTAACATATTCAATTTCGCAAATGTGAAGTTTTTTACTTTCAGTGTTTCTCAAATTCTTCGAATAAGAAATGAAAACTATACTTAATAAAAAATAATGATTGTAATCGAAAATAGATTTTTAAGGTGGACATGCGAGATATAAATATATTCAATGGAATTAATCAGACACAATACATCCTTTCTTTTTACTCTGTCCACATGGCCAGTTTATTCTTCAACCATTTTCAGAATAAATAGTGAGTATCGTTTTGTAGTAGTATTTAGTGACTTTGTACTATGTTTCAAGCAACGTAGAAAAAAAAATGTCATATTTTAATTCGTTTCTAGGAGAAAAATGCATACTCAGAAATAGCTACTACAGCCAAATTGTCTTTTTATTATATTCCAATAGATGAATATTGAAACATAAATCAAGACTCAAAAAGTCAGTTCATTCAGATTTTAACGAATTTGGTTAGTTTTCTTAAGATATCAAAAGTAGTATACACAATGGTGGTTCTGGCTTACCTTGTTATGTAAAGCCACACTTGATATAAAAGATCTTTTTAAGGCTTAATGGACGCCATTTAGCTTCCCAGGGATCACTTTATCTCTTAGAGATCTGTGACCACGGGCTGAGTTACAATCACAGCTGTGTTATTACAGTAAAACCTCTGAAATCCGAATACCTGTGGGACCAACCAAAAAGTTCGGATTTTGGAAGTTTCCGGAATTCAGAAGTCTGGATTGAATTAGACTAGCACATATTAATGGTTGTGAATAGTGTCATTTTTGTTTATATGTATACCAGTGTTTGTATTTTTTGCTAAGTGTAATTATCATCAAATCCTTTGAAGCTTTACCTTATACATGTATATTTTTTTTTTTTGCAAAACGGTTAATGTGATTCCCCATAATCGATTATCTTACTTCTCTTTCTCTCTCTCTCTCCCCCTCCCCCCCCCCCCTTCCTCCTTCTTTTCTTTCTCTACTTGCCTTATATTTCCCATTTTATATGTCAAAATGGGTTATACTAATGTTGATTCCGAGCATTATTTGTTTTTTTCTTTCTTTCTTTTCTGGCGAAATGGCTTGTATATTACTTAAAATCATTTGAATAAATATGGAATATCGGGTTGTAGTAGCTTTTAGTGGCTTTGTATTTTCTTCAGCACTGTACGAACATTGTCAAAATTTCCTTCAAAAAATTAATTTAAAAAAAATAAATTAATCTTCGAAAATAAAAAAAAAAAATCAACGAAAATAAATAATACTTCGCGAAAATAATTAATGAAGGTAAATGAAAATAAATGAGTACACTAGACATGAATTATATCATGATATTCATTGGAGTTTATCAGAAAAATACACACTCCTTTTGTTACTCTGGCAATTAGATAGTGAATATTGTGTTGTAGTCGTGTCTTAGTGGCTCTGTATTTTGATTCGAGCAACGAAGAAAAAGAGAAACTGGACAAGGGAGATATACTGATATGCGATGGAATTATTCAGACAAAATATACACTACTTTTGTTACTATGGCAACATGGCCAGTGACTTGATTGGTATGTTGTAGAAAAAATAGGCAATATTGTGTTATAGTCGCTTTTAGTCGCTTTGTATTTTGCTTCGAGAAAAGTGGGAAAATTGTCAATTTCCTTCACTACGATTAGCAAACTGCATACCCAAGAAAAGCTACTATAAAATAATTTTCCTTTTATCAAATATTAATAACTTAATATTGGAAAATGGATCAAGACGAAAGAAGTAAGTTTATTCAGATTTTAAGGACTGTCTTAAATTTTCTCAAGAAATAAAATATTTTTCATTTGCCGATAATTTTTTTCTGCAGACTTAAAGTCTAACATGTAAACAATCGAAGCCGACAGCAATGAAATAGAGATGGATTTTGATAACGTGCATGATATTGGGGTATATTTCCAAGGTAATTCCAAGTAAAGGGTGAGGATCCTATTTGTATGAGTTTGTATGAGAGAGAACGAATAAAACAAACATATTTACGTTTAAATATTAAATGATGTCAAGAATAATTATATCTAAATTCAGAAATATGAAGATTTTTACTTGCAGAGCGGAAAAGTTCTAACCGCTGAAAAAGGAAAAAACATGAACACTTTGTTTTATCGATGAATATATAGGGAAGATATATCTGATTGTAAAACGAATTCTGGCAAATGTTTCCTCCATAGTAAATGAACGAATTTCGTGTTACATGAATTGATATCTTATATTGTAGCAATCACAAAATCAGCGAAAACTAGAAGTCGCGTGTTTAAGATAAAAACGAAGCAGCTTTACGTTTGCTTATTTCAAAGGTATTGAATATACAAGTCAACACAAAGAGATGGATTAATGATACATAATGATGTAAGATTTAATACGCAAATCACCATTATCATAAATATATACTTATATTCCAAAAATAAGCTTGTTTTTCATTTTTCATTTATTTATCTTCTTAAGGAGATATTGAGAAAGCATAAATACGGATCTTAATTGATTACGCAACCGTTTACTATCATGCAGAAAAAAACAACTGGATAATTTTAAGATAATACTATCCTCAAGATTTTTTTCCTACGTTGTTCAATCGATTTTAATTTTTTTATTCTTTATTTAATATCCATTTCATCGTAAGCATATGACTTAACAAATATTCATTGTAATTTGATCCACATAATTGAAATTGAAAAAAAAGTAAAAAAAACACCTTGAAATCCATAATTTCAACCTTTGAATTGATTGAGGAGTTTTACATTTGCAAAAATAGATGGAAACAAATGCAGAGGTGTAAGCAAAATCATGAAAATATTTTTTTCCTATGTAATCAAAGAAATAAACGTCTTGAAACCTTCAACAATTCATTGCTCTTATATATTTGCTTATTTTTACAGATTTAGAAAAAGAAACCGTTAAACCTTTAGAAAACATAGAAAATCAATAGGTAGATATACATGCATTTGTCATTTTCTTCAGGTTTGCGGAAAACCGTGATAATTAATACAAATAAGTTATCCGTATAGGTTTTCTCTATCTAGTATAATTATACTAATTCATCTTAAAATGCAACTCATTACTCAAAAATGTATCACAATTCACTAACCCAATGACTGCATTTTTTTCTTCATATAGATTGATTTTCATTAATTAGCCCTTTTACGAAAACATGAATAAGTCATTTTTGATAACGTGATCATTTGAAATTGTTTGCACATGTTAAGGTACGGCAATATTACTTATTTAAAGTTAATATATCCAATCTTATAATCTTTTTAATATATTTTGCTTTCAAATCTATAAACATAAATTCTTTAAGGTTAATTTAATTGAAATGAATGTTTTTTATATTTTCGACGTCAAAATCAAGTGACTAAAGAAAAATATCTTTTTTGCAAGGACATGTACAGATAACGTTCTATTAATCCAAAAATATCGTCGAGAATGCGAACAGGTTTGTTTTTTACATTTTCAAATAGGCATTCCATCAAACATGAATATCTGCCATATTTGATGACGTAATTAATTAAAAATTTCAAGATCTTATGAGCGTACTAACTTTCAACTTTTTTGAATAATTTAAGTTCATTGGTCTAATTGGCGATTTTATATGATTTTTTAAAAATAGTTCTTGCTTTAGTATGCATGACGTCATAACCATGTGACAAAGCAAACAGTTATTTGCAGTATGCATCACTTCAATTTAAACTCTATCAATTCTAAAGAAAAATTAAGATTGACTCAAAATGCATGATACTAGAGCGAGAGAAATCTTTAAAAAGAAATGCTTTTTGTCTTTTTGATGACGTCATAATCACGTGACTTAAAAGAAATCATTCAAAAAATAGAATGTAAATTTCTATGCCGTATGTGTCCAACCTTCATGCTTCTAACGTATCAGGGGTCTTTGTAACATTTAAATTTAATTTTAGGACCAAAGTTCGAAACTCGGTATTGCCATGAAATCTTAATATTTTCGAATTTTGAAATTTGAATACCAAGGTGCACATTTAAATCCTAAAATACATCTTCTATGAAAATATCAAGATTATCGGACCAAAATTGAAGGCTGTAGAGCGCGAAAAACCTTTTGAAGCTGACGTCAAATCTGACGTCATATGACATCAATGAAAATTAAAAATGATTGAATGGATTATAAGATCCTTATTTATCGCTGCAAATTCAATTTCATTTAAATTGACTCAAAATGTATGATGCGAGAGCACGAGAAATCTTTGAACATAAAAATGGGATTTTGTTCTTTAAATAACATCATAACCACGTGACCTCAGAGGAAATCTTACAGAGAAAAGAAAGTAGACATCTGGGCCGTTAAGCTGTCTATTGTTCATGCTTCTAACTCATCAGTAGTCTTTATAACATTAAATAATAGTTTTAGGACCAAAGTTCGAAACTCGGTTTTGGCATAAATTCTTAAATTTTTCGATTTTGAAAATTTGAAAGACAAGGTGAACATCTACATCATAACATACATCTTCTGTGAAAATATCAAGATAAATCGACAAAAATTAAAGGCTCTGGAGCGCGAACAAACTTTTAAAGCTGACGTCAAATCTGAGGTTATTTGAGGTCATGATTGAATTTAAAAAATTGAACATTTTTGTCAAGGTAATTTTATTTTCATGCTGCTCAGACACTGACAACATATTGAAATTAACTCTTAGATTTGGTTTGAAAATAAAGGAATAATAACTAGATTTCGTTTGTCCCGAACAAATGCTTTCTGCTCTCGGCGTAAGTGTCATTGTGACCTTGACCTTTGACTTTATAACCTCAAAGTCATAGTTCACAATATACAGGCCATGGTTAATATCCCTACAAAGTCTCATATACATCGGTTTATTTCTTCTCAAGCAATAAATAAAAACGATTTTATATTAAGTGTCACTTTGATCCTGACCTTTGACCAAATGACCTGAAAATTAAAAAAAATAAGATCATAAACTGGCCATGGACAATGTCCCTAACATGTTTCACAAACTTAGGATTATTCATTCTCAATGAATTCAGCGGGCAAGGATTTTTATAAGTTCAATGTACCTTACCTTGACATAATACCTCAAAATCAATAGTGATCATCCACTATCCATGTCAACCTCTCATCTAAGTATGAAGACAGCACACATATTAGTTATCAAGTTATTGAGTTGACATTGATATGCCTAACGGACGGACAGATGGATAAGCACCTTATCATAACAAGGGCGTGTTACTAAATTTGGTATTGTAAGAAAACGCTTACAATATCAATATTTTCTCTTTCTTGTTATGTTCACCTATCTGTAATGGCTTTTTATGTATTGATAACTAAAGGACCATTGCAAAAGTGCATGAATTAATCGTCTAAATTCTTATTTTTCGTGTTACTTCATAAAATGATGTCCAATTTCAAAAACCTAAGTAATGTTAGAAAGGTCTTCAAATTTTCAAAATTTCACATGCTTTATGTATGGATGAATCTTTAATCACATTTAAGATATGGATAGTTTACCTCGAGAAATCTGCAAAATTCGGCAAAAATATGTTCATGTCGTTTTGTTTTCGCCCTAAAACTTTATGAATCCTAGGCAAATCTTTAAAGTTTGAACACTTTTAGAATGCCAAAGGATTGTTCTTCAAATTATATCCATACCCTAATTTACAAAAAATCAATGTTTATTTTAGATATAAGCAGCTTAATGCACTTGGGGTAACACTATTTTCGTTTTTCTGCTCAAACTCAACTGATCCAACCCCAATCATCAAAAACTTAATATCATCTGGGAGGATTTTTAAAACTCTACACATTTTTCGTCTTTGAGATATTTAAGGCCGAAAAAAACGATAACAGAAATATGACATTGGCCTGTGTGATCTTCCGGAAACGGATGTCACAGTGTTCGACGGGACCCTTAGTTGCAAAAAAAATGAAAGTTCCATGTAAATCGGTCAAGAAATAAAGCCTGCAGGGCCTTAAAACCGCTTATTTAAAATGCAAAATTGTTTATTACGTTCTGAAGTTAAATTACGTCATACGGCGTCAGATATCAGGGAATACAAAGAAGATATCAAGACACATATGCTGTCCAATTTTCATGTTTCTAGGTCATCAGGAGCCTTTGTAATACGAAATAATGTTTTTATGACCAAAGTTCGAATCTCGATTTTGACATAAATCTCGAACTTTTGGAATTTTGAAAAATGTATAGTATGCAGATTTACATTCTAATGTCCACTTTCTGTGGAAATATCAGGCAGCCCGGACTAGAAATGACTGCTGCAGCGCGCGAGCCAAATTTGGTAGCATTTTTCAACTGTGAGGTCACATGAAGTCATATGAAGATGAAAATTGTTGTATTCAAAAGGGCCAAAGAAATTTTGATTGCGGTAAATAAAATAATAAGAAGAAAAAACATGACAAACCCAATAAGACTTTCTGCTTGGGGCAGAGAGCCCTAATAAAATTTTGAAGAAAGCCGTAATAACAAAGGCAACATGCTTATCGGTCCTGGTGTACACCATTACATTCTAAAAAGCACCTCATTCTCTCAAATATGCATTGCAATTCACCTTTGAACACGGGCACTCTTTCTTGCGTTGGAACGTCCGGATCGTGAGTAACCAACCCAGTTCCAGTAACCGCTTTCCCCTTTTTTTTTTAACTTCAAATTGCTAGATTTCCATATACAAGCCCTTATCGGAAAAACATGAATATCTGCCATATTTGATGACGTAATCACTTGTTATTTTCACGACTTCCTTCACATCTTAGGATGCATCATTCCTGCAAATTTGGGCTTCATACATCAACTTGCTTATTTTATATGATTTTTTTTTAATAATTAATACTTTAATATTCATGACGTCACAATCACGTGACCAAACAAATATGCCTGGCAGTATTCATCACTTCACTTTTAAGTTTGTTTATCCCGAAAAAAATCATAATAATTGACTCAAAGTTCATGAAGCTACAGCGATCCAATTTCGTTAAAGTACACTTTTTGTTTTTCTGCCATAACTCAACCGTTTGAACCCTGATCTTCAAAAACTATATATCACCTGAAAGGTGTTTCACAGCACTGCAAAATTTACTCATAGTGTCTAGGTAGAATTATTTTCGTTTTTTAGATATCGATGGCCGAATAAAAACACCTTAAACTGACACATGACCTTGATCTTTGCGATTTTCCGGAAACGGAGGTCACCATGCTTGGTGAGACACGAGGTTTCACATAATTGAAAGTAGCATGCCAATCTGTCAAAAAATCAAGCCTGCAGGTCCTAAAGGCCGCTAATTTCGGAAGCAAAATTTCTTATCACAGTTTGACGTTAAATACCGCTACACGACGTCTGTTATCAAATAATACAAAGAAGACCTCAAGACACATATGCTATCCAATTTTCACGCTTCTAACTTATCAGGAGCCTTTGTAAAACGAAATTATAATTTTACGACCAAAGTTTGAATCTCGATTTTGACTTAAAATCTTGAACCTTTGGAATTTTGAAAATTCAAGAAGGTATGAACATCTACATCTCAACTTACACCTTCTGTTCAAATATCAAGTCAATCGGACCAATATTGACGGCTGCAGAGCGCGAACCAAATTTCGTAGCTTATTTGAACTGTGACGTCAAATGACATCATATAAAGATGAAAATTGTTGCATTCAAAAGGGCCAAAGAAATTCTGATTACTGTAAATATTTCATGCTGCTGGTTTATTGGCAACATGTTTTAAATTGAACCTAAAAAGGAGGAAAAATAAGAAGAAGAAGATAAAACAAAACAAACCCTATATGACTATCTGCTTGAATCAGAAAGCCCTAATAAGAAAATAAAACATAACAAACCCAAAAGGACTTTCTGATTGAGGCAGAAAGCCCGAATAAGAAGAATAAACATAACAAACCCTATACTTTTTCCGCAGGTTTGCGAAAAGCCGTAACACATTATCCTACGCAAAAATTAATTAAGGTAACCGATATTAAATGAGTACACTTGACATGAATAATATCATGATAGTCAATGGAATTAATCAGAGAAAATTGACACTACTTTTGTTACTACGGCGACATAATAAGTGTATTTTTTAATATTTGTTAATATAAATAGGAAATATCATGTTGTAGTAGCTTTTAGTGGCTTTGTATTTTGCTTCGAGAAATAGGAAAAAATGTCTTATTTTCGTTGGTTGCGTAGAGCAAAGTGTATACCCAGGAAAAGCTACAACAAAAATGTCTTCTTATCATATACCAATAAATAAATATTGGAAGATAAATCAAGACACAGGAAGTCTGAATATTGAGTATGAATGAGTTTCATTAGTTTTCTTAAGAAATTAAATATGTTTAAATGAATGATACATTTTTCAATACGGACTTAAAGTCTAACATGTAAACAGTCGTAGCAGACAGGAATGAAATAGAGATTTATTTTGGTATAATTACAAGGAAATTCCAAATGGAGTGTGAGGAACCTTTGGTGTAAGTATGTTTAAGAGAAAATGACGAAAATAAGGATTTTTACGCAGTGTTTCTAAAATACTTTAAATATAAATCGAAAACTATACTTTATCAATAAATATATACGTAAGATATATCAAATGGTAAACGAGTCCCGGGAAATGTTTCCTACACTTTAATTGAACGAATTTCGTATTACTTTATTCAATTTGTTAAATTTTACCAATCAGAGAAAATGAATAATTCTTCGCGAGAGATAATATGGTAAACTAAAATAAATTTGTAAACTAAACATGAGATATATCATGATATGCAATGGAATTAATCAGACACAATTCACACTACTTTTGTAACATGTAAACAATCGCATCCGACAGCAATGAAATAGAGATGGATTTTGATAACGTGAATGTTATTTTGGTATATTTTGTAAATGAACGAATTTCGTATTACATTATTAAATATCTTAAAATGTTGCGATCACAAAATCATCGACAATAAATAATCCTACGCGAAAAATTATGATAGTAAACGATAATAAATGAGTACACTTGACATGAAAAATATCATGATATTCATTCTGGCGAGGTGGCAAGAGTATTTTAATATCTGTAAGAATAAATAAGAAAGATCGTGTTGTAGTAGCTTTTAGTGGCTTTGTATTTTGCTTCGAGCAACGAACAAAAAATGATGTATTTTCGTTGGTTGCGAGGAGCACAATTTATACCCAGCAAAATTACTACAACAAAATTGCCTTCTTATCATATACCAATAAATAAATATTGGAAGATAAATCAAGACACAGGAAGTCTGAATATTGAGTATGAATGAGTTTCATTAGTTTTCTTAAGAAATTAAATATGTTTCAATGAATGATACATTTTTCAATACGGACTTAAAGTCTAACATGTAAACAGTCGTAGCAGACAGGAATGAAATAGAGATTTATTTTGGTATAATTACAAGGAAATTCCAAATGGAGTGTGAGGAACCTTTGGTGTAAGTATGTTTAAGAGAAAATGACGAAAATAAGGATTTTTACGCAGTGTTTCTAAAATACTTGAAATAAAAATCGAAAACTATACTTTATCAATAAATATATACGTAAGATATATCAAATGGTAAACGAGTCCCGGGAAATGTTTCCTCCATTTTAATTGAACGAATTTCGTATTACTTTATTCAATTTGTTAAATTTTACCAATCGAGAAAATGAATAATTCTTAGCGAGAAATAATTATGGTAAACGAAAATAAATTTGTAAACTAAACATGCGAGATATCATGATATGCAATGGAATTAATCACACACAATTCACTTTTTTTTTGGAACATGTAAACAATCGCATCCGACAGCAATGAAGTAGAGTTGGATTTTGATAACGTGCATGTTATTTTGGTATATTTACAAGGGAATTCCAAGTGAAGTGTGGGGATCCTATTTGTATAGGTTTGTATTACAGCGAAAGATTAAAACATATTTACGTTTAAATATTAAACGATGTCAAGAATAATAATATCTTAATTCAGAAATATGGCGGTTTTTACTTACGGGAACAAGGGAGTCTATTCACTGAAAAAAGAAAAACATGAACACTTAATTTTATCAATGAATATATAGGTAACATATATCTGATTGTAAAACGAATCCTGGCAAATGTTTCCTCCATAGTAAATGAACGAAAATTAAGTTTCAATGAATGATGAATTTTCAACACTGACTTAAGCCTAACATGTAAACAGTCGTAACAGGCAGCAATGAAATAGAGATGGATTTCCATAATGTGCTATTTTTTATAATTACAAGGAAATTCCAAATGAAGTGTGAGGAACTTAAGGTATTGCTTTGTATAAGTGAAAACGACAAAAATAAGGAATTTTACGCTAAAATATTAAATCATGTCATTAATAAACACATTCAATTTCACAAATGTGAAGTTGTTTACTTATTGTGTTTCTCAAATTCTTCGACTTAAAAAAAGTAAAACTATTCGGTTTATCAAATGGTAAAACTAGTCTCGGGAAATGTTTCCGCCATTGTAAATGAATGAATTCCGTATTACTACATTTAATTTGTTAAATTTTATCAATGAGCGAAAATGAATATTTCTTAGCGAGAAAAAAAATATGGTAAACGAAAATAAATTTGTAAACTAAACATGCGAGATATGATATGCAATGGAATTAATCAGACACAATTTACACTACTTTTGTAACATGTAAACAATCGCATCCGACAGCAATGAAGTAGAGTTGGATTTTGATAACGTGCATGTTATTTTGGTATATTTACAAGGGAATTCCAAGTGAAGTGTGGGGATCCTATTTGTATAGTTTTGTATAAGAACGAAGGAATAAAACATATTTACGTTTAAATATTAAATAATGTCAAGAATAATCATATCTAAATTCAGAAATATGACGATTTTTTCTTACGAGGCAGAGAGCTTCTATCCGCTTTCTCTCTCTCACCCCCTCCCTTCCTCCTTCTTTTCTCTCTCTACTTGCCTTATATTTCCCATTTTATATGTCAAAATTGGTTATACTAATGTTGATTCCGAGCATTATTTGTTTTTTTCTTTCTTTCTTTTATTTTTGCCACTTACGAAAACCAACACACTGTCCGATGCAGCCTAATTAATTACGCTTCTAACAATACCGAAATTACACTTAAAATGTTTAAGATGTTTGTTGCAAAACATATCAACTTACCACTTATCACCACTTTAATAATTTACAATATGTAACTATCTAATAGCCTATGTATTCGCCAGCGCAAACTTGGAGGCGCAAACATGTTGTGATTCTTACACGTGTCAAAATAACGATCACCGCTGATAAATAAACAGTCAGGAAGAAAATTAGGGGATGAATTACCACGGGACTTACAGTTTCCGGTCTGATTACCTTTCAAGCAAGTAGCACTGTTCGGATTTCAGAGGTAAAATAGCGTTGATATAACCAAAATATTTACAAAATTATTGTACGGAATTCGGAATTTAGAGGTTCCGGAATTCAGATGTTTTATTTACATATAAACAGAAGGGAAAATTTCGGGACCAAAAAAATCGTCCGGATTTCAGAAGTTTCCGGATTGTGGAAGGTCCAGATTTCGGAGGTTATACTGTACTTCTCAATGAGCGCAGTGTACACGCGAATGTATGCTCGAGTAAACACTGTGTACTTTGACAAGGACATGATTGGCTAAAAGACCTTTTTTTTAGAAAATAAAAAAAGATATTATCACCGCTTTTTGGTTAAAATTTTGTCTGAGTCAAAAACTCTAAACAAATTATTTCAAAAAATCGCCCCGATAAAGATTCGAACCCGTGGCCCACCAATATTTAAAAAAAGAATAATAAAAAAGAGCAAAACTGCCACACGGACGTCAGCTGGCAAGCCTTTAATCGGCAGAAACGGAATTATATCCGTTTTTTTCTCAAATCCTCTCTCACACAACCTTTCGCTTGCCAGCTGTTCTTGATCACTTTAACCTTTTAACCTTTGGTGGTCATACATATATCAGAATCACGTTAAACCCTATGCGGACGTATGTTCGAAATCTATTCGAAATTGACTGTTCCTAAAGTAACGTAAGACTGTCATTTTATCATTTTTAAAGAGATCTCTTTCTATTCTCCGTGTGTCCCTAGGGACGAGAGAATTCGTTTTTTTAATAATGATAAAGTGTCGCTTAATTGTTGTGCAATCATCCACGTGTAAAGTCATGCGTAGCAAATTTTTTTTTATTTTAGTTTAACTTTTAACTTTGTTTAAGTTTATTTTATTGATTTTTTATCAAATATAATCAAAGAGTTGTTGTTGTGTAATCACTCACGCGTAATGAGTCATGCTGTAGCAATCTCGTAAGATGCAAAGGGAAGTAACTCTCGTAATTCATTAAACTAAGATATATCTTAGTTGTCTTGCCACACCAGGTTATAAGAAGCAGGCTGCCTATTTGCTCAGCTTCTATTGGGTTCGGACTGGGGTTTCCGAAAAAAGGGGTTGTCCTGGTAAAAACACGATTTAGCTATTTCACGCCCCAAAATGGCAGTCGCGAGGCTCTCTCGAGCGTACGTTGCTTTAAATTTAGGTGTGTACCTCACTTTTTGGCGACCGATATTTTGCGAGTTCATCTTTAACATCTATCAATTCATTTTGGATATTTACTAATTTAATTCTAAAATCATAAATAACCATAAATATTCCTATAGTAAAAGACATATCTATGGCGATCTGAGCCAAATCTATTGTTAGTTGGCACATTGTGTGTATAAAGGAGCTGGGTCTGAATCTCTAATACAGACACATTTTAAGATCCATTCATTATTTTTTTATGAGTTCCGCCATTGCTTCTCAGCGGCCTTCTTCGAAGCCTTTTTCAGCTCGTCCATTTTTTCCTTCACAATTATGGTACGGGCTGCTTGTTTCAAGTCTTTGAACGTTTGGACTTCTTTTAAAACCAAATTATATTCTATATCTGAGATATTTCCATCTGTCAAAGACTTGCTTATAATATCCGAGATGGTATTCAGCTACGCACGGGCTATTGTTTCGATGCGGCGGTGCTTGTCATATTTTGCAGTTAGCCGACTATTTTACCAATGAGGCAGAGCCCCGCACATCCTAGTGACCCTGCTTCTAGTCCTATTGCAATCGGAACCGCTACGACTGATGCTAAGAACCCAACTCCCCCGTTACCAAGCCCCGCACCGGTGGTCACCAAAGCGGTGTCAACGCCATCTACAACGTTTACAACGTTTAACAAAGTCTGACTCTCCAAGTCTACATGGCCATCCTCTGTCTTCCTTAGATACCGAGACAGATCGGGGGGCGCCTTAGATCGCGAAGCAACTGCATCAACTTAAGCCCGCGTAGCGTAATTTTCTTCCACAGAGGATATTCCATAATTATTTTATTTCAAGCATACTCACTGGCAAAGCGTGGTTATCCGCTCGTCTTTAATGGGGGTGCAAGCTCTGAAAGGGTGCCCGCCTGCAGCGCCTTGAACTCGGGGTTCGGAAATACCGATCTCTACGTATGACCAGCCGCCGACGGCGACATCAGCTAGTAGATTACTAGGAGCCCCGTCTAAGGAGTTCTCAGAGGTGTTAAGCTGTTCTAGGTGGACGAATAACAGCTTGTTCGAGCTAAAATCCACCTATCTGTCTCCTAAATAACCCTTCAAAACCTATCTTTAAAACCTAGAAGATCGCACATCACATGGGGATAATAGATTTTTGTGTCGCGCGGCATCGTAATAGAAGCCTTCCCCGTCTGTTAGTTTACTGTGACTGACAAACCTAACGTTTTAAGAACCGTAGCGAGAGCGTTGAAAGTCCACAAGCCTGGCTGGACGGCGTCGGCTACCGGCTCGTGGATGTTGTACAACCCCAAGGTATATATGATTGACCTCAACCCAATCCGGGGATGTCCGTCTCTGTTGTCGAATGCCTGTTGAAGGGAGGTCGGCCCTTTTGTAATATCGGTAATTGTGTGAAACATCGTAATGCAATACAGCTTTTTATCTTCAACTCAGGTTCAAAAGCGGAGATAACAAAGCGAGCCCGTCGTTTACAAGAAACAAACATGGGGCGTTTTCATTTAACAGCACGGGGGGGGGGGCATTATAAGAAGAAAGGAAAGTTAATTCTGGGTAGCCAAAAAGTCACCATGAGCCCAGATATTACCTTTGAGGCAGACTTTACCGACATCTTCGTGGGTTATCAAAACCCTACCCTTACCAGATATGTCGATATGAACAACAATGCTTACCAAGCGTGGTTTAACAAGCCTTTTGACAGGTGGCAGTGCCAAGTAAATTTTGCTATTTGGATCGCGACTGCCAGCTGTGGGGTCTCTGCCGACGACCACCTGAACGCCACAGATACCTCCATCGCCAGCCTGTATCGGTTCCACGTCTACTATATGACCAGGCGTCTTTTAGAAGAGCTAAAAGTTGCTCTTCCGGGCGACGATTCCAACGTATTGTACAGTAACTCCTACGACGACCGGGCTTACAACAGGCTCTGTAAAGAGTTTGGCGTATCTTCCTCCACGGACTGGCGTGCCAAGGGCTCTTGTTTATCTTGGATAAGTCAGAAGGCTTCACCCAGGTCGGCATGGGGCGCATTAACGACTCGATCCGGACCTATGTGTGGGCTCTGCTCGGGGCCCAGGCTCAGACCAAGTCTAGGATCGGCGAGACGTCGAAACCTTTCGAGGCGCAGAAGCAGTTCTTAGCCAATGAGGAGGACGCGATTAACTATCTTGTGGACATACCCTCTTCGATAACGCGCTTCAGTACGCCGGAAGCGAGCAAAACATGGTCTTCGGAACGGGATTATACATGGCTTCTAGCGACATGACACTAAACATCAATCCAGGAATCATAGGATACAATAATAAGATACTGATAGCTTCGGACGACTTCTCCATCTGAGAGGAGGATATAAACCCTCAGACGCTACACGTGCCTGGTAGCTTCCAAGACGGTAAAATTGCAGGAACACCATCGCTGCACGTGCCTCAGCAAGATGGAAAAATCGCACCATCGCAGACAACCCGCGGAAAAAACGCGCAGACTGACAGCACAGCTTCGCGGGCACATGAAGAGGAAAAGAGAACTCTGGCCTTAGGCGGGATCACTGTAGGGTTATTAGCCATCTGGGTAGCCCTTCGTTAGTACCCAGTCGCGAGCCGCAAACAGGAGCAAACCCGCGATGGCGAGGAACGGAGCCCAAATGTGTTCGGAAAGCCAGCCAACTACATTGCCAGCTGTTGATAACAGCCAGGAGACAATGCTGCCTATAATGCCGGGGATGGCAGCCTCAGCCTTATCAGCCAGATTCGCTAGTAAACTGCCGAGGGCTTTAAGCTGCTTTTATACCCATTCTCCAACTCCCTTGGATGGGGGCTTTGGTGGACGAGGGCGTTGCTAAGGACGCTGCCATTGCCAAGGCCTATGATAGCCGATTTTATATCCCTCTCGACTTTGAGCTACTGGAGAGTCATATGCCGTACTTTCAATTCGCTTTCGGTGATAGGCTAGAATACGAACTTTAATGAAATAACCGGGTTATCAAGGTGACCACTAACTCCAGTTTAACTGTGAAAGATATCGCTCTTGAGTTCGAGATGGTCACTAACCCACAGCTGGCTACAATTATCCGTTACCAGTACGCAGGAAGGGTGAGCATTTTGTTCGACAGAGTGCTTAGGCACAGAAAAATCGTACAAATTAAGTCCGACGCACTATGGAACATAAACCTTAACATGCCTGCCAGGTCGATGAAGGGAATCTTGCAACTCTTTGAAGAATCCACGGCAGCCTTTGCTAGACAAAGCGAGGCATTCTATAACCCTAAGATTACCAAGGCGTTCCTAACCAGCTCTTTGCCCAAGGTATGCGTCCCTACCAGATGTGGGACGAGGTCCGTAAACTTATGGCAGGAGGAACTAAACGTCACCCGGAGGTTGTCATGGTTGCTAAGGATTTAGGGCTCCACGCGTGTGATCTCGCAAAGTACCTCACCAAAGAGTATGCCCTATGGCTAGACCTCAGGACACACGACGACGACGGCATGCACGGTAACGGTAATTGAAAAAGCCCTTTTATTATACACCCGATCCTCATTATAACCGCTTACTTCGAAGGAAGCCTAAGAGGTCGCCGCTGCTGCTCTAGAACGGATCTACAAGCAGGGTCTTCTGAAGTGACCGAAACTATTTCAAGTCGACCCTGGGCGCGAGTTCATGGGTGCCGTCAGCCAGCTTCTGTCGAAACATGACGGCGAAGTTAGGCACGGTCGGGTGGACATTCACCGTGATCAGGGGATCGTTGAACGTTTCAACCGGACCCTGGCTGAACGCATGTTCGGGCACCAGTACGCCGTCGAGAAGCGATTGCCAGAGGGCAAGCGGTCAGCGGACTGGGTTGGTAGGCTGCAAGCTGTTGTTTCAGCATTGAATAGAGAAGTAACCCGACTTACCGATATAGGGCGACTGGAAGCCATCATGGCTAAAACAGTGCGGCAAAACCCCTCCTCGATTGATCCCGACCGTGCGGTTGGTCTCAAGGAGCAAAACCTTCCTTCCGGGCCGGGTTTTCGATATCTTTACCAGCCTGGTGAGCTCAAGGGTGGCCGACGCCGAGCCATCGATCCCGTGTGGTCTCTGGATGTTTACCAGATAGAACGTTCGGTGACGAAACCCGACGAGCCCGTGCTGTACTACTTGCAGGATGGACCTGGGCGAGGCTTTGTGCGTGAGGAACCCCTGGTGGTGCCCCCAGACACCCAACTGCCCCCAATGGGGATCCCAAGCGTTGAGGAGCTCCATTTCATGCGTTGTCTCTTTATGTCAATAGGCCAGCGTGTCCACCCCATTTTCAGCGATCCAGCGCTTGGAGTCAAGGGGGGAGAGTGAAATCTTATTCAGACGCTGCCCGTAGATGTGATGCTTCTCCGATCGCAGGACGTCCGTGCCGTGGTGAAATGTCTTTTTTCCGAAGAGAGCCTCTTTGTACTGCTCGTGCCTGATTTGCTTTTCTTTAACATTCTTTTTTACACCTTCGGCCTTCTTGATGTTTCTCCCACTGGCTTCGAGTATGGAGTACATCTTGGGGCGCAGACCGAAATATTTAGCGATAGGACATCCCCCACATTCGTCTTTCATTTTACCTAGCACTTTCTTATTCACAGTGCTGTGCAGTGGGTTGATTTTCGGGTAGTCAGACGTGTCATAAAGATCCACATGCTCGGCCATGTCCTTGTAGACATCCTCTGTCTGGATTGTTAACAACAGTCTGTCTGTATCGGTGTAGAGCAGTTGGCAGCGTTCGCCATACTGACTCTTCATCTTGTTGTTGTATAACTCGTACATCAGGTTCTTCCTCATTCCTACATATACTGGACGGTTAAGCACTAGTCGGCTTTTGTGGACCTGGATTGCTGCCAGATTATCGTCGAATATGTTTGCTCGAGCAAAGGCTGGGCTTTTAATGAGTCGTCAGAGCTTGTCATCCTCATGTGCTCGGACAAGTTTGACACTGTGCCTCTTGCACAGGTTTTCCATCGTTTTCCCAAAGACGCTGTTGTTCATGAGTTTGTACAGGTCCTTCTCAAAGTCGCTATTGGCCTTCTTCCGGAGATCAGTGTTCATACAGATGTAAGGCTCCATTCAGGGGTGCTGCTCAAATCTGAGGGCACGGTTGATCTTTTTCAGGCGAAGACCTAGAGACAGGTAGAGCTCAGATTCCGGTAGTGTAACACATAGCGGTCCTTGTTGCGGAGGTTTGGAACCAGCTTCTCAACCTCGGTAGCGCCACCCCTAACGCTGATGAGGCTGTTCTGGTAATCAGACATCCACTGTTTTTGGACTACCATGTGCTCTGGGGCAAGAGGATATGCGTTGTGTGCATTGTGTAGCTCTTGTGGGTACTCCAGGTCAACTTCTAGGGTGTAGCCCTCTGGGTCACCGGCTGGGTGATCTGCAATGGTGCTGGCCAGCTGCTGACATTTTTTCAAACCTGTCGGTAGGGCCTGATACTTGGCCCATCCATGTTTGCATTTAGGTAGAGGATGTGGCTACTAGGCATTTCTGGGTTGTATCCCTCGACCATAGGATTGTTTGATTTGGCATAACGCTTTGAGACCATGGAGATACCTCCCCGCATCCCCTTCTCGATGAACAGGTGTTGGTCATAATCTGTGAGCAGCTCAAGCTCCACTCCTGTCTTCTTGAGAAGGGCGTCCCATGAAAGCCCGGGGCTTGTGTAATAGTGTGCGGTCTAAGCCATACTGCCTTAGGCAGGTCTTCCGGAATGTTTCAAAGACATCTGCAAGTAGGAGGACATCTGAGCGGTTGTAGAGGTCATGATAGTCCTCGAAGTTTTGACACCTGAAGGCCGTCCAGACTTTCTGGGCGTGGGCATAGTCCTCCTCGCAAATGTGCTCATTGGAGAGCTTGCTGTTGAATGCTTCCTTTGGTGGTGCCTGGTCTCTGTGAAGCGCTCCTAAGAGTCCATGTACTCGTAGGGGTACACGCCCTTGCGTATCGAGAGCTCGTGTTCTGGCTCATAGCGGGCAGTAATAGGAAAGCCTCTGACCTGTTGCCAGCTACCAGCCTGTCGAGTGATGCCAGCAGGAACTGGGCGCTGTCGATGAAGAGCAGCTGGCCAAGGCCGAAAGAGATGTATTTCGTTGTGTTGTTAGGGATGCAGTTTACCTTGCCCTCGACCTTTGAGATGGCCTGTATAAGCAGGTGGGAGTCGTAACCTCGCAGGTTTTGGAAGACCACTGGTATAGTGGTTGTCTTTGAGTTAAGTCGCAGCTTTAGGTTACAGGCAATATGGTCTGCTCCTTTGTATTGCCCTGTGATGTGGCAGTGGTCACGGACTGGGTCTCCCTCAAGTGGCTTTTCACATACATGGCAGGTAGTAGCAGCATTGTAGGCTTGCCAGTCCTCCCGTGTCATCCTCATGCCCTTTGGGAAAAAACGCTTGATTTTGCGCTCCTCTTCCTAAAGGGCCTTTAAGAAATGTTCTGCCGCACTGGGGCCCCAGTATTCAACTGACGGCTCTGTATGACCATCATACAGCACCACGGTGTAACAGTAACTGCAAGCCTCGTGGTGTTGCGTTTTTTTTTGTGTTGCTCTTTGTGGGATTGAGCTATGGGCCCTCAACCCTGATGGTGAGCGCCTCAAAGTCGGTATAGATAATATAAGGGATCGGTAGCTGCTTGTGATGGTTCTGAAAGGTTAGCTTTTTTTACACTCTTCAGGCATCTCTGACTTGACTTGACTATTTGAGTTTACCGTCGCTTCGACAGCATTTCAGTCATATTGCGACGGCCAGATAATTACAGGTGAAGGAAGACCCCGAATGCACGGAAGCATCAGGGTAGAACCACCGACCAACCGCAAGCCAGCTGGAAGGCTTCCTCACATGAAAATCCGAATTACCCTGCCGGGATTCGAACCCACGCGGTGAGGGGCTGAGTGAGTGTTAAAGTCAGCGACTTTACCCTCTCGGCTACGAAGGCCCCCTCAGGCATCTCTACTCTGATGGCTGTTTGACCGATTCCCAGGCACTCTGGCTTGTGAGCTTCTAATAAGTCTTCCCTAGAATAGCAATGTAGGCAACGCTCGCCAATACAACAGACGGCAGAGATTTTTCACCCAGGTGTAGTGGAACTTACCAGCCTTCTCAACCAACAGGAGATCGATCCTGGGCATGTCGTCTTGCAGTTTGCTGAGGTAGTGTACAATCACCCCCTTGTCCCAGCCAAAGACGTTAATAGCCAAGTTGTTCTGACGCTCAGGATTTGAGAGATGGGAGTGGAGCGTCAATCCCATCAAAGTTGAGGCCATCTTCGGTGGGGTACTTAGAGGGCCTGTCCACATTGTCCCTAGCTGGAGACAATACTGACCTGAGAGACCAGCGGAGGCACTTGTCATCTCTGTTCTTCACATTTACAACAACCTTCTTGTTTTGTACCTCTTTTGGGATTGAGATGTAAGATCCGCCTCTAAGTGGTTGGTACCTGGCGATATCTAGCCAAAGGGTCTTATCTGATCTAAAACCCAGCCAGACCCTCTTTGAGTCCGCTTCTAGAGCGTTTCCTGGATCCTTGGGAAAGCTCGATTGAGGCCACCTTGATTTCACTCTTCTGCAAATTATTCTCCTGATTGTGGCGCAGCACGGGGTCCTTGTACTCTTCACTGCCGTCTGACTTGTCCTTCCGAAGCCTGACCTTGAGAGCAAGCTGGAACACCTTTCAGAGCCCTGATTCTTCAACTTGTCACGGATAATGGGTTCCACTCTCTCAAGGAAGCCCTAGGGTCTGCATGTCTTTTGGACACATCCATCTGCCATCCTCGGAGAAAGTTCCCGATAACCTAGCGGGTTTTGTAGAATTTCAGGTCCTCTTTTTTGTGCCTGAACATATCCAGGATCTCTTTCTGATAGCCCGCGGTAGTTCTCAGCTTCTTGGGGAGTGGATCAAACTCTTCCAGGATAGCCTCGAGTTTTCTTCTCTTTGCTTCCCTGGGTGGTCTCACCGGTGTAGGACGGCTAGGAGCTATTGGCTCAGACAGGCCGTCTGGAATGGGTTCATCAAGAATCATACCTCCCTGGCGGGCTCGGATGATGTCATCAAGCCTCTCACGTAGCTCTTGCAGAGCCACCCTTTACCTCGGATATGAAGGCCAATCTCTAGTCTCTTTCTGAAACTCTTCTCTCAGAAGCCGAGCCTTTTCTGAGTGTGTCGCCATGTGTCGTTATATTTATATATATATATATATATATATATATATTTGGTGTCACTATATTTCTCTAATAGAATGTGTCACCGTGTGTCGCTATATTTTTGGATATGTTTATTGTCACTTTATTTCTTTAATAGAATGTGTCACCGTGTGTCGCTATGTTTATGGATATGTTTATTGTCACTATATTCTCTAATAGGAATTTTTTATTCTGTTTAATCGATTTATTTCCTTCTGTAGCTCTAAACGATTGTGACACCACTTTCTCCTATACCAACACTGGTAGCAAAGCTGAAGTTTGTTGGTGACACCAACTCCACAAACAGTGCATGGTCTTTTCAAACAACCTCCGCGGCTTATGATAGCCATATGGGTTCTGCAGTATTCTCCACAACAACTTTTGTTGCACTGCTTAGTCATACCTAGAACTAACCACTTACACACGTTGTGTCCTTTCACCATGGTGTATTATTAGTATACTCCATGTATATAATATCTCTAAATGTAGTTGTCATTAAATTATTTATGTACCTTCTCAGGTAGATCCCCCAAAAGAAATCATTGGTTGAGGGGCCCACCGGGGGGGGGGGGCTGCTCGTGGTCCAGTCTCTGTCCGTGGTCACAGATCTCTAAGAGATAAAGTGACTCCTGGGAGGCTAAATGGCATCCATTAAGCCTTAAAAAGATCTCTAATATCAAGTGTGGCTTAACATAACAAGGTGAGTCAGAACCACCATTGTGTATACTACTTCAAATATTTTTCAATGAACGATGAATTTTCAATACGGACTTAATGCGTAAAATGTAAACAGTTGTCGCCGACAGTAATGAAATAGAGAGAGATGGAATTCGATAACGTGCTTTTTATTTGGGTATATTTACGAGGAAATTCAAATTGAATTGTGAGGAACC
>CM037795.1:1341752-1391752 GCA_021229015.1 Solen grandis
AACTGTACCATGCTATATCATGGTTTTTAGGTAAATACCACATGTACCACAATATACCGCACAAAATATTCCAGAACTTGTGTTGAAAGCTATTCATACATTAAAATTTTGCAAAGGAAAACAAGTCAAGGCCATTATTGGTATTTTAAGTAATTTTTACAAGTGAATATTTTCATTTAAAACTGTATTTCCTAATATTTAAATAGAAATTGATACATTTTCATCAAATCTACACAAGTTTTTGATATTGCTAAACAATAAAAGTATCAGTAACGACAACATTATTGAAAATTTGTATTTGTTCATTTCTGTAATACGGGAACAAAGTACTGGTATTAGTTGTCCTTGTACTGGTTTGTACTACAAACTGCTTTGGCACTTCTACTTATTTTGGCATGTGCAACTAAAGTGCTTAAATAAAGCTTAGCAACAAATGAACTGAAAATCAGAACTGAAGCTTCCCATTAGTTTCTCTTAAATTCCAGTCTTAAAATCTCAAGGAGAAATATATTACACTTTAAAATAATTCCATAAAATAATGCCCTATATTTGTTTCTCATTGTGAAATCTATTTCAGGTGAACTATTTCTGATTTTAAGTACTAATTGTCTTGCTTTATCCAATTTTAAGTATGACAATTATGGCAACTGTTACATTAAATGTTTAGTGTTTTAAGTAATGCTCTAATATAGCTAAGCTAGGCAGCTTCAGAATTGAGTAAATCCATAGAAGTTGTTCACAAATAACAGTATGCTAATCAAATCAGAGGAAGGAAATGCAAGGAAGACAGGCAAAACATTCCTGTGTGTAGTCTGTAAATGTATATTTTGGACAGAAATTCAAAACATTGAACAAAATTTATCAAAGCCTTCCAGTCAAAGTGAAACCTAATGGTAGAAAAACAGACACAAATCTGCCATGAAAGTAGTCAAGGAAAGATAACTCTTGTAATGACTGTTTGTGGATAACAACAAAGTTATCTCCCTTGTTGATTTTTGTTTTTCATCACAGAAGCATTTACTTACTTTGTATACTCTTGTCCAGTGATACTGAGCTTTTGTCAAATATTAATAATAATAATAATAATATCAATAATAATGATAAAACAAAACAGGTCTCTTATTGCCATAGTTCTAAGTACTTTACAGTGACATTTAATTTCATAGCTTTATCACAATCATTACTGCATTTTGGTAAAGGTTAATCTCTGACATTCATAAAAAAAATCCCATTTGAATTTAATTAGTTTGCATATAGCACTGTGAAAGATATATACCGTTTCTGCTAAAGATTCACCATTTTTCTATTTTCAGCGTTTCATAATTAGATATTCATTCCACAAAATAAGAACCTTTAAATTGTTTCTTACAAAAGAAATGAAATTAATATTTCTATCTTTTGTGATACAAGTACTTTGTATATAAGCCCTCATGAAAATAACCCATCTCCTACAATGAAAGAATGAAATGATATTTTCCTTGGATTATTACAGCTTACTAAAACTTTGATCCTATTATTCTATAAACACCACCCAACCAAACATGTAAACACAAAAGGTCAAGAATACTGTGGGACATAAGAGATCTAAGGAAGATATAGAGGGTTTTTGCTTATTAAAGTGTACGATCACATTTTTTTCCCAAGTTGTCATAGAAAAACATAATTTTTATTTACAAGTTGTCACAAAAAAAAAAAAAAAAAAAAATATATATATATATATATATATATATATATATATATATATATATAAAAAGAGTAAGATTGAACTTTATTTAACAAGTTTTCATAGAAAAACATGTAATTTATATAGTGTAAGATAACAATTTATTTATTAAGTTGCCATAGAAAAACCTATTTTTATTATGGTGTTAGCATTTTATTTTATACATGGTAATAGAAAAAACCTATTATTTATAATAGTGTAAGATTGTGTTTTTGCAAAATCCAACAACATATTTTCCTAAGTGATAAACCACTGGTAAAAGATATTACTTTGACCATGAGTAAAATCAATATGATAAAACTGGAAAGTATATTTATTTTTGACATTTTATCGCAAATAATTTATATTTGTCTTTCTCTTTTTTGTTCTTTCTGGGGAGCATTTATTACACAATGTGATTTTATCAGTTTGACATCAGTTCTTTTTATCTTCGAATCCCATTTTGGACAGTGCGATATTATCATACAGCAAATTTGTTCATAAATATTCATGAAGTAATGTAGGCATACAGGAAATTTCAATAATCATAAAAATGATAACATATAATCTTCTATGGTGAATTATATGATATATCATTCATGAGTATTTTTCAACCTTTCACCAAAAGCATGAAAAACATGTAAACCTTAATTCACAGCAGATCAAAGGAAGGACATAGACTTATGTTATAAATATCTAAAAGCCAAATTCCTACATTGGCTGTTATGCCTTTACTGTTCAGATTTTGGAATAAAGCACCTGATAAGACAGAGATTAATGCCCATACTGATAGCATTCACACTGTTCCATACTTCAAAAACTAATCTTAAATATTATAATAATTTTTCATGTTAATCTTTCGAGCAATCATCACTCAAGACTTCCCGCATCTATCATGCTTGCACAAACAAATGATGCCATCACACGCGTAAATTCAAAAACACAAGCTAATCACCTAAAGCATGCCTTTGGTAATGTTAAAACCACCACGTAGAACATCTATCAATCTATCATTATCCCTGACTTATCGTCCTGTAAACAAATCATACGCTATGCCCACAATAACATCAAAACTATGAGAACAAAGTGATGATCTGATTATCATTGCCGATTTTTGTCTCGGGAACCAAGCATGAAGCTCGAACCCATGTGGAGCTGGAATCCCAATGAGGGTACAGTATCGGATTAAAAAATTCCTGGCACGGCTGTTTGGCCTAGAACATTAACGATACCTGGATTACAATCAGCAAGGCATTTTGGTAATGAAGGGGTCTTGATTGAAAACAGTCAACAAAAACAGTTGACAGATAAGCCATAAATGAAAGGGTATCAAATCAGATTAATCTCGGAGGGAAATTCATACCGTAAATATTGCTTCCCCTTATACAATTATTGATTTACAGTTATTATGATTTACGTACCTTATCAATCAGTAAAGGTCAAGGTTATTAATTTTTTACTCTGTGTCAAGGTCAATTTTATCTTTCTGTATCACCTGCAAATGTCAATCAAAAACCTCTTTGTGTCAAGGCCATTTTCATCAAATTATAAAGACAATATTGTATCAATCCACCAAATCAGTCAAGGTCACGGTTTTCTGGTTCCAAATTAGAAACAAAATGACTCAGATGATACCATTTCACTGCTTCAACATCACAAAGAGAAGGAAGATAACTAACGAAATATTCCTTCAACTTTAAACTAATTTTCTGAATTATTGTCAACTTTTAAATGAGCGCTAAATCTGCATAATGATCGCCCAAGATACTTCCATGCAAATGAAGCAGATACTGGCAATCCCAAAAGTATTGTAACAGATACACTGTGAAATGCATCAACAAACGACAACCTATAGAACTCACTCTACAGGAATGCTAGTTTGTGATGTGGAAATTCTCTCTCTTCATTTGAATTTATTTCAAGTTAACATCTCATAAAAAATGAAAATATTTCACAGTTAATTTGAAATGAATAAACATAGCATAAAATGTGGAGATTTGAATCAAAACTTGCTGTGGTAATTGCAAAAAAAAAAAAATGATATTATTGATCGATACCACCAAAAATATACTTTACGAATGCTGCATATCTGTAAATCTCAAAAATGTTTGTCAATGTTTGCTATGCAATTGAACCTTTCTGAATCATCCTATATTCAGATTACTGTTTAATGGCACCATGGTCCACTGGTAACAAATCCAACCGCAGATCTGAAGGTTGTTAGTTTGAACCCTGTTGGGCACAACGATTTTTGATGACCTTCCAACGTTCAAAGTACTGGGTCAATACAGAAACTGTTGAAAGGGATCAGAGTTAGACGCAAGGACTTGTTTCCTAATTAATGCAAAAATAAATAAGTTTAATGTTTAATTAAACTGAATGCCTCTGTACCTGGCTAATGTAGCTATGTATGTGTTCAATGTATCAGAATATAACCAACAGTCCTGGAGATGAAGCATCTGTAAGTGACTGACAAATATTCTCACTTAAATATATATTGAGAAATGAGGCTATGACCTGTTCTGAACCAGGGCCTTTCTGGCTGATAAACTGTCACTTTTACCGACAGCTCTTTTTCTAGGCTAGCTTGTTGTTAGGGTGTCATGTAGTGATTAGCTTGTTTTTCTCTTTCTCCGTTGATACCAATTAAGGTACCAGTAATATCTGGAATTTGTATGTACTGGTAATATTTTATCCTACTCCGTTATAATTCAATGTGAGAAGAAAAAAAAACATCATTAAATATGATCAACTATCAAGAAATCCCAACCCTTGTGTCTAAGAACCCTGCAAAGGCTCATTTTTCTTTTTCTTTTTTTGAAACCTACTTACCCTGATATACTACACCATGATGTAAATATATAACCCCCCCCCCCCCCCAAAATTAAATAAAATTAAATCATATTAGAATTGTTTCATAGTGGAAGGTAATATAACATGTTAAAATGGAATGATTTTAAAATGCAGTGGTTTATAAAGGAATATGTTCTATAATGGATGGTTTTATAATGAAGTGGATTATAATGGATCTGTACTGTATCCTTTCTGTGAAGTATAAAGAAACTGCAAGATATGTTTGATGCTGCAAAGGGCTAAAACCTGCAACAAAGCAGATAATAGAACAGTTACTATTCCTATGATATTACAAAACCAACAACCTGTGATGTTTGATGTTTTTAGAAAGTAACATATCTGAACTGCAAAACCCATAACTAAACATAAACAGAACTACAAGACTTCAGCACAAAGGCAATCATTTCACATCCAATTTTATTTATTTATTTATTTTGTTTGGGTCAAAAATTGTATGAGCCATTTAAAGTGTGAAAACCAGAAACAAATTTTATAACTGGTCTATAAACATCAATGTCTTAGGAGACTAGCATTGCAAAGCGAACAACTTCATCAAAACTAGATGAGGGTTAGCACTTGCAAAGTGCACATCGTTTCCAGAAAATTGAAACAATTTATATATTTTCGACGTTTTAATCAGATATTTGATTTGGAGCTTCCCAAAAAGCCAAAAAAAAGAAGGAAAATGTGTTTTTCTGTCAATACTAATTTTCTGCACGATGTGAAACATATTTATGAGAGAAATGATGACATAAAGAGTTCCTCTGCAGCAATTTTCATCTCTTGTTGTTTAGTGCACGTGCATTTTCTTGAACGGCAGGACAAAGTTCTTTATTATAGCAGTATTTGATTAAAATTTGATTTAAGTATTCTGTCAAAACTAATGATTCCTAACAAGATATCACTGAACACAACTGATATTTTATTGATACTGCTGTAAAATGTTGTTAACCCTTAACCTGCTGAATTTCTCAAATGGACTTAGCTAGCATCTTTTTCTGGAACTGTCCATTATCAATTTTAGGGATAACAAGATGAAAACTTGTAGTTGGTCAGCCAACAGTAAAGAGCCAGGCCACCGTGCATGCATACTCTTTACTGGTGGCAAAGGTTAGCACTTAGGTTTCAAGCAGGGTAAGGTTAATGTTTAACTCATTTAATTTGTGCCTTTTTATGCCCCCCCCCCTTTTTTTTTTAATTGGATTTTACTTCCCGCTAACAGTATCTCAGTCATTTGGAGACTACTGTGAAAATCATTAACCCTTTCCCTCATATAGACTCATTTTGATGCACTCAATAGGTACCACATAAAGCCTGATCTACAGAAAGCCAAATTCAAACCTTACCAAATTTAATTGTAAAATCCTCATTACCAGACCACTGAGGAGCAGCGAACAGCATAAAACCTGATCAGCCTGCGAGTTACTCGCAGGCTGATCTGGTTTTATGTTGTTCACATAGGTCTTTACATGGTTTCCTCTATGAGGGAAAGGGTTAATTTTCATGGGACTCTAATTTTCACCGATTTCATGGTGGGTTTTATCCACCAATATTAACCCTCACAAAAACTTATCTCTTATATAGACCTCATATTTTCTAGAATATAGATCTATGATTAAATGTACACACAAAATTCCCTTAGGTACATAATCAACGAAATTTAATGTCAACGAAAATTAATGGTTTTAGCGCCAAGCAAGGGGGCTATTCCATTACCATTTATTGTGACTCTAGTATGTTGCGGCTGGGTATTATTAACCATATGCTAGTACATGGATAAGTTGTACAAAAATAGGGCTTTTTCTGCTACCTTGCTTCTTTCAAAGTCACTTTTTAAGTGTATGAACCCAAAATCTTTATTTACAAAACTAATGAATTCATAAGTTTGCCTGATCTGCAAAGAAAATGCACTGTTTCAAATGCCATTTATGATTCAGACTCGGTAACTTATTATTCATCAAGCCATAAATTGTATAGTGCATATTCATAAGGTAAAGAGGGCCACGTATCTTGGCTTTAAATCTTTAAATGACTTGTCCCAGTTGCCGAGTGGTTACAGTATCCCCCCAGGAATCTGGAAGTTGTGTGTTCGATCCCCAGCCACAACATACCAAAGTTGTAAAAAATGGTACTGGTATGGTAGCTCCCTTGTTTGGCCCTCAGCATATAAGGGTAGTTCCAGGACTGGTTGGCCCAGTGTCAGGATAATGTGACAGCACTATATCTGTCTCAAGTAGACATCGTCTCCAAATGACTGGAATACTGTCAGTGGGATGTTAAACCCAATAAACAAACATAAATCTTTAAAAACAATTATAGACAAATAAATTAGAATACAACTCAAGTACAAATTGGACATAATTAATGCATGGCCAGCTCGAATATACGTCATTAATAAGACATGTCAACAAAGCGTGATACAGACCTTTAAGGTGAACTAACATGTCACTTCATGTTTATATCCTAGTTCATAAGCCAAGGTCTTTTTGTTTCAGGCAATACAACTTGATCACTACAAACATGTTGAAATGTACCATAATGTACCTTTCCTGTCTAATAATTTTGCATTAAAAAAATAAGTCCCCCCCCCTTACCTGTTGTTAGGGACTTTTTCCCATTCATGGCTAGAATCAAAACAAAAACCTGTTCTTTTGCATAAACCAAGTCAACCACTGACTACCTATCAACCAGTGAAGTTAAATAAAGACTCAAGAAATTGATGAATAAAAGCCTGGGACTTGAACCCACAGTCATGTGGTGCTTCCATAAAATGTTTTGACAATAAACATTGTTTTATCCCATAATTCTTCATCATGTTCTCTTCTACAGACAGCTGTCTATCAAACAGTAAGCATCCGGAACAATTTTGTGAGATCTACTGACTATATGTAAGAGTTTGATGTAGCTCATCTTAAAGATCAAAGTTAATGGACAATATGATAGCAGAGCCAATGAAAACATACGTCATTCCCGTTGGTTTTGTCATGGATTGAGAGAACAGCAGCATCACAAATTACAGGAAACCATCTTTAATTATTAGAGTACCAGGTTACACAAACAAACACTCCTACTACATTGGCCTAATTCACTGATGATGAAATTTTTTTTGAGTTGTTCGTCTGTATGATTTTTTTTGTCATATTTAATGTACCACCAACAATACTTCAGTAATTCAGAGACGATGTCTACTTGAGACAGATATAGTGCTGCCACACTGCAGTAACACGCCAAAGACATGTGGCATGATATACACCCAGTCACATTACTGTGACACCTGGCCAGCCAGTCCTGCAACTACCCTGTTTGTAGTTTGCTGAGTGCCAAGCAAGGACAACTTTTGTCTGTCATGGTAGGAGATCAGACCAGTGACCACCCGCTCATGTGGCAGATGCTCTAACCATTACAAACTTTTTTTTGGAATTAAGAAAATAATGTACCATGATTGGAATAAAAATCTTCACATTATTTCAGTTTGACAATCTTTTATTTGAGTATTTCACTGCTGATATTACTGAATGATTTTCCTGACAATTTTTTTTTTCTCAGTATTTTGATTCAATATCTTAGACACCACCTAAAGAATTATTTACCTTTTTCTAAAATTAATGTGCATTATATATGACTAGACTTATTTTTCTCAATATAGCAAGAAATTAAGTTTCAGATTTTTATCTTGTTAAGAGTTTACCATGGCTGTTCTGATTCATATAATGACATTAAGCTGTCTTGAAGTGGAGGAGAAACCAGAATGCACTAAGACACCTGGATAGAACTACCGACTTAGTCCACACCAACTTTAAGGCTTCCTCGACAGAAACAAATCCAATGACCATACCAAGACTTGAACCTACAACCATGAGTGGCAAAGTGAATGCATATCAACAACTATAGGCACTAAGCCATGGATGCCACCTTACTTACTGTTCATATGAAAGCATCTTTAATTCCTACAGTAAAACCTTGTTAAACCTAAGTCCTTGGGACCAAACTGAACACTCACTTTGAAATAATGATTATTCATATTAAAAATCCTATGAAAATTTCAATTTCAGTGTCCGAGCATGTTTCCGTTTTCATTACCGGTGCATTACGGTGGCAATCGTTATACCATGAATATCACCTATTAGATTTACGTATATACTATTTGTAAGTTATGAAAAACAAATTATATTTTTATGACATGCCCTACAGAGGTGCTTGTGATTAACATAATTGTTCAAACATGTGATACATGTTTTTACTGTCCATCTGCTGTTTCAGGTGTGATGAACGCGATGATATTGAATTTACACAAGATCTGACACCTGGGTTTATCTGCTGGAATGTGCGTATTATGCAACCTGTCAGACATCAATCAGCAATAATCAACATTTCTGGTTGGACATACATCAACCAACCCAACCTTGAAAGAAATGTGAAAAACTTGCTTGCGCCACCCTTCCAGGTGCTGCTGCAAAATTAACTTGGTTACTGACCAGGGTACGATTGATGATAAAGACGATAATTAGTTCACAAAAATTTATAAATATTGACTTCCAAATAAAAATTGAAAATTATGCATAAGTTGCGATCTTGGAACCAGGATATTTACTTTGAAACGGGTTAAAAATTGAAATATCAAAATTCAGATGAAGCCTTTTATTTTTAGTTAGAATAAGAAGTGAAGAAATTGGGACAGAAAATAATTTCCAAATGGTGAGGAAGTCAGTTTAACAATGTTTGGTTTAGTGAGATTCTACTGTAACTTGAATTCTGACTCAAAAATAAACTGTTTATAAACTGCTTGTTTTATAAAGCATAGGGCCATATTTTGACGCACTCAGTAGGTACCACATAAAGCCTGATCTGCAGAAAACCACAGTTAAACCTTACCAAATTTAATTACAAAATCCTCATTTCCAGACCACTGAGGAGCAGCAAACAGCATAAAACCTGATCAGTCTGCAAGTTACTCGCAGGCTGATCTGGTTTTATGCTGTTCGCCTAGGTCTTTTCATGGTCTTTTCATGGTGTCCTCTATGAGGGAAAGGGTTAAAAGCATTTGTTTAACGGCAACTTTCAACAAAGACACCGATCAAAATGTCAACATACTCCCTGGAAAAGACGCTTAAGTAGCAAATGATTTAAACAGGATATACTTTAGTAATATACTTCACAAAAACTGTGTCTTCAATTTCTGCAATTGCTTAAAAAGCAACTGAAGATTGCCAAAAATGCAATTTCACACTCAATGTGACAAAACAAACAACTCAAATACTGAGAAACTGAGGGAAAAAATGCTCTTTTTTTTTTGATGAAGAAGAATGTTCCCAATTTCAGATGGTAATGTTTCATGACATAGAATAGTACATATCTGTGTCATAAAACATTACGAACAATCTGTTAAGCTAATGCTGAAACAAATATGCAGACAAACTAAAGCTGAATTTTATGCAGAAGTTTTATGTGTTTCATCACACTATCTTTTGAATATACTGTCAACACTGAAAAACAGTCTCAAGTTTACAAATACATGTTTGTTTGCTTGACAATGATAATATTTAATTCATTTATAGATTTTGTCAACATTAAACATAGTGCCACCTCAATATGATACATGCATAGACTAATTGCTACTACATTTGTTTCATTACAATCCTAAAGTCAGTATAACAAAGGCCATAAAAAAACCCCCAAAACAACATGGTCCACTATAATGTGGTACCTATCCATCCAAAAAACATGGTCCACTATAATGTGGTACCTATTCCTCCAAACAACACATTCCAATATAATGTGGTACCTATTCCTCCAAAACAACATGGTCCACTATAATATGGTACCTATTCCTCCAAAACAACATGGTCCACTATAATGTGGAACCTATTCCTCCAAAACAACATGGTCCACTATAATGTGGTACCTATCCATCCAAAACAACATGGTCCACTATAATATGGTACCTATTCCTCCAAACAACACATTCCAATATAATGTGGTACCTATTCCTCCAAAACAACATGGTCCACTATAATGTGGTACCTATTCCTCCAAAACAACATGGTCCACTATAATGTGGTACCTATTCCTTTAAAACATGGTCCACTATAATGTGGTACCTATCCCTCCAAAACAACATGGTCCACTATAATATGGTACCTATCCCTCCAAAACAACATGGTCCACTATAATGTGGTACCTACTCCTCCAAAACAACATGGTCCAATATAATGTGGTACCTATCCCTCCAAAACAACATAGTCCACTTTAATGTGGTACCTATCCCTCCAAAACAACATGGTCCACTATAATATGGTACCTATCCCTCCAAAACAACATGGTCCACTATAATGTGGTACCTATCCCTCCAAAACAACATGGTCCACTATAATATGGTACCTATCCCACCAAAACAACATGGTCCACTATAATATGGTACCTATTCCTCCAAAACAACATGGTCCACTATAATGTGGTACCTATCCATCCAAAACAACATGGTCCACTATATTGAGGTACCTTTCCCCCCAAAACAACATGGTCCACTATAATAAGGTACCTATCCCTCCAAAACAACATGGTCCAATATAATATGGTACCTATCCCTCCAAAACAACATGGTCCAATATAATAAGGTACCAATCCCTCCAAAACAACACAATCCACTATAATGTGGTACCTATCCCTCCAAAACAACATGGTCCACTATAATGTGGTACCTATCCCTCCAAAACAACACGGTCCACTATAATGTGGTACCTATCCCTCCAAAACAACATGGTCCACTATAATGTGGTACCTATCCCTCCAAAACAACACGATCCACTATAATGTGGTACCTATCCCTCCAAAACAACACAATCCATATAACATGGTACCTATTCCTCCAAAACAACACAGCCCAATATAATTTAGTACCTATTTTAACTCAAAACAGTGATTTAATGGATCTTCTATGAATAATATTGCTTGAAGATGACTTGTACAATTCATGGAGCGGGAAAAACAAAATGCACTCCCAAAGAAAGAAAGGATCAGTGATGGCAAATAACATTAAAGTAAAAACAATCTATGCATAGGGGTGGCAGGGACGTCATTTTCTGATCTTGAAGTATGGAACAGAATCACCTGAATTTCCAATACTTCACACCATGTGACACAATTGGTCACCCCTTAAAATTACACCTTAAGCAACACAGCTAATGATGTCACTCAAGAGATTGCTTTATTGTCGTAATTATCCCTTCATATGAAGCAGAATCCCCCTGGCCGATGGCTAAGTCCTTGCCCAGCTGGAATAAGGCTAATATGCCATAGTAGGGAAAACTGTAAGAAATGGTTACCATGGATACGACAATAGGGCAAGGACCTCATGGTCTCCTTTCTTGAAACGTCTCTGAATACTTTTGAATACAAATTGTTTAATACTAGTTCAGTCCAAATGAAATTACCCAATTTAAAAGAACTTAGTTGAAGATGAGAAGGCAAAATGAAAAGGCAAAATGCTAAATAAAAATTCAAGCTGTATAACAAGACTTATTAGTATTGCAATAAGAATGGCCATTTAAATTTGAAACAAACAGAAAACACATTGTAAAGAACAGTCTCTCTTTTTTGGTTGAGTACATATAAACAGGTTCATGTTTTAGATAACAGGCATTCTACATGAAAAAAACAACAAAACAAGAGGCCCATGATGGCCCTAAATCGCTCACCTGAGATAAATAGGTTGACCCAAGGAACATCTGTTCCAATTTATTTTAAAATCTGGCCAGTAGTTTTGAAGAAGATGATTTTTAAAGTTTTCATATTTTTTTTCTTTTTGTAGCCATGGCAACCAGAGTTCTATATGGATCAAGTTTATTTAAGGAACTTTTGTGAAGGTTGACCCAAGGCTCATTCCTGTCAAGTTTAATCAAATTCTGTCTAGTGGTTTCAGAGGAAATGTTGATTAAAGTTTTCCCTATATACATATAAGGCAAATAAGCCCCGCCCCTGGCCGCCATGTTTTTTACGGATCGGAAATTTTTTTAGCAACTTTGGTAGAGGTTGACCCAAGGAACATCTGTACCAATTTATTTTAAAATCTGGTTTTAAAGTTTTCATTTTTTTTCTTCTTTTTGTTGCCATGGCAACCAGAGTTCTACATGGATCAAGTTTATTTTAGCAACTTTTGTGAAGGTTGACCCAAGGATCATCCCTGCCAAGTTTAATCAAATTCTGTCCAGTGGTTTCAGAGGAGATGTTGTTTAAAGGTTTCTCTATATACATATAAGGCAAATAAGCCCCGCCCCTGGCCGCCATGTTTTTTTCCGGATCGGAATAATTTTAGCAACTTTGGTAGAGGTTGACCCAAGGAACATCTCAACCAATTTATTTTAAAATCTGGCCAGTAGTTTTGAAGAAGATGATTTTTAAAGTTTTCATTTTTTTTTCTTTTTGTTGCCATGGCAACCAGAGTTCTACATGGATCAACTTTATTTTAGCAACTTTCGTGAAGGTTGACCCAAGGATCATCCCTGCCAAGTTTAATCAAATTCTGTCCAGTGGTTTCAGAGGAGATGTTGTTTAAAGGTTTCTCTATATACATATAAGGCAAATAAGCCCCGCCCTTGGCGGCCATGTTTTTTTACTGATCGGAATAATTTTAGCAACTTTGGTAGAGGTTGACCCAAGGAACATCTGTACCAAATTATTTTGAAATCTGGCCAGTAGTTTTGAAGGAGATGATTTTTAAAGTTTTCATTTTTTTTCTTTTTGTTGCCATGGCAACCAGAGTTCTACATGGATCAACTTTATTTTAGCAACTTTCGTGAAGGTTGACCCAAGGATCATCCCTGCCAAGTTTAATCAAATTCTGTCCAGTGGTTTCAGAGGAGATGTTGTTTAAAGGTTTCTCTATATACATATAAGGCAAATAAGCCCCGCCCTTGGCGGCCATGTTTTTTTACTGATCGGAATAATTTTAGCAACTTTGGTAGAGGTTGACCCAAGGAACATCTGTACCAAATTATTTTGAAATCTGGCCAGTAGTTTTGAAGGAGATGATTTTTAAAGTTTTCATTTTTTTTTCTTTTTGTTGCCATGGCAACCAGAGTTCTACATGGATCAACTTTATTTTAGCAACTTTTGTGAAGGTTGACCCAAGGATCATCCCTGCCAAGTTTAATCAAATTCTGTCCAGTGGTTTCAGAGGAGATGTTGTTTAAAGGTTTCTCTATATACATATAAGGCAAATAAGCCCCGCCCTGGCCGCCATGTTATTTTACGGATCGGAATAATTTTAGCAACTTTGGTAGAGGTTGACCCAAGGAACATCTGTACCAAATTATTTTGAAATCTGGCCAATAGTTTTGAAGGAGATGATTTTTAAAGTTTTCAAATTATTTTTCTTTTTGTTGCCATGGCAACCAGAGTTCTTCATGGATCAACTTTATTTTAGCAACTTTTGTAGAGCCTCACCCAAGGAACATTCCTGCCAAGTTTCATTAAATTCTGTCCAGCGGTTTCAGAGGAGATGTCGTTTAAAGCAAATTGTTGACGACGGACGACGCACGACGCACGACGCACGACGACAGACGCCGGACGAAGGGCGATCACAAAAGCTCACCTTGAGCACTTTGTGCTCAGGTGAGCTAAAAACATTTAAAAGATTAGTCCCCATGTACTGTGTATACAAGAACAACTATATAGCTGGTTATTTCTGCAGGTGTAATATTCTGTGTTTTTGTCATAAAAATGGGTTTTTTTTATACAGATTATTTTTCTGTAATTTCTGACCCAGGAAGAATTTATTTCTGCACTTGCTTACCTTGCTATTTATAGCAAACATATTAAAATCTCCAATTCTATGAATTACACCTAAGAGAGATCACCCTATATTACATCTCACATACACTACCATCAACCATACCATACACAAGTAAACAGCTGCTTTGGTATAAGTTAGTAACAGACATGAGTCAGTCCATTACTTAACTTTTTAATAGTATATTTTTGAATTTGCAAATGAAAATTTCAAACTAGATTCTTCAACTGTAAATACATTTCGGAAGACAATTCAATCCTAAAGCAAGCCATTGGTAAATATGTGAAAATATGCACAATTTGCATTGTTTAACATGCAGTTAAGACCCCAAGGTGGGGAAAATCTCCCCTTCCCCAGGTAAACCTAAAAAGTGACACGTTGTTTGCCATTGATAAGGAAAGATTACAATGAAATGTGGTCAAACTGTCATATTTTTACTCTTTCTCCCTTTCATCCATTTCCTATAATTATAAACCATTTAACAATTTAATGAAAACAGGAGATATTCTATAAATATATTAGTATAAAAGTTCTGGTGAAACCTACAATTACTGGTTGTTTTGTTTTAATGCTTGCGTAACAGACTCTTGTTGGTAATAGAAATACCGTCACAGCATATTTCATGTAGATCAGAATCAAATGATCTAAAGAGTTTATCCTGCAAATATTTTTCTGTTATTTAATGTCCAGGATTTTATTGCTAAGGATCTGTGTTCATCCACAGAATAACAGAAATAAATTACCCACAGAAAGAACCCGCTGTACGGTATTATAACATACCAACAGAATATTTGCCCATATAGGCATTTGCCAGAAAACAGA
This sequence comes from Solen grandis, assembly GCA_021229015.1. Lineage (NCBI taxonomy): Eukaryota > Metazoa > Mollusca > Bivalvia > Adapedonta > Solenidae > Solen > Solen grandis. The sequence continues at coordinate 1,356,917 of CM037795.1, forward strand.
ACTGCTATAAATATGTACCAATTCACGTCATCCCATAATTCCTCCATTCCTGACTCAAATTATTTCTTCTGTACCTAATCTACACTGTTTCTTCTGTACGAAATCTACGACAGTACTAAGTACAGAAATGGATTTGTTATGTTTGGGCTTACTGACAAAGCAATACAGACAGTGAACAATACCTTGATGAGAGAACAGAAAAAATAACTATATTGCACAGCTAATGAGAAGTGTTCATCTTGCAATTAATCATGATTAGGTTATTCATCAATCATGCTTTGCATTTATCTTTATATGATGACTAGCCTCAAGAACTTGTCATAAAAATTGACACATATGAATGGTCTTTTAGCATTATTGGAAGAACAGGCTAGAAAGATTTTCTCTAATAGAGGTGAGAAAATATTTATCTGATTTTTTTTTCTTTCATTTTCTTGTTTGAGCATAATATTTATTTAACCCTTTCCCTCATAGAGGACACTATGAAAAGACCTATTGCGAACATCATAAAACCAGATCAGTAACTCACAGGCTGATCAGGTTTTATGCTGTTCGCTGCTCCTCAGTGGTCTGGAAATTAGGATTTTGTAATTAAATTTGGTAAGGTTTAACTGTGGTTTTCTGCAGATCAGGCTTTATGTGGTACCTATTGAGGGCGTCAAAATGAGTCTATATGAGGGAAAGGGTTAAATTCCAGTTGGGTATTAAGTACTTACAGATGATACAAAATCTACTAATTGTTCCTGGGTTGAACCAGTACTTTGCAAATTTAAACAGCTTAGATGAATTCTTTTGACACAAAAGTGTGGAACATCTCAATATTTTCTTTACAATTTTTATCCTTTTAGCAATATTCGTATCATTAAATGTTGTTTCCTTATTCATAATTATTTGTGTTGTATTTTACATATTTACAATCACATCAATATGTTTGTATGATATTAAATTTGTTATGAAACATTCCCCCCCCCCCACACACACAAATGGAATCCATACCAAACATCTGCAGTCTGGTATTTATTACCATTGGATTAATAATATTTTATAAATAAATGATGAATGTCAGTAGATAGCACAATCATAATCATAACATGAAACAAAATTATTTTCCGGTTAAGAATGATTTAAATCTGGCTTCAGCAAGTGAAAACACTAAAACTATCTAAATCTGACCTCTTTAACACACTACTTTTGTTTTATCTGGAACGTACAAATTGAATTTCTGCCAGAAGGTGAATTTTGTCCATTAGGAATAACATTTTCTAAACCTGTACTTTAAATTACTGCTTCAAAACATGATTTAACTTCAAAGTCAGGCTATTTCAAGACCAGAATATGCCTGAGGCATTTCTGACCTTTAGGTTAAGAATGTTTGAAATGATATTTAAAGCAAGATATTTAAAGCATTCATTTCCTAATCTTAAAAAGGAACAGTATTCATGTTGGCAAATGCAGAATATTATGCACCTTACAGGTCCTGGACACACCATACTTTCTAACACTAATAGGCCCTGGACATAGAATAACAAAAATATCTAATTAAAAATCTTAAATTGCATGATGAAAACTAAATTTATTCTTGGAATGTCATTATAAAGGTATAAGATAATTCATGTAACAATGTCATGGAAAAGGTATCAGCATTAAGGTAATCCCTACATCATTAAATTGTGATCATGGTCCATCACATGATCATGAAATTTTATTGTAAATGAAGCCTTTATAGGTTTAGAGCAAAAGATTCCAAACTCTTGAGTCAATGGATGCTTGTACCTGCACTGAAATAATTTTCAGCATTTGAAGCACCATGATTATAATTTAATGATGGATGGATTACCTTAACAGATGATATACAAAACAGGTGATCACATTATGCAACAATGAAGGTCTTAAAAGCACTCTATCGTAATGTTTTACAAGTGTAAAATAGATCTTAATACTGTGTTCTACAACATCCATCAAATAAGAGATAATACTCCCACAGGCACTACTCCATAACACATTATCATATTTCTAGAATTAAATTAAATAAAAAATGTCTAAAAATCATCCATCTTTTTCAGTTTAAAATATTTTAATCTAAAACTGTTTGAAAATTTCACATAAATGATTACATGTACTGCCATTCAACAAGAAAGCATTGGTTTACATTAATTTGTAATATTTTGTACCCTGTGCCACATTTTTAAATGTCTTTTCCCCTTTTTTATTTCCATTAGGATTCACATGTAGTGTTTTTCCCCAATAATTAATATGTTACTAGATTTCAGAGTAACATTTTTCCCCCCTTTTTTATTCAGATGTTAGGAATATATTATACAATGTTTCTTCTTATGTATTTAGGTGATAAATTGTCCAATTATACATTCAAGTCTTATCTTGCCTTAATAATTTGAAAATCTAAATAATACCATAATTATGAACTTATTCAAGGGCTTGGCATGCAACTATGGTATCTACATATTAGATACCATATTGCATGTGCATAGGCTCTTGGTAAATGCTTCATTACGTAATCAAGTCATTGAATATTCAAAGAATTATCTCTGATAGCAGGATCGGAAACTAACTGCTTTCAATCACCGTGTGCACCTTGAAATGCAGTTTGCGCAGTAATGTTGATTCCACTGTCGCAAATGATGCAGTCACAGGAGCGTTTTGTTGTGACAGACAGATCGTCAGCATCAAAAGAAAATGATGATTTGATGGTATGCTCATTTCAAGATCTAATTATCTCGAGAAAGTGCAGAATGTTGTTCTAGATAATGAGCAAGGTGGGAATGATCATAAGGTCTTTTTTCCAACCATTCCCGATCTGTTTTATCTTTTGAATTTATTTTCAAAGAGTTGTCATCTGGTCTATTGTTTTGGATTTATTCTAAAATCTATGGAAGTTATTATGGCATTTCTATCAACATTTCAGTATATGTTGCGAGATATAGATGCAAGACAGGTCTATTGTTTTGGATTCTGAAATGCATTAAAAATGAAAGAAAGTTTATTAGACAATCAATTGTTTACAAAAATAACTAATTTGCACATTCCATAAATCTAATTTATAACATTTCCATAAGCCTTCCATATGTCTCCGTTAACAAATCACAAGGGCATAAATTGATGACCTACCAGATAAACAAATTATTATTCAACGACGGTTTTTCAAATTCAAATTATTTCCAATTACAGATCATCTTCAGGAATACTTGCCAAAGCAAAATGTAAACAATCAAAGTACTTTAACATCCATCCAAAATACTAAACTGCTTCATTTTTCAACATTTCAATGTGCTTAACTGTTATTTTACAGCAGACATTTGCACATTATGCACCATTTGTTTTAGTCTACAATATGTGAACATTATTTTATATTTTCCTTTCCATGAAAATTGAATCATTATGAAATATAATGGGCCTTTAAGATGTACATTAAAAATTACCATGCAAAGAAATTCTTTGACCTTTTTTAGATTGAACAAGGGTCAGGACTGCCACAAAATACGCCCATCATGGTAAGGGGACTCTCAGAAATAGCTCAGAGAAACAAGCTACTGTCCATAAATAAGCAAAATAATTCCAAAATCCCATTAGTTAATGATGTTAATCATAAAAAAAAAATGTTGATACATTTCTATTAATTAACTGCAAGATCTGACAACACCTCATAGGGTCTAAGGACTAGGGACAAGCAAATTTTCAAGTATGTTGTGTACATCAAGGGCCATAACTTCTAAGTCATTCACGCAATAATGCTGAATATCGAACTCATCCGCGATTTTATGGCCATGCACATGTGTGAAAAGTTTGAAAAGGATTGAAGTTAGAGCCTGGACAATCACAATTTCAAGTATTTTGTGTACATCAAGGGCCATAACTTCTAAGTCATTCACGCGATAATGCTGGATATCGAACTCATCCGCGATATTATGGCCATGCACATGTGTGAAAAGTTTGAAAAGGATTGGACTAACGGTATTGAAGTTAGAGCCCGGACAATCACAATTTCAAGTATTTTGTGTACGTCAAGGGCCATAACTTCTAAGTCATTCACGCGATAATGCTGGATATCTAACTCATCCGAGATATTATGGCCATGCACATGTGTGGAAAGTTTGAAAAGGATTGGACAAACGGTATTGAAGTTAGAGCCCGGACAATCACAATTTCAAGTATTTTGTGTACGTCAAGGGCCATAACTTCTAAGTCATTCACGCGATAATGCTGGATATCGAACTCATCCGAGATATTATGGCCATGCACATGTGTGGAAAGTTTGAAAAGGATTAGGCAAACGGTATTGAAGTTAGAGCCCAGACAACAAATGTTCCATGCCCACCCACCCGCCGTGAGTGTTCACATAATACGCCCCATCTTAAGATGGGCGTATAAAAATCATTAAATATTAGCAGTAAATTATTATATAAAACTCTTTAAACTGCGATAGGGATAAAGTTTCTGTACTTTCTACCAATCCCTCTTGGCAGTACCTAGGTTGTAACGGTCTCTCTGTGCTTGGGAAGGTCTTGAGAAAAAAATATTACCCAAGGCAGGGTTCAAACCTGCTACCTTGGGGTTCCATAGTTGACGATACAACTGAAGCACAGCAGCCTCTACATATAATTGATGCATAGAGCATTCAAACCATGAAAGTGTTTCAATTGTCTGTCCATGATTAGTCATATCATTCATGCCAGTTTTATCCTTAAGAAAAGTGACAACAAAAAAGCTATCAACAACGGTGATAAATGCCCCTGCATCCTACCATGTCTTCATGTAATGTAAGATTAACCCTTTCCCTCATAGAGGAAACCATGAAAAGACCTATGCGAACAACATAAAACCAGATCAGCCTGAAAGTAACTCGCAGGCTGATCAGGTTTTATGCTGTTCGCTGCTCCTCAGTGGTCTGGAAATGAGGACTTTATAATTAAATTTGGTAAGGTTTAACTGTGGTTTTCTGCAGATCAGGTTTTATGTGGTACCTATTGTGTGCGTCCAAATGAGTCTATATGAGGGAAAGGGTTAAGATGTAAGATGGGATTGGAAGTTGCTTAAAGTAATCCATCCATCATTAGATTATAATCATGGTCTTTCAAATGCTGGAAAACAGTTTAGTGCAGATGCAAGCATCCATTGACTTGCATTTACTATAAATTTCCCATAGTCACTTGATGGACCATGATCACACTTTTGATGGATGGCTTATCATAACAAATTGCCCATATCCTATATACTTGATTGACTGGTAGAATCATGTCAAAGTAATTAGCCTAAAACAAACACCTGACATCAGAAACTGATAAGCTTCTGAGAAAGAAATTTTCCACAAGATTCTATAGAACTGCCATTCCCACATGCAAAACAATTCAATAGATTGGAAAGTTTAAAGAGATTAATTAAGGTGCCTTTTAACTTGATTGAAGATCCCTAATTAAAAGATATGGAAGTTGAAACAGATGTATCTGAGACATTTATGGCCAATTAAATCGCTTGAACTGCAAGCTGCAGGGGCGAGATTACATTAATCAAAAGAACATTTCCCTAGAATTAAATATGTGAGATAAATGGTTTTCAAAACGTTTGGTTATCTTAAATTAAAGGCAGTGACCAAAGCAGCTGCCCTTCCATTAATCATTTAAGTAACCTACAAAAACAAATAACTTACACCTATGAAGTGTCAAGGTCTCTCTAAAATTTATTCCTTTCTTTTTCCTTCTTATAGACTGGTGGCTGAACAAGTCTTATGAATAGGAAAATCAAATCAGGCTTAGCTGATTTGCATAATTACCATAGCCGATTTAACTGTACTGTATCTTTTTGCATGACAAGAGATAGCTTATACTACTTAAGTTAGCTGATGACTTCATTAGGTATGTAACTAATGAATGGAATCAGGGTCATGACCCTCACTCTGGGGGTTAGTAAGGTCATGACATCTTTGGGTATAAAATTTATGAATGGAATATTATGAAACAAATCAAAGCTATCAAGGAACTGAGAGACTGCGGGCAGGAATATCATGAAAAAAATGTGAGTTCAGCTGACTTACTAATAATCCAAATTGCAGGAACACATGTGGAGTTTTTGGCGTCATATGACCATTGCCTCTATTGATTTCTACCCTGCTGAAATGCTGGGTTAAGAATTATAGCTATTTCATGTAAATACTGCAAACAGTCTCTCAGTGCACTTTGATTTGTTTGGTTTGAGTTAATGGTTGCAGAAACAGTATTTTGGTCATATAGTGATGTCCATCTAATTACGGCAGAGCATGAAGACCCCTGAGTGTACAGACAAATGTAGCCGGGTACCGCAAGCCAGCTAGAAGGCTTGCTCACGTGAAAAATCCACTTGACCCTGTCAGAAGTGGAACCAGGGTTTAACATCCCTCCAACAGTATTTCAGTCATTTCGAGACAATGTCTACTTGAGACAGATATAGTGCTGCCACACCGCAGAATCATGCTGTAGAATGTGACATGATACCACACCTAATCAAAATTATTATGCTGAGTGCCAAGCAAGAGAGCTATGTCAGTACCAGTTTTTATGACAAACCATCCTGTAATCAGCTGGATAATGGCTTGATGACAGAAAAATGGTCAAAGCAATAAGCTCAAAAAACAATATTAATAAATCAGTATCATGTAAACTTGAGCTGGGCTTTCACAGAATCTTTACCATTTCCATCAACAAATTAGGTATACATGTCCTGAAATGGAGATTGATATGCAAGTATTATCTCCAGTGGCCCGCCTGAACCGTGTGTGAAACTCAAGGTCCCTGTGTGGATTAAACTAGAATGTCAAGCCTGTGCGGATTATTTGACATCATCAAATGTCGAGCATAGAGTAGCTAGATCTGACATAATTTGTAGTCAATTAATAAAGGTCTCAGATGGTTTCAAAATGGCTGCAAAACCAACCTGCTGGAATCAAGAAACTTAAAGACCCCAGAAAAAAAATAATTGCATTTAAACACCAAGTTAACTGATGGTTAATTGTGCTAATTAAATTGAAACCTTCAAGCAGATCAGCAGCTTTGTGAAATTCCAATAAAAACCTTAAGTAAATACACAAATTAAAGAACTGCGCCAGGGATGTGGCATGCTTATTATGTTAAGAAATCAAAATTAGTCTGTACCTACCGTATACACCGGCAGATTAGGCACACTTTTTTTCCAGATAATTCAAGTTTATAGAGGGGATGCGCCTTAAATGATGATATACAGCTTTTCAGGTTTCTTTTTTCAATCACCGAGAAGTGAAAATTACCGGTATACGATCTCAGAAAATGGATATACTGAAAGCCAATGAATACGATAATATGACATAAAGTCTATACGAAACCATGATAAACAATACCAGATTATTGCTTTTGTTCTTATTAGTTATCCTACAGGTATATTTCATGATAAAATGATCGTGAGAAACTGAAACAACTTGATGGAAGCCATTTTCAATATCAACAAATAAGTTTATTTTACGGGACCTAATGATGTATAGGAGAAACTTGACAGGTGGTAATTGTTACGTAATGTTTGTTAGTTGGGAGAATTTTGACAGGTGACAATGGTCCCCAGTGTTAGAATGCAGGGACACGGTTGAGTAATGTCATGTTATGAAAATGTGTCACCTTTATCCTACCCGTCGTTAATGTAACGGTCTAACGGTAATCTTATGCCATGTGTAAATAAAATGGTTCACCGTATGATTAGCCCGGTGACGTACGGATAGCTTTCGGTCTGTCAAAATGTGGCAAATTTCAAAACAAGATTTCGCCGCATACGATACAATAAGTGATTTTTTTTTTCAAATAAGTTACCCTGAAAGTTAGGATGTGCCTTATACGTAGCTGCGCCTAATCTGACCGTGTATACGGTAAGTTCTTTTTATCTTTTCTTTGAAGAGCTGTAAATACTGTTTATTTAGATTAATATCAAAACAGATTGGTATATTATCAAAACAAATTATATAAATATACAATTCAATTTGTTGAATTGATATTCCCCACAAAAGATGAGAAAATGAACAGAAGTTCTTAAAACTAGTTGTAAAATATACTTATCCAAACCTCGATACAGTTTGTAAATGTATGTGACACAGGTGTTTTTCAAATTATTAAAGGGTCACAACTCTACATATATTTACATAACAGCAAAAAAACAACAAAAAACAAACCCAAAACCCTTAGATGTCTTACTCTGCATGCAGATTAACATTCAAGTAAAGTTTTGTGTCTCTCGCTTATCTAACTTTGAAGATATGATCCTGTCTGACACAGCTATCTTATAAGTGGTTCAAGGTTGGGTAGACAACAATCAAACTCAAGACATCCATCATCTCATGCTGGTGAAAATTCCTGTTAGGTTTATGACTCATAGTTTTACCAATATGGTCCTGAATGGCTATTTTGCTCTGTATCTATAAAGGCTTGCAAATTTCTATAAACTTCCCATGATAACTTGATGGACCCTGATCACAATTTAATGATGGATGGATTACCTTAAGTCATATCGAGATTTTGTTAGACCATGAAATTTGTATCATGGAGTATGTAATAATTGACCTACCATGTTGAATCATTTTGCAGTGTTGTGTTACTGACAGAAGAAGTGCTGCCAACCACAATACCATGCCATCCGACAGGAAGAAACATGAGAGCTACACTACAAATAATAGTAATTAAGTCATTCTGAATGTTCTGCCAAATTGTAACATCACATCAATAATGATAATTTGCTGCTGCTTTTGTTTTATTATTGATTAACTGTTTCTGTGACAGTATTTCTGTGGTAAAGCTATAACCTACGGCCTACTTCCATGTAAAACTGTCACCATATCTTAATATCTTGAAAAAAATATCTAAGTAATGTCTCAATAGAATCTATAAAATAAACAAGAAAATCAAACTTATATATGAAATTTACTTTTCAAAACATGGGGTCTGGACCAAAGCTCTGAAGCACAGCATCTGGATGCCAATGCCCATCCATTAGGGTTTTGTTAAAAAGGGAGATAAATAATGTGAAAATGGACCAAAGAGTTATGGCCCTTGATAAGAATGTTGCCCTTGTGTTGGTGAACAAGTATGTGAAGTTTGATGACAGACGGTTTAAAAGTTTAGAAGTAATGGCCAAGGTTAGTGTTTCGACAGATTATGGGGCATAAAAATTGAGAGAAAAAAAGGCAACGAAACAGCAAGAAATAATTAGAATGAAAACAGTGGAATTTCTCAGCAGCAATATCAGCCAGTTTCACAGAAAACTGTTGCTGATAAGAGGTGTTGCTGTACAGAGGTTTTGACTGTGTCCAGATAAAACTTACTAGTGGAAATAAAACTGTTGCTGCTAAAGGTAGCCTTTTTCAAAGGTGCCATTTTGAGAGGTTTTACTTTATTTTCTCTTGTGACTTTGCCAATTGTGAATAAATGTTTTTTCTATGACCACTCATGAAATAAAACATTATCTTCCACTATAGTAACCAGCTATCTCCTGTAATATCTCCTACATTATATCCCTTTTCCAGTATTCCGATCAAACCGCTGCCTCTCTCCTCTTGGGACTCAACCCACACACACTTTTGTCATGTAGAAGGTTTTATCAATCTTTTGTCAGGAAAGAGACAATCACACCAGTTTCTGTCCTTTTTTTCAGATTTTATTCCTTTGTTGCAAGGAAGAGGACATAACACCTACGTTTGCCATTTTTTAAATTGCATTATCCTATTGCCGTGAAGAGGCATCAGCAAGAGCAACATTATGGTGCCAGAGGAAGTCTCTTCAATAGGTTTAAATTGGTTACCAGAGACAGTATCAATTCTTATATCCACATCAGGGAATAACATCCCCCAATATTTGACCACTATAATACATCCCAATGGGCAAAGTAAATGTATAAGTCTATCAAATAAATTGTATTTCGGTATCTTTATCGTAATTTCAAGCAACTATTACAATATGAAGAACTATTTTTATGTCTCAAGTTTCTAGAATTGATAAACTACATAAAAACTCGTATTAGTCTTTCTTTTTACTTTCTTTTTTTAACCATTACCATGCAAAATTTCTTAACTGGACCTGTGCTTTCTTCAATTTAGACTGTATTATAAGCTGCTATGAGAGTGCTTGTTGAAAGCTGAATAGCTAACATGATATACCATTGTGTTTTCCATGATATACCATTGTGTTTTCCATGATATACCATTGTGTTTTCCATGATATACCATTGTGTTCCACATGATATACCATTGTGTTTCATGATATACCATTGTGTTTTCCATGATATACCATTGTGTTCCACATGATATACCATTGTGTTTCATGATATACCATTGTGTTCCACATGATATATCATTGTGCTTTTCATGATAAATCATTGTGTTTCAATGATAAATCGTTGTGTTTTCCATTATATACCGCTGTGTTTCCCATGATAAATCATTGTGTTTCCCATGATAAACCATTGTGTTCAATGATAAATCATTGTGTTTCCCATGATAAACCATTGTGTTTCAATGATAAATCATTGTGTTTTCCATTATATACCACTGTGTTTCCCATGATAAATCATTGTGTTTCCCATGATAAACCATTGTGTTTCAATGATAAATCATTGTGTTTTCCATTATATACCACTGTGTTTCCCATGATAAATCATTGTGTTTCCCATGATAAACCATTGTGTTTCAATGATAAATCATTGTGTTTTCCATTATATACCACTGTGTTTCCCATGATACACTTTTGTGTTTCTAATTTGATGTACCATATGTTATATGAAGTAGCTGAGTGCATTTATTCAACAGCTTGCTGGCACAGATCCCGACATACCCATAATTAATTGTATGCCATTGCCAATGCCCACGAATCGTCATAAAAGAAAGTGGAAAACAGACAAGTTTGCAGTGAAAAAAAGACGACATACTGCAATGTCATAGGAAAGCATAAATTGCATCCCAATTTCCAAACAAGAGGGCCATGATGGCCCTGAATCGCACACCTGATTATAAATGAGCAATATATGGTGCATTTTTTATATTGACCTACTTTTTGACCCCACATGACCCAAATTTGAACTTGTCCAAGATTTTATAGAAACAAATATCCTAACCAAGTTTCATGAAGATTGGGCCAAAAATGTGGCCTCTAGAGTGTTAACAAGGTTTTTCTGAGATTTGACCTCATGACCTACTTTTTGACCCCACATGACCAAAATTCGAACTTGTTCAAGACTTTATAGAAACAAACATTCTGACCAAGTTTCATGAAGATTGGGCAAAAAATATGGCCTCTAGAGTGTTAACAAGCCAAATTGATTACGACGGACAAAGGGCGATTACAAAAGCTCACCTTGAGCACGTTGTGCTCAGTTGAGCTTAAAACTCTTCCTGTAATTTTTTAGAACAATTCAAAGTCCCCTGGTTTTAAAAATATTCTGTGAGCTCAAAATACAATTATCAATATCTGTATACCAACTTACCCTATCAAAAATGGTCATGTCCTTGAGATAAACAATTATCTTTCTTTCATCAAAGAGCACAACAATGAAAACAATTAAGTGTCAAGGGAGACACTGACAAGCTATCCAGGAATTAAGACGCATGCCAAAACTTTGACGGCTAACTCGGAATTTGATACCCTACCGTTGTAACTGATTGTCAGGCTACGCTCAACATCAATAAATTGCCTTTGGATAAAATTTCATCAACTGATTGAAACATGTTTGCAGTAATTACATATTATGTTCTTGTTTGATGCATTATTAATTGCAGTTGAGATAGAACAGAAAAAAAAATGCTTGGTATGCTTGTTCCTCTTAAATAAGTCTATTGAGTGCCATAAACAAGGTTTTCTAAAGGAATTCTTGTGAATGAGGAATAAACTTAAATAATTAAATATAAACTCCCTTATAATTCAATTAATACAGTCAATTAACAAATGTTCCAAATTAATTATTCAAGATGATGCAAGTATAGTCATTAACAGTCATTAACATTCCAGAAATGTAACTGTTTTAATTATCAGTGTAAAGACCCGCTGGCAAGTTCAATCAATTTAAATTGTTTACAAATAGCAATGTTTTTTTCGATATGTAAGTTAACAAATTAAATCAAACCAACAATTTTTGCTTAATTTCTTTTTAAGACGATTTAAAAAAACAAGAGGGCCATGATGGCCCTGAATCGCTCACCTGAGTACCATTGCTTCAACTGATGTCAAGGTTTTTAAACAGACAAGGATTCTGATATAACTTAATCTAAAACATTTTACCCCTGACAAGATTACACACCAAATATCTAAGCAATGGGCCATATGGTTTCAGAGAAGACTTGGGCGCAGGGTCATTTATCACCGTAGGGCCAAGACTTTGAAAATCTTTGTAATGAACCATTAGATGCTACTACATACCAAAAATCTTAGCTCTAGGCCTTATTGATTCATAGAAGAAGATTTTTTAAGATTTTCCTATTTAACTCTATGTAAAACAAGTGTCCCCTGGTGTGGGGTCATTTATCACCATTGGGCTATGATTTGTACAATCTTAGTAGTGGCCCATAAGATGATGCTACATACCAAATATCTTAACTCTAGGCCTTATGATTCATAGAAGAAGATTTTTTAAGATTTTCCTATTAACTCTATGTAAAAAAAGTGCCCCTGGTGGGGTCATTTATCACCATGGGCTATGATTTGTACAATCTTGGTAGTGGCCTATAAGATGATGCTACATACCAAATATCTTAGCTCTAGGCCTTATGGATTCGTAGAAGAAGACTTTTTAAGATTTTCCTATATAACTCTATGTAAAACAAGTGACCCCTGGTGCGGGGTCATTTATCATCATAGGGCTATGATTTGTACAATCTTGGTAGTGGCCCATAAGATGATGCTACATACCAAATATCTAAGCTCTAGACCTTGCAGTTTTGCAGAAGAAGATTTTCAAAGTTTGCATTTTTAAAATCTATTTTTAGCTCCTGTGACCTAATTATGCAATGGACCAGAACCATTTATACAACTTTAGTAGAGCTTCATCCAAGGAACATTCCTGCAAAATATTTTTCAAATTGGCCAAGCCGTTTAGGAGGAGATGTTGTTTGAAGCAATTGTTGACGCCGGACGCACGGACGCACGCCGGACAAAAGGCGATCAGAAAAGCTCACCTTGAGCACGTTGTGCTCATGTGAGCTAAAAACATGTCAAATGACACAAAACCAGGTCTTCAAGGCAAGCAAAACTATTTTCAGTAACACTGATTTTGACCTTGACCCTAATTACCTGAAAATTAATCCCTATTTTCCCCTTCCAATAATGCATCCATCTACTAAATCTGATCATCATACCTCACACCTGAAATAAGTTATTTGACAAAGATATTTTAACCCTTTTCCTCATAGAAGAAACCATGAAAAGACCTATGCAAACAGTATAAAACCAGATCAGCCTGCGAGTAACTCGCAGGCTGATCAGGTTTTATGCTGTTTGCTGCTCCTCAGTGGTCTGGTAATGAGGATTTTACAATTAAATTTGGTAAGGTTTAACTGTGTTTTTCTGCAGATCAGGCTTTATGTGGTACCTATTGAGTGCGTCAAAATGAGTCTATATAAGGGAAAGGGTTAAGTAACAGTGTCCTTGACTATGACCATATCATCCTGAAACTCAATCCCAATCTTCCTTTTTCCAGCTTATACGTATTAATCCTTCAAGACTGCTCCTGGGTTAAACCAGCATTTTGTAGCTGGGATGGTCAAGAGATAAGGTGAGCCTAAATCAGTTAAAACCTACAAATTTGGATGTACTCAATCGATGAACCAACACACCTCTCTATTAACAGTAATGAAACAACCCTGATAAGCCTGCAAATTGCTTGCCAGCTGATCAGGTTCTGCTCTGGTTGGAAAGGTTGTTCAAACAGGTCTGCACGGTACAGTACGGTATTGTTAACTTCCAGGTTTTTTGTTTTTTTTCTTTTATAACAGCGGCCTCTCCTTGGTAAAAAAAGTGATATTTTTTCACCTCCGAGAAATAAAAATTCTCCTAACAATACAATTTTCCCATCCATTAACTTAAAAGAAAACAAAAGGGAAAGTAAATAATGTATATCACTCTACATTGTATATTATTTAAATGAAAGCACTTGCTGTGGGCAGTTAAAAAATTCAATAAAAAGGAGAGTCATTCTTTGAAGTTATCCAATCAACAAACATTCTTATGCTTCCAAAGTATGCAATGATACGGAATACTCGGATAGTATCGTTCATAATGTTGGTTAACATCTTTCACGCTCTCTACCGGCTACTGTTTTACTGCTAAAATTGCGTAATCATCACAATGGCGGCCATATGCGACAAACATCAACAATATTTGATGACCTCTGTATTTTTTAAACAATTTAATTGATTGATCAGATTGCCTTTTGAGTAAAAGAGCAAAATTTCAACAGGTAACTACATGAAAGATACTAATTTATATAAAATGGGATCAATTAAATGCTTTGATGCAAATTATCGCTAATTGAACATATGAAATCAAAACTTCATCCTACTGGAACTGCAGGTGTTTTTTCCTTGGTATAATTGTGGATGCTTCAACTTCAAGTATCATTTTTAGTAATTTCATTGAAAATATTTAAGTTGTTGTCATGCTGACATCTATTATGGAGTAAGCATTTAAAATAAGTCTTATAAGTTTAAGTTTCTGCAATATATAAGGCACTACCATTTAGTTTTGATATTACTTTTGATTATTTAATGACATTAAAACAAGATTTTTATCAGTAAACAACAAATTAAATCATATAAAAAAGTGATTTTATGTTAATGACTTTACTGATATATTTTTTTTTTAATAATTTAAGACTTTAACGCTCACTCAGCCCCTCACCGTGTCTGTTCGAATCCCGGCAGGGTCATTTGGATTTTCATGTGAGGAAGCCTTCCAGCTGGCTTGTGGTTGGTCGGTTGTTCTACCCGGATGCCTCCGTGCAATTGGGGATCTTCCTCCACCTGTAATTAGCTGGGCGTCGCTATATGACTGAAATACTGTCGAAGCGATGGTAAACTCAAATAGTCAAGTCAAGTTAATAATTTAAAATTTAAAAAAAATATTGTATCTACAGAAAGAACAACTTAATTTGTATTTATTATGATAAAAACTAATATATTAAACAATTAAGAATGTATCTTTGTTTCTTAATTATTTATTCTTCATTTAAAGATAGGAAACAAGGCATGCCAGTTTTGGTGTTTAGATCTAAAGCCCATACAGTAATCTGATTGGATGCAGGATATCTTTGTCCTGCCTAGTGTTAACCAATCCAAACACTTGTATTTTCCAATATCCTATATATCACACAACAATTATAATATATGGAGAGTATCCTAAACGTTGATTGGCTTAAATATATTTTTATGACTGCTAGATAAAAATCCCATGGTTGATGAATGAAGAGTAACAGAACAAATTGACCATGGATGCCCGATGATGAACTCTTTCGTCAATCCTTATTTTCATTAGCATGGTTATAATAAGGTATTTCTTAATATATTTTCTTTTTATAACTTAATTCTGTCCATATATCAACAATAGCAAAACATTATTTTTTTTCAATTAATTAATTTTCAACAGTTTCAATGTACATTTATCTATTAAGAAGAATATATCTATATTACTTTTTTCATTAAAAAGATAAAGATGGAAGGGAGAAAGAGAAATTAATGGAAGGAAAAAATAGGATAAAGTGAAGGAACGGATAAGATAAATGGATGGAACGGCAAAGAAAGGGAAGGAAAGAGAGAAAGAAAGAAGGAAAGAGAAAGGTAAATAAATGGTGGAGAGGATAAAAATATGGAAGAGAAAAGACAGATGTGGCTGGAAGAATGAGAGAAAAATAGACGGTAGAGAGGAAGGATAAAAGGACAGATGTAACCCTTTCGAACTGAATATAAACAAAAAATAATTTCATTCCCTACTGAAATATAAGAAATACAATTTTCTGTAAAATCTCCACCAGCTTGCGATCTCTAGAAGATCCTAATCAGCAAAATCTCAACCCTCTGGTGTAATTCTTAATGTCAGAGCAATCAAAACCAATAACAGAGATACCTAGATTAATCCAATATCAAATACTAGGAGTGCAAGTAAATGGCAAATCTCTGGCCATCAGTGAACAAACCTATTACAAATTTATAAACAAATATTGTATGTTATAGATTTATTAAAATACGTCTTTTTTTTTTTTTTTATTGATTTTCTAAATAAATTATGCAAGATTAGCCTTTCTCAGTAAAATATCAAAACCAATCATTTTGGTTTTAGAAAACAGAAAAATATCAAGTCGTGATTTTGTTAGATGAGTTTTTGTGTATAGTACAATGTTTCCAATTGTCATGTTATTTTGGACAGTAATGTGACTATGTGACACCATTAACAAACTAGAACTATCACTGAAGGTGATTCATACCCCCACCCCCATCTTTGACACAGGATGTATTCACATGACACATAAAACGAATGTTCACACATAGGATTTGGGCTTATAAGCATACCAAAAAAAAAATATTATCACTAAAGGTGATCAATACCCACACCGGAAGTCTGCAATGTGTAGGAATACAGTTTCAAAAGTTTGCGTGAGTGAAAGACACATGTATGTAAGGTTTAAAGTTAGTGTGAGCAATGGTTCAAAAGTTTTGGACAATGCTAAAAAGTTTTGACAGACAGACAGATAGACAGAGAGACACACATACAGACACACAGAAGAAAACAATTTGCCCCCAAGATCTGTAGCTGAGGAGAATAAAAATGCAGTCTAATTATGGTTCACATCCATATTTATTGTTTGCAAAAACCTGTCTTTAAGAATTTACATTGTGGTTTTCTTATGCACTGCACTTCCTCTCATCAAGAACAATCTACATATGAAGTTTCATCAACCTAGCTACTTTAGTATTGGAGTTATGCTCCGGACAAAATCAAAAGATTAAAAATGACAATGAGCAATAACTCCTTTCAAATACATGCAGAGTTATGGTTCTTGTGCACTGCACTTCCTCTCATTAAGATCAATCTACATATGAAGTTTCATCAACCTAGCTACTTTAGTATTGGAGTTATGGTCCGGACAAAATCAAAAGATTAAAAATGACAAAGGGCAATAACTCCTTTCAAAATACACGCAGAGTTATGGTTCTTAGGCACTGCACTTCCTCTCATGAAGGTCTATCTACATATGAAGTTTGATCAACATAAGTACAGTAGTTTTGGAGAAATGCTCCGGACAAAATCAAAAGACAAAAATTAACAAAGGGGAATAACTCCTTTAAAAAACATGTAGAGTTATGGTTCTTATGCACTGCACTTCCTCTCATCAAGATCAATCTACATATGAAGTTTCATCAAACTAGCTACTTTAGTATTGGAGTTATGCTCCGGACAAAATCAAAAGATTAAAAATGACAAAGGGCAATAACTCCTTTCAAAATACATGCAGAGTTATGGTTCTTGTGCACTGCACTTCCTCTCATCAAGATCAATCTACATATGAAGTTTCATCAACCTAGCTACTTTAGTATTGGAGTTATGGTCCGGACAAAATCAAAAGATTAAAAATGACAAAGGGCAATAACTCCTTTCAAAATACATGCAGAGTTATGGTTCTTATGCACTGCACTTCCTCTCATCAAGGTCTATCTACCTATGAAGTTTCATCAACTAGGTATAGTTTTGGTTTGACGGCCCCACTACATATTTTGGGGGTATAATTAATTTGTAGACCAACCGACGGACGGACGGACGGACCGACCGACCGACCGACAGGGTGACTCCTATATACCCCCCCAAATTTCATTTGTGGGGGTATAATTAATGACTCAAGTCCATTACACAAACACTTCAGGGACGTGACGGCTATTAAGAATCAAGCTTGTCACCTCCCATTCTACAATCTATTACATGAAAACAGGGTGAGATGCGGGGGTATTAATTATCATTAGTGATAGCATTAGTATTAGCATTAATTTTGCACATCGCACATATTCATGTTATGTCTGGAGTATCTCCTTTGATATGATCACAAATCTGACAAGAAAGGTTGTCAAATACATGTAACCATAAGTTACAACACAAGACCTGATTTCCTCCTGATGTAACTACAATGCAATTCACTTGAAGCCAACAGTCAGATCTTAATAAATTATTGCCAGTTTGTCTTAGAGAGCAGATTTTTGTTTTAATTTTATCAGCACAGCAACTGTTTGTAAATGAATGCAATTTTAATCAGGGTTTCAATATAAGGTGTTATGAGAAATATTTGAGTCTTTCCTCAATTACCGAAATTAGCGTCTGATTGAAATTATAATGTCAAGCTAAATGAATAAGACCTAAAATTGTATACCACAAAATGTCATGTATTGTGCGCATTTTTTTAACTTATATTTCCTTTCTGAAAAAGGGGGTGCGCACAATACAAGAGAACACAATATTTTCCCAAACATTACACCACCCACTAGGAAGCCGTATTGGCAGAGTCTATTGGTATATATCAGGTGCAAAATTGATATTAAAGCTTGATCATATGTACTTGCCTGAAAAATGTTGTCTATTTGTGATTTCTATCATGGTTTTGTATAATAAATGCTTACGAAATCATTGTTCTCTTTTTCATATTGGTGTTTACATTTTCTTACGCTTCAAGTTCAATTGGAAATCTTGTACTGTACTGTGCTTTACATGATAATTAATTGACTACAAACAAACAGATGCGATGTTTGCACATAATAAACAGTAATTTATTAATTTCAATTCAATCCTATGAAATTTTGACAACGTTTCATATTGGACAGAGCTGTTTGGTTCAAGATAATTGTTTACTTCAAATAGACTTTGTAAAGAGACTTGCGAAAAACAAACAAGCTGTCGGCAGTTTCAGATTATTACTCAAACTATCAGCTTTTAAGAAGGTAACAATGCAAATGTATGTGGATACTAAAGGTGTGAAAATAATCACTGCATTACACCTGACTTGTGGAAGCAGTAGGACATTTCCACCTGTTGTGCAATTGAACATCCGCAAAACAACCTCTAGTAAACAAGATGGCTGCCTCTTCGTCATACAAAAAAGATATGCGCATTATAGAAGGGAAATACTTTTTTCCAAGGTTTCGAGCCTCAAACTCGGGCTGCGCACTATACATAGGTGCGCACAATACATGGCATTTTACAGTAATATAATTCAATATACAAAATAAATATTATAATTATGAATGGCCTGATGTTTGCTCAAATGATCAGATTTATAAGATGATCAACTTACAAAATTGTACCAAATGTTCCTACCTGAAACGAATTTTATATCAGAAAGTCAGCTAAATATCCCAAATCACATCAAAAAAGGTCCCCCATAAAAAAAATGTTGTAATTTTGTCAAAAATGTTTGAAGGTGAGTGAAATGCACATTTGGTCCTTAACACATGATAATTCACTCAGCTTAGTATTTTGAAGTATGTAGAAATGTCCTGCAAACCTCTTACATTCAAAAAGACATTTTCTTAATTCATGGGCCATAACTCCATCAAAATAGGATGAAAGAGGAAAAGCAAATTTTATATGTTACTTGTCATAGTTTAAAGTCATTCATGTTAAGGCAGTTGTGAAACAAGTTCTTACAAGTTAATTCTCTCTACAGTTCCAGTGTTGGACCAGTACTTTGCTCCTGGGAAGGTCATGAAAAATTCTTACCCCCAATAGATTCAAACCCACAACCCTCAAAAAGTAGCTCAAAACATGAAGAAATAAAATCACTATTTTTTCACTTTTGAAGGACAAACAGGGGTAACACTCAATGAAATGCCCATCACATCACAAAATACCTCATACTGAGTTTTCCCTAACCCTTGAATCTCAAATTCTGAATCTATACAGTTTTGAAATTTTGAAGCAATAAAGAACCATTTGTGGTAAGAGCATGTCAATTATAGCATGTATGCACAATTTCAATTCTTTATATAAGTACATTATGGAATTTAAGATCTTCAAAATACTAATTGTAGGAAAAATCTCAATTTAAGACAGTCCTGGTCACTGAATGGCAGGGGCATTAAAATGTCTACAAAACCACCTTTAAAATCTACTTAATTTTACTTGCAAACTTATTTCTATTGGAAACTGCCATTATCAGCAAAATTTACCACTGATGAAAGTCTGGAAATATTCAGTATCTATTGATTGATAATGACTCACTGTCATTTACAAATGTTGAAGTTTGAAAAGTATCGCAAAAACTACAGGGATGTGAATGTTTCTTCATTTAATCAACTGAAGGTCAGGAAGGAATGGCTTGACGAGAGACAATCTGACACACAAATGCATGTCATGTCACACCTCACCAATTTAAATGCCACTCTTTATGGCTTCGCCTCCCCCCCCCCACTCCTCCGAACATTTGTATATGAATCAGACCAGGGATTTGTCTTTGGAGCGATCTGAATCAATGATGTGAAATTAGTCTAATTGAAATATTTTTGAATCAGTCTAAATAATGGCTGATGCGGGACATGAGTCAATAAAAAAAGTTGTCAAGACAAAGAAAGTTGCTCTGACAAATAGTTGCAACATTATGTACTGTAAAATCATTCATTTTCGTGGAAACTAATTTTCGTCAATTTCATATTGGGTTTTATCAATGAATATCAATTCCCATGAAAACCTGTCTCTTATATAGACCTCACATTTTCTGAAACATAGTTCCATGAATAAATGTATCCACGAAATACTCGCGAAAACTTACTGTGGCGATACTGAATTTTTGCACATATGTGAGCATGTTGGCATGTGTTCAATTGAATTCCAAACATGACAGATTGCAACATACTAATGAAGTAATTGAAACTAATTGCACTGGTTGGGGATATAATCAAAGAAAATGTGAAAACTTACTGCGGTGATTCTGATCTTTTGCACTTTGGTGAGCATGTCGGCATGTGTTGAGATAAACACATAGTTTCAGGTGAAAATTTACCCATAGGGACTAAAGAAATATGTCGAGATATAAAAATGTCAAAATAAAAAATACTGAGATAAGAGTGGATTTCATATATATAATTTAATACAGAAAAAAGTTGGAACTTTCAAAATATGTCAAGATATACTTAATATTGAGATTTGCAATGTCTTAACAGTATATATAAAATCAATTCTTATCTCAACATTTTGTATTTCAACATTTTTTATATCTTGACATATTTCTTTGGTCCCAATGGGTAAATTCTCACCTGAAACAATGTGTTTATCTCAACACATGCCAACATGCTCACCGAAGTGCAAAAGATCAAAATCACCGCAGCAAGTTTTCACATTTTCTTTGATTATATCCCCAACCAGTGCAATTAGTTTCAATTACTTCATTAGTATGTTGCAATCTGTCATGTTTGGAATTCAATTGATTAATGCTAGATTCGGTTATAGAATGCTGAAATACATTATAGAAAGAATGGGCAATTTTTGCAACACTGCTGATTCCGCTTTTGGTAGTATTTACAGCAAATATACTGGTTGGCATCCACTTCAACAAAACCAAGTTTAGGCTATGATATATACTATATTAGACAAACTTTTTTAACAGGTATATAGGGCCTATATAGACAAATCGCATCCATCGTGAATTGTTATTTATATATGATAATGTTTCCAGGTACATGTAAATTAATATGTCAACATAGTTATATCTTGACATAAAAATGATAATTTCTTTAATGTTGAGATAACAAGTCTCAACGTATCACATAGTCTTTCACCTATGTTGGTTCAAGTCCCATCTGAGTCACGCAGATTTTGTTATCATCGTCAGACAACCGTATCAGTTCCTTCTGTTACATTTTAATATGTTCAGCATGAAAATATTTAAGCCAAGCCAATGACGTTTAGATTTTGGGAACTCTCTATATTGAGGTGAGAATTGTAAATATAATATAGGTTAAAAGATGTTATGATACAAGTGTTTTGTTTGTTTAATGCCAGGCAGAACAAGACTATACTGTATATAACTAGATTGCTGAATAGACTTTCAATCTGAGCTACAAATCAGGGGCCGGCTGCGACATACCAAAGTCATGAAAAATGGTACTGGTATAGCTCCCTTGCTTGGCGCTCAGCACATAAGGCTAGTTCCAGGACTGGTTGACCCAGTGTCAGGATATTGTTATTGCCACATGTCTATGGGGTGATACTGCAGAGTGGCATCACTATATCCATCTGAAGTAGACATCGTCTCCAAATGACTGAAATATTGTTGGTGGGACGTTAAACCCAACAAACAAACAAACAAATCAGGGGTGAAAAAACCCACAGGTGCTTTATGGAGAGTAGCGTTATCAGCAGCTGTGGGTTATCCAATGATGATTTCTCATGTGAGGAAACCTTCCAGCTAGTTTGCAATTGGCTGATTGTCTTACATGAGTGCCTCAGGATAGTCTTTAACCAATAATTAGCTGGAGTTGTTATATGACTGAAATATTGTCATGGCAACTGTAAACTCCAAATCATCAGCAACAGTGGCTTTCATATCAGAATCTTGGATACCGAGAGCCAATAAACTATTTTGCCAATATCTGATATCTAATATTTCAGCATTTCCTTCGGAAAGCAAGTTTGTTTCATTTTTAAATAAAACTCTATTTCTGCATACTTACAAAAATATTTAAAGATAGGATTTCTTGATGATATTGAAATAACGGTAAGATTCCATTCAGATTTAAATTTTGTCAGAATAACAGTGATCTGAAAAACATCTTCTTTAATGCATTTCTTTATTGGCCATTATCTCCAGACTGTTTGTTAAAGACAGCCATTCAATGTATCCTAAAAATACCTAATCTTTTACTTCATACTGATTCATTTTGATGCATGTTGCATATAGAGAGAGCTCTTTAGGGGTCTCCCCTGTTTGTTTATACAATATTGCAGTTCAAATTCTGCACAATTCTGGAAAAAAGGTGTGCCTAATCTGCCAGTGTATACGGTAATTCAGCTATCACCAAGATCAAAATGTCATCAAGATCACCACCATCCATTTACATATAACAGCTGACACCAACCCTGGCTAATTACACACATATCAGTAACTGGTCAATTATGTATATTCCCCACAGTCATATTGGTCAAATGTACTCAAATATGGCCAAACATGAGGCAATTAAATACTGACAGGCGTCCTTATAACTTTTCTGACCTTTTCAATTTTTCACAAAATCTTCAACATATATTGACACTGTGATTAATTTCAATAACATTTAGCAGAACATTTAGCAGTTCCTGTGTGAGGATGAAACTTTATAAAGCCTAATGGCTTATCATGTCCACATCTAACCTAGAGAGAAAAAGAGGGTAAAATATACTGAATAAACAAGAGTGTTCTTTGGAACACATGTGTCACCTGCTGAAGTGTGACAGAAAAAGTGTTAAGGACAGACAGACGGATGGACAGACAGACAAAAGTGACCCTATGTGTCACCTCTGCATACAGCAGGTACGTGACACAAAAAACTGAAGTGTCACTGTCAAAATAATTTATTATTCTAAAAAAAAAAATACTTTTAACGACTGGAATTGCTTCTCAGCTCCACAAATACTTCGTAATGGTAGGAAGCAAATTATTAATAAAGGTCAAGCTCATATGGAGGTAAAGGTCAGTTAGGTTACAGTTCAGGTTTGTTTGTTTGTTGGGTTTAACGTTCCACCAACAGTATTTCAGTAATTTGGAGACTATGTCTAGTTGAGACGGAGTAAAAAAAAGTGCTGCCACACTGCAACATTCTAACACCGGGCCTACCAGTCCTGGAACTACCTTTATATGCTAAGCACCAATTAAAGTAACTATACCAGTACCATTTTTTACAACTATGATATGTCACCGCCGGAGATGGAGCCCACTACCTCCCGCTTCCAAAGCTGTCACTCTAACCACATGGCCACTGGGGACAGTCAAAGTTCAGGTTAAAGTAAATGTTCTGCTAAAAAGTACAATGGTTTCTTCCCATTACTGAACACTCAACATCGAGAGATCCCTTCAGATTTAAGGTCACAAGATAAGTAAACAGGTAAAGGAGGATGTATTCTTAATTCATACATGAATAATCATATTTATTTTTGTAACTTTGACCCAACACACTTTTCCTACATTTTTTGAATTCTTGATAAGTACAAATCAGTAAAACGAAAAAATAAATAAAATAAAATGACAAACAGAACTTTTTTTTCTCTTTTTAACACTAGAAAAAACCCACATAATTTCCTTTTAAATGCCTAATAAAATATTTTGCAAAAATGACACTTTCAGAGGGAACTTCACTAACACTCCCTATTGTTCTATTCTCTTCTAAATAAGTGAACTATGTTAACCCATCAAGGATTTTCTTGACAGGTTAACCCTTTCCCTCATATAGACTCATTTTGATGCACTCAATAGGTACCACATAAAGCCTGATCTGACTTAACCCTTTCCCTCATATAGACTCATTTTGACGCACTCAGTAGGTACCATATAAAGCCTGATCTGACTTAACCCTTTCCCTCATATAGACTCATTTTGACGCACTCAGTAGGTATCATATAAAGCCTGATCTGACTTAACCCTTTCCCTCATATAGACTCATTTTGACGCACTCTTAACCTTTCCCTCATATAGACTCATTTTGACGCACTCAATAGGTACCACATAAAGCCTGATCTGACTTAACCCTTTCCCTCATATAGACTCATTTTGACGCACTCAATAGGTACCACATAAAGCCTGATCTGACTTAACCCTTTCCCTCATATAGACTCATTTTGACGCACTCAATAGGTACCACATAAAGCCTGATCTGCAGAAAGCCAAACTCAAACCTTACCAAATTTAATTGTAAAATCCTCATTACCAGACCACTGAGGAGCAGCGAACAGCATAAAACCTGATCAGCCTGCGAGTTACTTGCAGGCTGATCTGGTTTTATGCTGTTCGCATAGGTCTTTTTATGGTATCCTCTATGTGGGAAAGGGTTAATAGAGCGGTAACTCTTCACTTCATGGAAAACAAAGTTGTATGACATCTTTAGGAAAACTGATATCAAGGTTAGGGAAACTTGATGTCAAACTGAAATCTGGAGACAGACTGAAGTTCTCTAATATTTACATCTCCTTCATTTATAAATAAGATTCAGTCACATTACTCATATATGTTGTCAATGAACATTTTTTAAAACAAATTACTTTTTTTATTATAGTGTCCAAAACAGCCATATCCTAACTAACGTTCACAAGGCAGGATCTGATCACATTAAAGGTTGACTCAAATTGACCTTAGATTAACCAATCAGTTTGTCCGCTTCAAAATGCTTGGATATAACTTTTTGAATATTCGCAAGTTGACGGCAGCGAATGGAAATGTTAATTTTGCGGATTTCACTTGGATATTCCGATTTTCAAATTCAAATAGTTTTGAAACATGCATTCTGATTGGATATCATTTTCTTTTTAATATTCATGACATATAGGTTGACTTGAGTCAAAGCTTCGTAGTATAGAGAATCGGAGCTAAAATGAAGAGCTGATTTTCATGATTGCTGAAACTCATGCTATAATCATCGGCACATTCTCAGACTTTACAGCTTTTACCTCTGGTCATCCAGCTACTAGTATCCATCTATCAATCTCCATAGGAAATCTTTCACTCTGCTCATGGCAGCATACATTTTGGCACCATGGCATTATACCATTCTCCCCTTACCATTTACACCCGGGTTAAGTGAAACTTCTTGCAAAGAAAATTGGCAGTGTCCCTGGCAGGACTCAAATATAGAACTTCTACATCCAGGATCATGTAACATACCACTGGACCACTGCTACCCACAAATTACTTTGATTGCAAAGGCCTAAAATCACTGAAATGCAGTAAGTGATACGTTGAAACTAAGGAAAAAATTATCAGCTATTTTCACTTAAGTCAGATTATTTCATAAAAGGCAACACAGCTATTAACATTCCATAGAATGCTGAGATAAAACTATGCTAATTATCTGTTATTAATTTCCCATTTTCCTCAGACAATTTAGGCATTATTCTTAAAAAAAAAAATCACAAGAGCAAATTAGTTAAAAAAAGCAAATTAAAATGTCCAGAAATGAGTTATACCAAGTTTTTAATTTTTAAACCCTAATTGTCAGTAATTCGTGTGCAAACATAATTCTTTCTAGAGCTTTAATTTTTAACCACAAAACAATTAGCGGCATCTTAAACTATTTTTTTTAAAATCCCAAAAGAGATGGAATTATTTTTAAATTTCAATTACTAGGGAATTAAGATCCCTCTAGCCCTCAGTATGTACACAATCACCTTGCATTGATATGCTTCTGAGTGCAGAGTGACACAATGTAGTGAAAACAGCTTCAGTTATTTCTGATTTTCTAGTATGTAAATATATCAGATGGAAGAGCGGATATAACTAGAGCAGTCACTGAAAGAGATTATTATAACCCATAAAACCTCTTCAATCTTAAGTCACACCAGAAACTCGAAGTTTCTATTTTTGGTAAAAGCAACCTTGACCCCATCTATTCCACATGCCATCACAGTCAAGATATCATGACACTGATGAACTGTAGTCCTAAGATTCACAAGAGTACTTTTAGTTGTGTGAGAGATTTTAAACCTAAAGGCACCTCTCTAGCTGTCCCAATTCCTTCAAAATTTTCTAATCCAACCAATACTAATCTTGACCTTCACCCTATACTCATACCAAATGCATCCTTTTGTAATTCGGCTGAGCTGCTCCAAATTTTACAAGAGTAAGGACTGTAAAATAATTTATTCTCATGAGGCACTAATATTCATGGATTTCATGGAAAGCCTTTATCCATGCTGCTGTATCCACAGCTGGCTGTACTGGTTTATTTCAGATGTCAATCTACTCAACCTCTCTCCTAATGATACTGTTAATTATGTTTTGTAAACGGCACCAGAGAGACACTTACCTGTTTTTGAATGAACAGTTGTGTAATAGATAACAGGTAACAGTAAGTTAGGGACTTTATTTTTTCTTTATCAGAAGAAAATTGTCTCTAATGTCTATTTAATAGTGAGAAATAATGATGTTTGTAACTTTTTTGCTGATTGTATAAATAAATATATATATTTCTTTTTTTGCTGTAATAAAAATGATCCTTAATTCAACAGGTTCCCAGGCAAATTGAAGCAAAGTACAAATGTTAATTGGCAATTTGGAAGCTGACATATGCACTAATTAGATATCAAATAGATACTTGTAAAATAAGATTGTAGTTTTCATACCACCATGTTCTTTCCATACTTTTGTGGAAAAGTTCTCACAATTTATTGGGCAAGTAATTACAGATTTTGTTCAATTTGAATACTAAAGGTAAACAAGTGCTGGTGGAACCAGCTGGATGCTCCCCAAACTGCACTTTGTTACTTGATGGGTACTTTATTCCAGACAAAATTTAGGTATGAAAAACAACAACAAAGGGCAATAAATCCTAAATTATGTAAAACAGAGTTATGGTTCTTGTATACTGCACTTCTCCTCATTGAGATCTAGCTACCTCCTATAGCTTTTGTGTTATGCTACTGACAAAATTATGACAGAGGAAAAACAAACAAACGGGATGGACAAAGCGGGGATTATAAAAAAAAAAATGCTGCACTGAATTATTTGACATATCTTTTTTGCTAAAGAAGCAACAAGTAATAAAACAATTAATCAAAGAACTAAACAAACGAGTAACTGGTGTTGCACGCAACACATGAGTCCCCCACCGGTGAGGTGCATAATCTTCGGTTACCATAGCAACCAGAATTTTGGTCCGAGAAAATAAACAAAGTGACATGCAGAATCTCCATACTGCCATCCTATATTCATATACCAAGTTTCATAATATTATCTTCAACATTTTTTAAGTTATCGCAGGATCCAGATTTCCTGACAGACAGACGGACGAACAGACAGTGGGCTAACCTTTAGTCTCTCCGATAAATAAGCATAAATAAATTAACAGAAATGTGGGCAACATTGTATGCCACCATAAACATACCCTGTTGTGAGACATCACAATGAGAAGAAATAACATTACAGTGCTGATGTAATTAGCATGTTGCTTGTAAAATTATGTTTTTCTCTTACGTTTTTTCTCTTTCCTTTATTCTTTCATGTCTAAGTGTATTACTAGTAAGCTATATATTAGTGGCTTGAAAGCCTCTCAGTATGTCTGTTTCAGATCTTATCTTCTCTCTAATCACCTCATTAATATCTTGAAAGTCACTCACACTTTCCCAAAACCAAACTGGGCCAAGTTCACCTTAATGTACTTGTCAAGTCCTCTCAAATCTCTCTCTGTTGTTTTTAAGTACATCCTACTTATAATCTTACAGTCTTTGTAAACAAATGAAGAGAAAGCAGTAAATAATGATGTTTGCAGTTTCTAATGTCATTTTATAGAACGTTTTAAGATATGCATACAAAAACTTGCAGGGTAACCTGGTCCAGTGGTAATGTTTCCAACTGTGGATCTGAAGATTATGGGTTTGATTGCTCTTTGGTGGGGGGGGGGGGGGATTTTTCATGATCTTCTGAGATGCAAAGTACTGGTCCAACTCGGAACTGTGAAGAAGGATTATGTTTGTTTGTCAGGTTTAACATCCCACCAACATTATTTCAGTCATTTGGAGACTATATCTACTTGAGGCAGATTTATTCACTGTGTCACATTATCCTGACATCAGGAAGTACTGTCATATGCAAAGCACCAAAAAAAGGTAGCTATACCAGTACCAGTATCTATGACTTTAGTATATCACGGCTGGGGATCAAACCCACGACCTCAAGCTTCCAAGGCAGACCCTCTGTTTACAGCAGGTGACACAAAAACTTTCCTAATTAATGTAAACAAGAGCCATGTTGACATGGCCATCCCCCGCTGAATGCTTGTTCTTTAGAAGATGTGTTGGAAAGTAGAATATTTCATTTTTAAAAGAAAATTTTTGGTAATGAAGATTGATGTTTGAAGTGAATATAGATATGAAACCCATGTGAAGACCTACTAATTCCACTATTTTGAGGTCTACAGAAAAAATATCAAGGCGGCGGGGGATAAAAAAACTATACATAACAAAGGTATTTAAATTTTAAAAATTCAATACTTTGAGACCTTCACCTTGTTGATATGGACTTGATTGAAATAAATTGCCTTTGGAAACAAATTGCCTGTCATGTATTTCAACTGATAAAGAGTATTTAATTACCACCTCTATTTCAATTAATAAAATCTGATCTATCTGACAAAACAAATTGCTTCTCGATGCAATATACACCTCTCATAAAGAACTGATACAAACGGCAAAAACAACAGATGTGATTTATTACTGAAATTCATAGCAAGGTATGTTTCAATAAAAACATTTAACAATGTAAATTAATATTTATGTGTAAAAAAATTTTTTCAATTAGAATATAAATTGTTTGTAAATGTATGTGTTATTTGGATGCATTTCATGTCCCACCAACAGTATATTAGTCATATGAAGATATGTCTATGTCAAATCATCGTAATCTGCACTGTGAGGAAGCCTTTCATCTGGCTTGCAGTAGCCTGTTGGTTCTACCTGGTTGCCTCAGTGCTTTCGGAATCTTCCTCCACCCGTTTTTTAGCTGGACGTCGCTATATGACTGAAATACTGTTGCAGCGACAGTAAACTCAAAAGATCAATCAATCAAATCATCGTCGGAAACCCATGCCAAACTAACTGATATCATCTATCTTCTATGTTATTTTGTCATTTAAGTAATTTCATTGGTTCCATCTATGAATAAATCACTTAAGTACATAATCAAAGAAATCTAAAACCAATAAAAATAAATGACTTTACAGTAGCTGTAGTCTTCAAATGACTGAACAACTATTGATGAGACATAAAATCAGACAATCAATAGAAGTTGTATTATGTGCATGTGATTCAATCAACCTTTTAAAAGTGAGATTAATTAAGCCAATAATCTATTGCGGTGTTTGTAAGAGATCAATCAAGTAGCAACCAGAATATAGACAAGAGGGCCAAGATGGCCCTGTGTCGCTCACCTGATTAAGATGGCTGTGTTAGGCAAAATGACAAAAAATCTGGCATCTAAAGTGTTTTTCTAACATTTGACTAAGTGGCCTACATTTTGATCCTACCTGAATTTACCTGGTGACCTAGTTTTTGACCCCACATGACCTAATTTTGAACTCATCTGAGATATCATGCAGACAAACATCCTGACCAAGTTTCATGAAGATTGGGCCAAAACTGTGGCCTCTAGAGTGTTCACAAGGTTTTTCTAAAATTTGACCCGGTGACCTAGTTTTTGACCCCACATGACCCAATTTCGAACTCATGCGAGATATTATGTAGACAAACATCCTGACCAAGTTTCATGAAGATTGGGCCAAAACTGTGGCCTCTAGAGTGTTCACAAGGTTTTACTAAAATTTGACCTGGTGACCTAGTTTTTGACCCCCACATGACCCAATTTCGAACTCATCCGAGATATTATGTAGACAAACATCCTGACCAAGTTTCATGAAGATTGGGTCAAAACTGTGGCCTCTAGAGTGTTCACAAGCAATTGTTGACGACGGACGACGGACGACGGACGACGCACGACGGACAAAAGGCGATCACAAAAGCTCACCCGAGCACAAGTGCTCAGGTGAGCTAACAAGCACTGTTAATGTCTAAGGTCATATTTTATGCATGGGTATCAAAACATATGCTTCCGAGCCTCTGTCAGTGCAGGAAGACAGGGTTTGCTGTTTTAGACGAGATCATGTTAATTGGTTTATCAGGCAGATAGGATGGCTTGGCATCTATAATGCAGCAGGACAGTAACCCTGTTTGGTGAGGGTGTCAGAGATAAATGTACAAATGCCACGTGATCCTTTTGATCTAATTAATTTATAAAAATGTATCCTTGCAAAAAAGTTCAGCAACCTTATCAAAGGTTTTACATCTGTGTCACTAGCATCCTGCTCTGTCACATCGACTGCATCAGTTGTATTGCCATGCAAGCTCACCTTTGGTATCTCAAGTTCTTCTAAAGGTAGGAAAAGTTCTTCACTGTCACAAAAAATTTACTTTGAATATCAACAGTGCTTGTCTAGGTTCTTGCTGCTACTTGACTGATTTCCTAAGGGAATATGCTTAGTAGAATTATTTATGGATTCAAGTTCTAAAGGAAACATTTGGTCTGTGAAATTTAAGGTAAAATCCCTGTGATGGTTCCGCGACATTTGGACCTCATGGCCTTTCATGGAGATAACCAAGGTTTCCTATTGTTTCATTAGGGTACCTTGGTTATCTTGGAAGAGGTTAAGTGATCCAAAACGTAGTGGAACCATTACAGAGACTTTACCTTAATATTCCTAGATAAAAGCCACCATGAAATCAACACAAGAGTGTTCTCTGGATCACACGTGTCACCTGCTGAAGGTAACAGAAAAAATGTGATGGACAGACGAGACAGACAACAGAAAAGTGATCCCTATGTGTCATCTCTGCTTACAGCAGGTGACACAAAAAGTGTCCCATAAACAATACATCAGACAGAATAGAGTAATATGCATAACTGCTGCATCATACTAGAGAAATTAATCATAATGCTGTACAAAGTCATATCATCCTGACATTGGGTCAACAAGTCCAAGAACTACCCTGTATGTATACTGAACACCAAAGAACTAGACACACTTTTTTTTTACACAACTTAATTTGGTATGTCTCAGCTAGAGATCAAACCAATTACCTTCAGCTCCCGTGAAAGACTGACATTGTATCTCAAACTTATTGTCATATATGATTCAATCTTATTTTGAAGTTCATCATTGCTTTGATAGTACTTCAGTCAGACAGGGAGGTCAAGATAATTACAGGTAAAGATTACAGGAAAAGAGCCTGAGCACATTTAAGGCATTGGGGTAGAACCACTGACCTTACCACACACTGACTGGAGAGTACATGTATTCCAATATGAGTAATTTAAACTTCAGGCTTTGGTGATTCCTGTAAAAGCCAGCCATTGTGAATATTACAAGGACATTCAACCCTCATCTTGCTAAATTCCTTAATTGGACTTGTCCTTTCTTCATTTTGGACAGTACCAATGTTTGCTAATGGGTTTACTTGCTGAAAATTTATATGCAAAATAGGGAAAAGTGCATTGATCATGATCATACGGCACTGATTTGGTTTATGATTGCTCAAATTCCAGCAATAATACTTAGCACTAAGTAATACTTAAATTCTTAAACTAGATAGATACACATTCCACAATTGCTATTTTATTAAAAATTCAAGTACAAGATTAAGTTGAAATTAATTATTGCCTAAAATTCTAATAATAATTGATAAGAAAGGAAATATTTGGGTATTCTTATAAGAGAAACAAGACTAATGAAATTTGCCCTTAAATATTAAAGTTTTACATAACTCTATGAATTGTTGGTGGAATTCAACCCAGGTGGGAAAGGCAGTCACAAGTGCCCACAGCATTGTATTGCTGCTGCTGATGATGTCAATGATGTGTTTTTTTTAATGATGATGATGATGATGATGATGATGATGATGATGATGATGATGATGATGACAAAACATCAGTATCAATTTCCTTTGAGAGGAAAACTATGAAAAACTTGTGTGGTCAGCCATAGGGCGTTCTGCACCAGACATTCTATTTCTGATAATGCAGGAAATATGTACCCAAAACTACCCCCTATCTGCTTCACCTCCTCAACTGATGTTATAACATCTTCTGAGGTTATCACATCCACATCTTAACTTAATATCATGCAAGAATTTCCCTGATAATCTTTTGTTCCTTTGAAGAATAGCCCATGTTCACACGATGTGCATTTGCTTTTACGTATAATATAATACAAAGGATCAACAGTCCGATCTGCAGAGATGTGTTTAGACATCCTGAAACTTCTTTTGCATTTAGCAACAAATCCTTACTGCATTAACTCTTACCATGCTAAATTTCTTAATTGGACTTGTCTTTTCTTTGGTTTGGATTGAACCATTAGTTGTTTATAAGGGTGCCTGCTGAAAAATCTATTTACTGAATTACAAACAGTGCAGACTATGATCAGAATGCACATGTGTGCTGGCTGACCTTGGTCTGCACTGGTCGCAAAGGCAGTCGCAAGTGCCTACAGCATTGTATGGGGTAATTAAGCTTTAGTTAAAATTAATGTGCACTGTTTTTACCGCATGGTATCTTCTTGGAATTCATTGGTTCTAAATAAAATTAAAAGTTATATGGAAAGGCATTTTCTTAGAATTAATTGGCACTGGCTGAATTATCCAGGAATTTTTATGAAAACAGTATAAGCTTCTTACCAAAAGGAACATAACAAACGGGTTTCCACAAAGTTCAGTTCCATTATCATGTTATATTTGGCGTCCGAGTTCCGATAATGTGATTATTTAGGATCTTGTTAATACCATATGGCAATGCACCTGTTTAATGGTAGAATTTGCATAATGATAGAGTACATTCTAATGAATATATTTTGTATAGTCATTATTGTTGGCTAGTGTAGGCAAGTATTATCAAAAATCGGCAAGTGCTGGCAAATGTCAGTAAATATTGTTACAAGTTGGCAAATGTCATCAAGTTGTTGACAAATGCTGCCAAATGTCAGCAAGTCTCAGTAAGAGTCAGCAATTATTGGCAAATGATGACACAAAATGGGAAATATTGCTAAGTGTTTGCAAATGCCAACAAGTGTATATTCTAATACATCTGATATCAGTGACATCATGTATTACACTGTGAGATAATGCTTTCAGTCTGTTTGATAGTTTTCAATTATTTGAAGACCCGGCCTTCACCAGACAATGGGCCAACTGAGCACAAAGCAGGAAGCTAACAATAAAATATTTTATGACTTTGGTTTGTCTTGGATAAGGGTCAAACCTACAACCTCCTGCTGTTAAGGTGAATGCTTTGCCCATATAACCACTAGGAACAATGTCCTGATTCATTACTAGTAAATACATTAGATGTTGTTGTTGTTTTGGGAGTTTACAAACATTATAACAGGTGTTCCTCAAGTGCCTCTAAAATCACCATGATACACAAGCCAGCTTCAAGGTTTCCTCACATGAAAAACCGGAATGCACTGACTGAGACTCTAACCCTAAACCACAGCTGTGTGAGAGTAACCCTTTACCTCATGAATATTTATGTATGACTTCATGAAAGTTAATTTACTGCACTTTAAATGGTATATTGAAATGGATTTTCCTTTGCTCTGCAGACTATGAAGAATCTGAGCTACAATATAGTATAAGCAAACAAAGAAGACCCTGATCAGACTGCTCCTGGAAGGAGCTGTCTGATCTGGGTCTGCTCTGTTTGCTAATGTGTCCAATTGAGTCTATATGAAGTAAAGTGTTATTTAAATAGATAAATTCAAAATGCCCAAAATATACTTATGCTTTCAACAAGTAATGATATATTCACTCAGAGGAAGTTTTTAATGACCATTAAATGCATTTGAATAATCTTACAATCAATATTTCAACTATACACCTAATGAACACCTAACACCTATAATTCATTTTATCACATTCTGACTGATAAATTATTTGAAATAAAGAATTTAGCCTTTATTCAATGCATAACCAAACATCTGTAAACTTATGAATAATCTAGGTGGATGTTTAGTAGTTCAACTATGTGCTTACTCAAACACCTGCAGAAAACTCCTACATCTTATCCCTTTTTCAATATCTTATTTTCTTCAATGATAAAATA
>CM037795.1:1391852-1405093 GCA_021229015.1 Solen grandis
CCTAAAATAAGTACAGAATTTTGGAAAACAAGCCACAAAGTACTTCAAGCTCTAATCATGAAAAAAACATCCCTAAATCCTCTGCATATGAATGGTTTGCAGTCAGGAACCATCATTTATCATGTTCCATTGCATTCCTTCCTCTCTCTTTTTTTCTTTTATTAAAACAATAATAATCTGATATTTCATCTTTCACGATAAAGATCTGGCAAAAAATGGTCATTTCTTTCACTGGAAAGAGAGAGCCCCTTTTCTGGCCTAAACCTGAAAGGAAAAAAACGCAGGTAGCAAAAGTCACTTACTGTGATGGACTAAAGACCACTTGAGCATATCCTTGAATCCCACCCCTTTACATGTAAGTTAACGAGAGGTTTAAGCCAATAAGTCTATATCAATTCAGCTATTATCATAGCTGTCACATGTGTAGATAACAGACAGTGTTGGACAATCATATTATTTGATAGAGTGCAATTTGCTGGGAGTAATCGTAATGGGGCTTGATAACAAAGCAGTATATACACAGTAGTGGGACAGTTTTTATATTGGAATATCAAGCACACATGCCACTTCATATATGGAATAACTCACAGCATACAGAAGTTTAGCACACCTGTGACATGAATATTGTACTTGGTACTCCAGTGACTGTCCTGTGTTCCAGTTTCACAGAACTTCTCAACGGAAGCTCTACCATGTGTACAACTCCTTTATTCATCCATCTACAGTATAGAAATAATTATTTGCATTATAAAATTATACGACATGAAGCTGCTGAGTTGTTTTTTTATCTATTTGTATATAGAGTAAATTATTAAGTTGATGGATTAATATTAATCATCAATCATCACTGACTCAAATTCTCAATTAGCAAAAATCCTTTTCATATTAATAGGAGCGGCTAAGTCTGGACAATGGCAAGTGCACAAATCCAGATCACAGATCCGTGGTTCAAATCTTGGATTTCCTAGTGTCATATGTCTTGGCTTCTCATTAGGGAGCTGAACAAGTACCGAGACACTATAAATAAGCATGTGCAGATCCAGAGGGGGGGACCCCTCCCTGAGATTTGGCTATTATGCCTAAAACATGCATATAAGAGGTGCAAAAAGGGGCATTGTCCCCCATGGGGTATTTAGAGGCATGTAGTGGTTTGATCTGTGATATTTTAATATGGTCCCCCCCACTGAGATTTTAAGATAAGAGATATAAGTCCCCCCCCCCACCCCCCAGCTGTATGGTAAATTTCTTAATTGGAAGTATGGAAAGTTTCCCTGTCAGACCCCCCCCCCCCCGAAAAATTCCTTGATCCGCGTATAAATAAGTATTGCTTATTTACCTATTTACTGTGAAAGTTTGAGTGAAAAGATTAAACTATTTCATATTTAGTATATGGTAACCCAGTCATTTCAATTATTGCTGTTGATATCACCATACTACCATAGTACAAAATGTATACTTATCCTCCTACTGTATAGTGCTCAAACAATACATAGATACAAGTGGTCACCTTTAGTCTGGTTAGACCTTACCCACAAGCATAGCCATGTGGACTTTAATTACATCCTTGTCAGTTGTGAAAATATAATAATAATATGCGTCACCTGCTGAAGCGTGACAGAAAGTGTCACAGACACACAGACAGACAGACGG
Source organism: Solen grandis (assembly GCA_021229015.1). Classification (NCBI taxonomy): domain Eukaryota; kingdom Metazoa; phylum Mollusca; class Bivalvia; order Adapedonta; family Solenidae; genus Solen; species Solen grandis. The sequence continues at coordinate 1,393,503 of CM037795.1, forward strand.
CGGAAAAGTGATCCCTATGTTTCTGGCATCTCTGTTTACAGCGGGTGGCACAATAAAATTACATGACATTGTAGTTAAGAGATTTCTTAAAAAAGGTTCATTAAACATGTCATGACGCATTGTTTTACACTGGGTTTTAACATCTAAACTTACATCAAGTCTGCATTTTTAATCTTACCCAATCTACTATCAGAGAATGAAAGTAACAGTGTCTATTCTAGGACACAAATTGTGCATAAATCATTTGCATTAAACACTTCTCACCATGCAATCAATTTGTCATACAAAATCTAATGACAGCTTCAAGTAGGTAATTGAAACAAACATTCATACCAAGACCATTGCTTTATATACAAAAGTGGCTACTTTTACACGCAGTTTTCAGTTCCCTCTAAAATCCAATGTCAATTGCCTACAAGGCCAAACAATAAATCATAACTTTCTATCGGGCAAGTAGCCAGAACATTGCTTTGTCCAGACCAAAGATGCACTTGCGCTGTCCATTGAACTATATCTATGTATAAAGTCATCGTCTGATATCCAAGCCCATTTATCTGCCGTGGAATTTTAAGCCTGTCAATTTAGGGTGTATATATCAAATAGTGCCATTTTAATTCATGGGTTCCATCATGTTTTTTTAACCAATCATGGTGATTTTTTTATACAGCTGTTGATATCAATGTTGTTTTTTTATTAGTTAACACTTTCATTCCTTCACGACAAAGATTAATTCATTTATAAGGCATGTTTTCATTGGCTGATATCTTAGTCAATGACTGCTTTTGCTTGCCTATTTCCCCATAGCATGATGTCAGGAAGTGAAATGGAATACAGGGTTTTTCTCACCATTTTGGGAACTTAACCCGACCCCCAGAATTGGGAATTTTTCATGTTGTTTTAGACAAAATTGGGAAAAACTCATGCTATATTACATAATTATATCAAATAAAACAATAAAAATCAAATATTTGGTTGATTCATCCCTTGTATCATTTGGACGTGCTACTTTTAACCCCAAACACATCGTAAAAATTGGGATATTTTTTTGTGTTTATTGAATCGGGAATTTTCTCTTTGAAATTGGGAAAAAAACATACTTTTTGCACTTGGGAACATTAACCAATATCAGTCGTCAAAAAAAACCCTAAAATATGTCAACCGAGGGTTTCCAATACACAGTTGGTTCTTTAGGCTTTTGTGACACAATGTAATGCCAAGCAACATAACAGGATGAGGTAAATTTCCAATAAAAAGTCAAATTAACATTTTTTTAATTTTTTTTAAATCCATAAGTCATGAAATAATACATAATTACTCATGAGTTAAAGGGTTTATATAAATATCAGTTTCTCAAGCTGAGTGTTTTTATTCCTTTGAAGTTGTAAGACACAAGAGTGTAGTGTTTCCTGTTAGAAGTGCATCTGCTATAACTCATAATGTAGACAATGAGGAAACTGTCAAATGATTACTGTGTCTAGATTGCAGCTGTGCATCCTCAAAATGTTTTCCTTTCATCACTGATGAAAATGTCCAGCCTGAACGGTATTATGCTCTTTAGCAAAAATGACAAGTCAGTGGCACAACTGAAATTTGACTAAAGATTGTTTTTCTTTCTGTTTTTTTTTTTTTCAATGTCTAATCATTTCCCACACAGATTTCAATAACCTAATTATGCCGAGAGAACTTTTCAGGGACAATCTGAAGACATTATCAATAAGGAGTTTTGAAATGGTACATGACCTTTAAGTATTGTATTATTTGTAGTTCTAACATCAAATGAAAGATAAAACGTATGTAACGCTTCATGTACTGTATATTAAATCTGAAATACCCATCCTTTAGAATACAATTTTAACATTCACTGACGCAAGTTACTTTAAACACTCTAGCTAGTCACTTGAAGGTTGGTTCTAGCCATTGGATGATGTTATTGTAGATTTTATAGAATAATATTTAAAATTTACATCCATTTGGTTGAAAACACATGATTGAAATCATGCAACTGTGAACACTAAATTTATGCATTTGAGTTAAAACCAATTTTTCAGTTTTTCCTAAAACTTGAATAAAAGGTAAGAACACACACGCTATGTCTTTCTTAACATCATATAGAGTCCTTTTGATGCATTGGCAAACAGAGCTCATACAATACTGTAGCCCTTGATCATTGTGAACCTCTTACATATCATTTCAGTAAGGGATTTAGATAAATCATGATCTTTTTTTGATTTTTTTTACCTGTTTCTTTTTGTCTTTATTTAGTGATGTTAATATCTGATATAATGTAATGTTTTGTATTGTCATGTATAAATGTATGTGATTGCTTGAATCTAGAATAATCTTCATAAGCATTGGGTAATATGGAGATGATTCGTGGTTATAAGTCTCTGACCTGTCTGTAAGGGACTTAGATATTATCTTATGTCTGAACTTTTCTCTCTCTCTCTCTCTCTCTCTCTCTCTCTCTTCTATTCTCCTTTTTGTCCTTTCCATGTTGTATATTTATTTGATATAATGTATTGTATTGTCATGTGCATTTTGCTGTTAGAATCTCCTTTGTGCAGGAAATAAAGATATATATAATCATCAAGTCATAAATTTGTACATAAATATTCATGAGGTAAGGGGTTAAGAAATCTGACTCAAATCCTCATATATCCAGAAAATGGTTATGAGACACAAAATGTGTTGATATACAATGCAGCAACCATATTATACAGCCTTGTGTTTTACTAAAACAGCAGTTGGAGTGGAAAATTCACAATGAATGAAAACTTCAAGTTCAAGCAATAAAAACGAACTTTTAAATGGCACCAAAATATATATCCAAGAGACCAAACAATTAAGTACTATGAAATAGATAAACATGGTATCAATATTTTGTATAAGATGGGCTATCCTGTCGCCGATTATAACCAATGATTCACATGGATGTAAAATCCTGGTAAGTAAATAATTGGTGCAAGGCAAGTGAAAAATCGGAGCATTATCTTCCTAATTTTCTTGCACAAATTTTGGAATGGCATGACAGGGCTAGTGATAATTTTAGGAATATTACACCCCTGAATTTGACAATAATTTATCTAATTATCAACAATTAACTTTTAAACTATAATCTACTTGATAAAACTATAGGCTTGATCTTGCCTAAAAAATGGTAAACCAATGGAGAAAGATTGACATTAAATAAACAACTAACTATATCTCTTCCTCTGATATTATTGAAACTTAACATTTATAGAAGTAATATTGATAAAAAAAACCATAGATCATTATAAAACAACAACTATGAAGCCAAAAACAATTTAACCACAAACCATCAATATCATAATCATGTGATTTGAGAAAAACTAACAGTTGTTGAATGACAGAGCCAATAGCCACTCAATAGTCTAACTAGTTAGTTATCAACTCTAACCACATATGGTGAACACAAACCTTGATGACCAAACATAAAAGATAGTTTGAAACTTTACTCTAGCAATAATATTAACCATGCATATAAACCAAATGTCTGAACACCATCATATACCTGCTTCTAATTAAAGTTCTATAATTAATGGAGAAGGCTTCTAACAGCATAGAAATCATACTGAGCTCTGATAATTGCAACAATAATGTATAGTGAGGCACCTTTCCCCCATTTATAACTTCATTAAACCTTAACCAAAACTATGAAACCATTCCATCCAACCTTAACCCGAACCTTATGCACCTATTTGGTAACCCACTTAGCTCCACTTATCACAATAAGTTAAAAGCTATCTATCAAATACCAATACACTACAGGCAGTCCAAAATGAAGACTCTGATTTCTACAAGCAGTGATAAGCTGCGGAACTCCAATAAATGCTTAATAGAGATCGAACTCATACCTTGTCAAAGCCTTATCCATCTGACTATTATAAGCATAACCTGCCAATAGAAGTGAACTTGAGGTTTGATGGCAAACAGAAAAAGAATGTCCAGTTTTCAGGCCAATATGACCTTTTATACTCAATGGAGGTGGAGCAGGGCCTTTTTTCCAATTTTGGGGAAAGCACCCTAGCCCTTTTTATGGGGAAAATAGCAAGCCACTTGTTTACAACTTATTAAGGGATTTTTTTTACCATATTCATAAATATAAGCATAAACTGGTCTTGGCACAGCAAGACATACTAGAAACTAAATATAAAGACTAATCAAATATTTTGTTTAAGAATCAATAGAGTTAAACAGAGTTAAATTAGCGTCATAATATTGTTCTCTAGGTTTCTCAATGATCAGCTACCTCCTTAATGGGGAATTTTATTTTTAAGAGTGGGGAATTTGAGGACTATTTTTTGGGGGGGAAAGGTGGTTATTTAGCTTGGGGAAGCAGCCCTTTACCGGCTACAGTTAAGAAGGGTAAAAAGGCCCTGTGGAGACATTTACCAACAAAACTGAAAGAACAATTTTGTTAACTCACAATATCATAATATAATGAGGCTTTTTTACTTCTCTTTAGAGCAAAACAGACAATCCTAGATGTCATTCAGCATGGATTCTTTTCTCTTTTTCCTCCAATTAACTTCAGACCTCAGTTACAGTACTGTCAAACTTTTCTCCTTAGAACTACAGATTAACCCATATATATAATACAGAAACTTGTTGACATCCCTCTTAACAAGCAGACGCAGCTTGTTATATATACCACATAATCCACTGTGTATATCAGCAGCTGTGTAACCCAACTGATCCCTTGCATCACCAGGTCAGGACTGGATAAAAACACTTATTTTTTGCTCTACTCTTGGTGAGACATATTTAATTTCTGTCACTCTTTTTTTACTTTTATTTTAGAAAAAATGAAAATTAAAGTTAAATTACGTTCATGTAAAAAAAATTAAGTATATAACAAGCCAAGTAAAATCTTTTTATCTTAACAAATTTACTTTATTTCAAATAAAAGTTTGGGCTGAAACAAAGACCTATTAAACAAAAATAAGAGCATATTGTCCAATTCTCAAAGTAACTTTTTCAAATATCTTCTAATAAGTTATTATGTAATATTGAAGATATGTGAAAGTAAATTATATATCTTAAATCAGGCCCAGATCCACCGGGGGGCCGAGGGGGCCTTGGCCCCCCCACCTGCCCTGGTCATACATTTTTCTAGGCTATAAAATCCCTTGATTACACCATAGCAGTGTTGTCTAGAGGAAATCCCCATCGTGGGCCCCCATACTGAACCACCCGCATAACCACCTGACCAGCCAGACTCCTATTGTCTTATGGCCCCCTGCTGTTAATGTGTAGGTAATCCGAACCGGCAGTCGTCCATGACTGTGTGATAAGCATGTGTTTAGGGTACTGCGGACACGTTCACTGATTAAGAGAAATTTACATGGCATCTAATAATTGGGAAAAATCGGCAATTACCAAAAGTTTGTATCAGATACAACTATAAACTATTCTAAGCAAATGCAGTTTAAGAAATAGCATAAAAATAGTTAAGCTAAAAACAACAACTAAGCTGGACATTAAAATGTAATTAGCATCGAAACAATTATCACTAGAGCCAAAAAGAATTAATAATAATAATAATAAAACTACTTTGACGAAATCTACGCAACAATTTTTTTAATTCACGTTTCTCTTCATGTATAATGTTTTAAATCTTGCATTAAAAGCGGGCTAATTAGCTGCCGGCAGGTTGATGAACTATCAGGTATGAAAAATTGCCAATTTCGTTTTTGAAAAAGTTAAATAGGTAATGATTTTTTTTTTGTTGTAGCAAACCTCAGATTAGATGATCCTCCAAATTAAAAATGGGTTTTTTCTAAATGTCATCAGCTTTACTATTTTTACGTAACTTTTTAAGTATTATTTTTATGAAACTAACTCCTAAATATTTTTTCCTGATAGGAATAAATACAAACAGCAGGCCGATACATCATCATGTTCACTTTTGAATATTTATGAATATAATAATCTCCATGTATGTGTATTCATGGTCTCTTAATAAAGAGACCCTGGTGTATTTTAAATTTATAAAAATCATGAATATGAATTGAAAGAATTTGAAATTTTCAATCTGCCAAATTTTGGGACAATGTATATGTAGATTATGCATGATCACTAATTCAAATCAAATCCAGGTATCAGTCATTGAACAATGTTAGTGTAAGTCGAAGATATGAAATACTAATGCACAGAAAACACAACTTATGTGCGAAATAAAACGGATATTAAAGAGTTCATATTAAATATCAACATCTTTCATTACTGAATATTGTTTGTTTTGTTACTGATTTAACATTTAGAGAAAAAAAATGTACCAAAATTCGACACGCAGAAGGGGCCCATGCAACCGCCCGACCCTAAAACGTGCGCCTGATTTTTTTTTTATCTGGTAAGTCTGTGTGTGAAGGCTGCTTCCAGATCGACAATTAGACGTCAAGATTACCAGGTTCGAACCTAATACAGCATATACCCGGTATTCTCTTCAACATATTTGACAAAATATGTTTAAAGTGATTTTTTTTCCTCAGATTTAAACAAAACTGTCTTTTACAATGTTGAGTCTAAAAACTGATGACAATTCAAAGCATTCACTACAGGGCTCTCACTAGGCTGAAATTTTTGGGAGAAGTGACTTCTCCCTACGGTCAAATTAGGGAGAAGTGGGGAGACTTGAAGGAGAAGTGATATTTCTCGTAAAATTGATGCTTGTCGTAACCGGACCATTGGGACACACATTTATTTAAACAAAGATGAATGTTTACTAATTTTATTGCAAAATAAATACATAACACAGGAAAGGTTGAACAATATATAATCTATTTCTATAAATAGATTAAATAAATTCTTCAATTACATAATATTCAAAATAAAGGGTTAATTCCTGTTAAATTGATTAATTATTTACTCAAATTGTATTATACTGACTTTAATGAACTTATAAATGCTTTTGGAAATGTTTCTTTTAAAACATACAAAGTTCAGAATTGAACTTAATTATTTCAATCTCCTTTCCCTGTATACTTACATGATGCATGTCTAGTGTGATTTGTAGTTTTCGCTTGTTTTTCGTGCCCAGTAGCATACGCATTGACAATCTTACATTCGCGACATAATTTACAGTGCCAAAGACCATTTTCATCTTTAACGTACCAGTCAAATGATGCCTGGTTTAGTGCTTTAGAAAACTGACGTTTAGACGGTGAATCAATTTCAGTCTCTATTTCTGACATTTTTCGTTTAGAACCAGGTTTAGGCGAATCGCCCTTTAACCAAGATGCAACGGACATAGCGATGTTTCCTACTGAATTTTTTGCTAAGAATGGTGGTTATGAAGTAATTTTTGCAGTTTAAATAATCAATGCAGCAACACCTCGTATAATTACTTTCACTCGTAAACGCATGTTTTTCATAGTTTGAAATCAAAAGTTGCCGGAATACAATTAATAATTGGACATCTTCTACTTATATTTTCGCTGTTTTGCGGCTCATTGTTTCATTAATTTAACTCGCAAACTCACGTATTTCGCAGTTGCAATCTGAACAATGTATTCAAAAGTCGCCGAAAATTTAATTAATGAACCTACCTTTTACTCACCAGCCATTCCGTAAAGTTGCAAGTCCTTGATTACGTAATTATTGTTAGCGGGTGGCCATTCAAAGTCGGCATTAGTAGTAATTGGTATTTAGCCGAATTTGTTGTTCGTTTGAGGTATCGTATTTTGATTGGTTAATAATAATAAGTGTCAAAAGACACGATAATTGATTGGACAATCGGTTCTTCGTCATTGCGTGTGTTAAGTACTCTATAACCACACACATGCAGTGTAAACAAGCTGTGAAGTACTCGTCTCCTTTATATGGGTACACGTCGATTGTGTATAAAGCAAATACAGGTCATTACACGGTCTCATACACACGCGCTGAGAACTGCCTGGGCGACTTCAAAGACAAGTCAGCGTATTGTGTTTATAACTTAGCCAAATTGTCGGCGAAGTCAACTTCGCTTTGATCTTGCAAATGGGCGAAGTCTGAAAATTTCAGGCGACCACTTCGCTCAAGTCGCCCCCTCGCGAGAGCCCTGCACTAATTGATAATGTACACAAGTCACTTTATCTTTTTCTTTTTTTTTTTGGGGGGGGGGGGGGGGGATCCAAAAAGCACTTATTTTTTATGCCAGTCCCCCCCCCCCCCTACTACCATCATTTTTTTAATACAACTGTAGTCAAATACTATTACACAGTAGTTATTCAAAAACATGGCTTTGCGAAGGTAAATATAAAATTATATCGCTCAAGGCTCAGTCCCAATTGACATTTTTTGCCTAGGGAATGTACTCCCGATTGAAATTGATGAGCCTCGGGAGGCGTCGGGAACAGGTTCCCCTGTGTCCCGCGGTAGATTAGAAAGCATTGCGAGCCATGTGGAGTCATTGGGAGGCCTCGGGGAAACCAGGCCGGGGAAACATAAGCATAGCTTCCCGGAAGCTCCTTGGAAGCATTCATGGAGATTCCGCGAAATATTTTTTCCTCCGAGGAACCCCAGTCTTCGATGATGTCTCGAAGGTACGGAGACCTTTCTGTGACACATTCCATACCTTGTGATAGAATCTCAGAATATTCGCAAGAAAATCGGCAAGCGCACTCTAAAAGTTTTTGCTTTTTTTTGGTCAACTTTAGACTGAGACGGTCAAAAAGGCCATGGGGCATTGCTGGGGGCATCCTCATAAACCCCCGAAAGTCTACCCTTGATTTTGTCCATCACCAAATTCTCATAATCTCCATAACCTTTCCGAGGCACCTAGGATGGTTCGATAAAATGATACATCCCCTAATCTACGGGGATATTCCCCTGATGATGTTAAAAGTTCGATTAAGCTCTGATTCACCTTCCCTGATCATCGGATAAATTTCACGAGCATCTGGAGCCATCCCCGATAATACAAGGCCATTGTACCATAACCAAAACATCAGTGAACGTTTCAACGGACCAATCCCAAAGCTTCTCATAGGACTGCTTCATCTTTTGGGCTCAAACATCTGATGCCATCGGGAGAAAATTTGTGTATTTCCACAACGCTGATGATATTTCTCCAGTGGGACCTAGGCATTAGATCCATGGTCTTCAAGTTTAAAAAAAAAACAAAAAAAACAAGAAAAGCACATAAAAACCTTCACTTGTATCCCCAGATACTCTTCAGAATGCATCTCCATCACAATAAAAACCCTTTTTTTTCCCCCAGGGAAGCATGCCCCCGGATCCCCCCTACACTCGATCTTAAATAGAATATTACATTACCATTAAAATGATACCTAAAAATTACCACTTCTATAAAAATAAGTCAAGAAAAAAATATATATATAAAATGCTTAAGTATGTGCATGAATAGGGAAGGACTAAGTAAAAATATGTTGTTTTCCAGCAACACTGATCATAATCTAACAAATTTTAAAAATAAATTGAAAAAAAAATATTAGAAAAATGATTATTTTATAATAGGGTTACTTTTTGTGATTTTCCCATATATTTTCAAAGGTTGCAAAATTCAAATGATCTGCCGTGTGCCTAAACAAGATTTTCAAATGGCTTTCTCTGGAGTTCTGTTTATTAGATTATCATTGGAAAATGTGATTACTATCAAGTTGTTTTGTGTGTGTGTGTGTGTGTGTGTGTGTGTTTTCTAACCCTTTTCCCTTATGAATGAATATAGATCTATACTGATTCAATTGCAAACTCCTATGGGACAAAGTCAATATATGATCTGATGCAGGAAAATAGTCAAAAGATAATCCAAAATAATTTTGGTCACATGAATTTTATCAATAAAGAAAACTTAATTTCGAGTGCGTTCCTGTTTTGTGATTGTTTTATTCCAATTTGCAGCTTAGTACTAAATGCAGGACTTATGCACAATCGAACAAAACATGCAAGTACAAGTCATTTTAACATGTTTCTTCGACAACAATAAAATTGAAACGGACAGCCGCTTGCAAAATCGATTTAGTGTGTGCATGTATCTAATGTAATTTTGCTGTACTATTATCATATCTGGAAGACATCATATTCCAAATAGGCATTTTGTGTAAAACAATTTTAATGAAAACTTGCTAATTTAAAATGATTTGTTAATAAAACATTTTACATACCTGACCAGATTATGAATTATAAATCCGTGTGTCAATGAATCAGAGTTGTACGGCGCTTAGAAAACTTGTTTCGATCAAGTCAATCAATGTTCTAAGTATTCCATATTCCTTGCGCCCGAATTTCATACTATTATTCAGAATTGAAAATACATCAACTATATGGCATATTGGAAGTTTCTGAAAATACATAAAATATCAAACTGTGATTGTTGGGGCGGGGACGGGGAATTAACAAAATGAACGCACCGGCGGCGTTAAGGGCAGTATATGTGTTAAATAGATTTCCTGGTTAGTTTAATAATATTTTATTTCATATATATGTGAAATGGGGTTGGGCCACAAGTTCTTACAACTTAGAATCGGTCCTTCCCCTACATACAATTGTAAACAATGGCATATAAATGGTCATGAAAATACATAATGGAAAATATAATCGTAGAAAAAAGAAAAGAAATATATATATATATATAGAGAGAGAGAGAGAGAGAGAGAGAGAGAGAGAGAGACTCGTTGAGGTGGATCCTTATAATTTAATTACATTATTTAGTTACAAAATATCAGGCATTTAACCCCTTATCCTAATATAGGTGTTCACACACATATATGTAATTAGATATACATACATGTACATATATACACACAGGATTTTTTTCCAGATCAATGTTATATTACTGTAACATTTCTGTAAGTATATGTATAAAACTACTACTTAAGAAAATTTAAAACAACATTTTATCTCAGTAACATTAATAACCTTAAAAAAATATTAAAGGAATGTTAATATTCAAATCTTTTAGATTTTTTAATAAAAGTTTGAACTGCTTCAAATAGCAACTTATTTTGTTCAGAATTAAGATTTGAACTACCATTCAATAGCATGTCTACATGTAGGGGGTGGAATGACCTTGTTACCTGAAAGAGAGAAATTCTGATATCAGAAAAACGTGTACATTTAAAAAAGTAATTAATGTTCAGCATTTTCCATTCCGTTTTGACAGTTACATAGGGGATCTTGTCTAAGATGATTCATAAATAAAGTCGGACAAGTGTAGATTGTGACGTGAGTGTGTGTGTGTGTGGGGGGGGGGGGGGGGGTTATGGTCGCAAAGCTTCTAGGAATGCCCCCGAACAACAGCTTTGAAGTATCGGGGATGGCTCCCGATGTTCCAGGGGACCTCCGATTATCGGCGAAAATGCCCCGGAGCTTCACCAAATTCGAAACATTATCGGGGGGAGTATCAAAGATTTTGAGTAAATTTCATTTATCTAGCCATGAACTAAATATAGAGGTAGGGAGATACGATGGAACAGATAGAAATGGATTATGTGCTTGTAACCCATCTATGATAGAATCTGGATATCATTTCTTGCTTGTGTGTCCAAATTATAGATGTATAAGACTCAAATACCTAAAAAAAATACTTTCGATAAGTATACGTGAAAACAAAATGATATTAAAAGTAT
>CM037795.1:1405193-1455193 GCA_021229015.1 Solen grandis
TCCCAAACCCATATTACAGGATGTATCAGAACCCTTGGCATCAAGAATGTTCTGAATCTTTTCGCCCCTAACAATGCTAGGTGACTACTCAGGAGACAGAACTTGCATCGAGATTCCAAAGCCTAACAATCAACAACGATATACTTGTGCTATCTGAGATCTTACCCTGATGACAGTTGACAACAGACTGACTGAAAATCTGAGCGGACCCGCCTTATATACTTTCCTACAAGTCACGTGACCGACAAAACATAGAATCTTCCAGGGCGAAACCATTTCCGTTAAATAAACATAGTCAAAGGGGTGTCAGCTTATACGAGAGACTAAATGACCGTGATTAAAGCATTTAAATCGAATTAATGAATTAAATCAATGAAATATGATAAATTAAGCTATTTAAACTTACGGTTTGATGCTTCTTTATATTAATGTCGCTATAATAATGGAATGCCTGCGTTGAAAACATCGAATCGGAAAACCGGAAGTAGAAACTTTGATAAACTTTACTAGAATTATTTTGACGAAAACATTTAAATTACACACTAATAAGCAGGTTCGTTACACGTTTATACAAGAATGGTATAATAAGAAACCATCTAAAGGAATACGTGATATATACAACTATATTATTACCTCATTTAATATGAAAATTATTTGTGATTTGAGAAATTGTTTAGTTAAAATGAGAGTTTTCTTTTATATTCTTTGAGGAAACAAACAGGCTTCTTGCTAATAGGGTTCCTAGAAATGAACAAGAAATGATATAGATGAGATACAAACTACATTTCATTTATAAATGTCCAAGGCGTATTTATATTATATCTATATTATTTGTCATTAAAACTAGCATAAACTTTTGGAGTTGTAAAGGAGTTGTGAGGTGAAAAAAAATATTTAGAATGTGAAAATTTATTAAATTAGCCTTTAACCGTTACGGTGGATATTATTTGATAAGCAGGTATGATAATATATTTCGTCATCAGCTCATCCTTTCATTGACAGTGTTGTTTAGATATTTTTTTCCTGCATTTGTATTGATAATTTTGTAAACCTAATTGTGTTCGTGTATATATATCCTTATTCTTTTATCTGTATATGATTAACGATATACATGTATTACAAATTCATAATGTTAATGTTCTGTTGTTGATATAATTTTCACTTTTTTTTTTTTTTGCACATATGTAAATCTAACAGTACAAAAAAGTCCCGTGAAATCGCAGGAATGTTGTTTACTGATAGGGATTCGTTTGAAAAGATGTGGGTTGTATCACTTCCCAGGTCTCAACCTCAGAATATGGTCTATGTGCTTCACATTCATAAACCGCCCTTGGTGGCCGAGAGGTCCAGGCGCTTGGCTGTGAAGCCGATGGTTGTTGGTCCGACTCATCGAAATTGGTACGGTATCCGTAATGAATGACCCATGTTTCTTTTTCTGATGGACATTCATTTTCACCGCTGTTCTTCACGAACGGTTGAGATACGTGCTGATATAGTGTTTAAACTTTCAGTTCGGTCAAAAATCCAGGAAAGGATTGTTAGGTTATTTTGCCATCTATTAGACCTTGATGGGAATAAAATGACATTAAACAATTCATATCATATTAAGTTAAAATGAAAAAGAGGTACAAATTTAACCAACAAAAAAGATAAAAAGGAGACAATGTTGATCGAAATGTCACATACATGTTTATAAAGGTGTGTTTAGTTATTTATAATTGTTGCAGGTCTGTAAAGTTCGCTGGTAACTGGGTACTCAATATCCAGTTACAACCAAATTCCCAGCCAGCTGGGAATTGGATATTCGCAAATTACCAGCTACACTATTAGCTACCTAGCTGGTTATTCGACTGTAACTTGGAATTCGCGAATATCCCATTTCAAGCTAGCTGGTTATTCGGCTGTAGCTGGGTATTCAACCTACACTTTGTTTTATACTTAAATTATAAAAATTGTGAATTCCCAATTCCCAGCTAGCTGTGTAGCTGGGAATCCAACCTACACTTTGTTTTATACTTAAATTATAAAAATTGTGAATTCCCAATTCCCAGCTAGCTGTTTATTGGGCTGTAGCTGGGTATTTGCGAATAACCAATTCCCAGCTGGCTGGTTATTCGGCTGTAGCTGGGAATCCAACCTACACTATGTATTATACTTAAATAAAAAAATAATAATTCCGAATTCAAAGCTGGCTGGGAATTCGGTTGTAGCTGGGAATTCGTTGGAAGGATTTGAATACCCTTTTTTGGAAAAAATGGGTAATTAATTCATACGTATCTTTTCAATTGCTTTGAACAATGATATTTTTATTGTAACCTGCATAACAGAATTTAAACAAAATCTACAGGAATGCCAAACGAAAAACCATTCTAAGACTTCTTGTCAAATAATATGGTGCAAACAAAACTCCGTCGCCCGTTTTCTGTGAATGAACAGACTGTGGCAATATTAGCCAATGTTATCAGTGTGCGCGACTCTACTGCCGTAAATAGAATTAATTTGGTACTAAATTTGGTACAGTCTGGTGTACGAATGACGTCAACAGTCAACAGGAGTTCTTTCCCCTTGTTACTACGCAACAGACTACAGAGTATTCAGAGTGTTCGTATAAATCCACACGATAAAACTCGAAAAATAAATTCTCGAACAGGAGGCGTGTAGTTAAAAATTGGGATATGCTAGCCGAGAATGCCCCAAGAATGTAGTATTTTCGAACAATACGAAGAACCCATCACACTGTGTTCACCAGATATGTTACTATTTTAGATTTAATTAATTTCGGCCGATTCACCATAAATTCGCACAAACTGTGCAATTTTATTTATTTATAAGTACAAACATCACAGCTACTGAATGGTTGCCAAAGACCGTTATACTCTATATAGTTGTTTCGTAACGGCGCCAAATCCGAAACAAAAACCAGCTCCTTTTTAATGGTATTATAGATATATGATGGTCAACAAAAAATGAAAACAGGAGGTAGGTGTTCTGGGTTTCTATTTTTTATTCAAAACAAAAGTCACGATTTAAGATGACCCCTATATTTAGTATATATAAATATGTGTGTATTTTGTGCTTATCTCTAAAGCTGAAAACTAGTGGAATGGCTTGCTTCAAATCCAAACAGGTATATACCATCAATATTATTACTCTAGGAATTATTCATCCTTCTATCTAAAAATAAACATCTATGACCGTAACTGTGTTCACATACTTCTTTTATATTATTTCTCCCGTGAGAAAATGTCTGAAACTAACTATTATATCTCATGTTATAATTCATTCATATTTGAAGTGTACTGAAACTAAATTACTTATACTACCACGTTCAGTGCAACGACTGTTAACTATCATCAGTGATTTATGACTGGCACTCATAAAAATTAAACAAAAAGTTAAAACAGAAAACGAAAACAATAAATTTTAAAGAAAATATGTCCATTGAATGGTAACATGCGTGACAAAATTTATTTGATTGTTAGTTGCATAAGGTAGTCCAGCTGTTCGGAACCGTTAATAAATCAAAGTCTCAGTGTAAAAGAGGTTGAAGTTTTATCCCGGACACTTTCCAGATAATCAAATTAAATACTTTAGATAGTCATACGATTCTTGTGTGCGATTCTTTTCACCGGACAACTTATTTGTATATTCTAAATTTATCAAATGTCATAGTTGCCTTAGCTGAAGTCAGAACTGGAATATTCCATTTAAATCCAAACAAGAGGATGTTACATATATACTATCAAGGAATATTGTCTTCGAAGGTAAAATGCTGCTCCCTCTGTGAACGCGACCCCCAAAAGCGCAAATTTTAATGTTGGTTCAGGATACTGCGAGTTATCGCCCCTTCCTTTAATGGCGACAGTCACAGACGTTGTGGACGATTCGAACTGGAACGTCTATAGTAAGGATGGTGAGTCTTAACTGAAAAACTGTTGACTGCATTCATATGATCACTCGAGCACGTACACAGAGAATATGCTTTCACTCCGGTGTTAGATCGCTTTTTCTTTACGAGTGGTTCGATTTTTTCTTTCCTGGTCCTGTTTTTTTTATTTAAGATTTAAGAAGCAAGGACAGGAAGCATTAAATTCATTTGACCATGTCCTAATATTAAAATAAATATTCCATGTATTTAACCTTTTTTAGACTTCTCTCCTCCTTCTGTCCATTATTGTCCATATTGTGTTATTCAATTTGACGTCATTGGGGTTGGCAAGCGCGGCTTGGTTTCAGATAAGGCGTATACCAGTCAAATATCACAAACTTACCACTCTACCATAAAAAGGTCATATATAGCGCTTACAAGCAGTCGTTCTTGCCAAATAAAAAAAATAGAAAAAAATACGGCATGTAAGAATAATATGACATGACTTTTTTTCAGACTTGTTTATGGGTTTCCTTGGTGTCTCCGGAAATGACGTGAATGTGTACAATTCGTACGTAAACGGAACAAGCGTCACGAATAGTGACGTCAATTGCATGCGACGTAACTTTTCATTGTGTACACAACACTATCGCCATGTCCTCCTCGATTCTTGGAGTGCCGCGAATTAAAAGAGTAAGATCAATCACATATGCTCTTGTTCTCATGTTTGCAATAACTAATTACTCAAATGACAATTCTTAATTAAAACATTTAAGCATCTCTCCATTTTTACATGTATTTTCATTTATGTATATATGCTCAAGCCATGAATCACTTCCAAAGTTATAATAAAATTTCCATTTAAAAAAAAAGAAAGACTTGCCCAGTTTATTATTAGTCGGTCTACCCAAAGCATCAGTTGCCTAACAACCAACTGCTCTGTTCAGGTCTTTGCCCTAGGATAATTGATTTACCGTTATTGAAATGTATTTCGCCTCTGCTTTATTGATTATAAGTAGCTGAAATGAGTTTTAATTAATTTTAAATATTTTTTTTTTAATGTTGATTCCTTGTTGTTTATAAGAAATTTTCTAGCTTATCAGCTCTAATTATTATTCATATTTTCCTTCTATATACATGAATGTTCTTATCCATCGCAACATACTATGTTTGAATATTCACTTATTTTTTAAATCTGAAAACAAATGGCTAACATGTATTTTGATGTAGCATATGGAAATAAATACAGTAATGAAAGTGTCAGTTTGGACATTATTTTCAGTAGAATCGGACTGATTATATCATAATTCCTGTGACACCAAAGTGTTGAAACTGTTGTAAGTTAAACATGTAAGTGTACAATGTAATGCTCTGTCATATTGCTCTGCACAGGCAACAAAAGTACCAAAGAAATCAATTAACTTTTTGTACATGTTTCCAATTTCAAAAAAAATCGTATGAACAATGCCTTCTCTATAGAGAATATTGACCTGAACGAACCCAAATCGTGTTTTCTTTGTCGGAAAATATAGTGAAATCAGTCAATTCAGAGACAGCGCCATTATACGTCAACAAAAGCAAGGTGTTGACCTGGTGTACGTGGCTTAAACATGTGGGTTTAAATCACGGAAGGGTCACTCGGATATTTCAGATGACCAAGCCTTCCAGCTGGTTTGCTGTAAGTCGGTGTCTTCGACGACAAATTGTCTGCTCAGAAAATTGAGCATAAATTGATGAATTATTCTTGTTGCATGGTGTGATTTAACATATCACCGGTTGTTATGGGTACATTTTAGTTTTCCTTATCGAGTAGGCTCGCTAGATTGTTATCATTTATTATTCCGCCAAACGTGTGTTGGGTGTCGAAGAGGAGTTGCATTCTTTGTGTATTTGTATTATATCGGGGCTTATTTTTTTGACTATGTCACTAATCACTCCAGTGGTTTACGTCAGGTTTACTAACTAATACTGAAAACAGGTCATGACCTCCTTATGCATGCGTAAGCTGTATTCTTCGAGCCATAAAAGTGCACGTCTACTTTTGGTCCTGAATATTCCAATAAAGTTCTTTGAATTCCGACTGATAGAAAACACTGAAAAAAAAGAAAGGAAAAAACAACTATGTATAATATAGACTAGACTATAGTATGCTCTATAGTACCAAAATGGTTTTGAAGTAAAATATTGCTTTCATAAAGATTCATTCCCGATACAATAACTCAAAATATTAACCCGACTTTTTATAACACTTATTACTAAGAACTTGTTACACATATGTTGCAGTTGTAAACATACACTTTTTTGCTACCTTTTCTGTATGAAAATTGACCTGTGACAAATATGATTGTTCGTCACATCAAAAATCGACTTCGAACACATTTGTCACAAATATGTTACATATGTGTGTGATTTTCATTACACATTTGTAACAGGTGTATATTTGATACAGATATTTTATAGCAATATGATATCTTATTATCAACGTATTTATTGATTATAAACCAAAAATATGTATTCGGTAAGAGTGTAAATACTTTCTATCGAAGAGAACGAGTTATAATGATGTCTAAATATTGAGAAAATGAAACGTTTTCTTTCTTTCTTCTTTTATTGTAATGCCTACGGTTCCCTAACCATCATACATAAATGGGAAATGAAAAAACGAAAGCTATAATCAGACTGCGAGTGGAAAATCACTACTGAAAACAATCGTAGTTTTATTGTATCAAAATAAAGTAGTCTCTTATTTTCTTTCCCATAGACAATTATATTTCTGCACTTTCAGCCAGTAGCTCAAGAGAGCAACTCAACGATTTGACGTCTTTCATTGACCCATCCGCTGCGACGCTGGGCGTCATTACGTGATTGAGGTAAGCCCATGCTATAACTCCCTTGAGTTTAACTTAAATGTGGCACATATACCCAAACAACACACCCTGTAATCGGATTTCTTTTTCTTCTTTTTTTAATTTGCTGTTTATTAGGTGACTTCTGGTAAATACTTAGTAATACGTAATTCCCTTTAGGTATTTAAGATCCGGACCTGCACATCGTTTCGAGAAGTGGTATTTTCAAAAAGACCCAAAATGCATTTAAGTTTATATATAAGATTAAATATTTCAAATTTTACCTGTGATATTGAAGTTTTGGTCTCAGATGTGCCGATATGCACCTAAACGTATCCTAGAAAAAATAGATGGACAATGATCATAAAACGGACAAGAAAAGGCTTCGACAAGAAGGTACTTATGTCGTTCCATTAACGCAATTATTGAAAGGACACTGTATTTCAATAATGCAAAGGTTCGTCAAATACATATAAACAGAGACATTAATCTCCTGCAAAGCCAGTTTAAAATATTACATGTATTAGGCACTCAGCAGATCATTGAATATTGCAAAGTTTACAAAAAGTTTGGAAAAATCACAGAGGAAAATATAACCATATTATAAATTAATTATTTCTATACTACACGGAATAATATTCAGTTTGATTGATTTATTTATGTTTTAATTATGAGTTTCAAAACCTCTCGGCTTTGCAATGCACGCACTACTTACGTTAAATGTGAGTTTACTAACTTTCTCGCATTTCTGATACGTTATAGTTTAATCATAATTTATTGCAATCATACATACATAAATACATACAATGTTTACATGAAATTAAAGATTCAACTAATAATACATTATGTAGATGAAAATATAGTATTTATATTTAATTGCAAAAGGATCGGGCCACAAGTTATAACAACATTAGCGGTCGGCCCTCTCCTAAAGTAAGTTATAAATAATGATATAACTGAATGTTTTTTAACGACACCTATATTGACCGATTCCCACCGTTAACCGACAATTTCAATTCCGCTTTATCATCTTCAGCGTATGTTAACCTTCCGGGAACGACAGTTTCCAATAACGACAAACGGCATTCGTGTTGCCGCCCTAAGAACGTTTCTATACAAGTATTGTTCATTAATGATAACGTGTGTGTGTGTGTGAGAGAGAGAGAGAGAGAGAGAGAGAGAGAGAGTTGAATGACACATATTTTTTGCAATATTAATACACCAGGCGTGGAAGAGGCTTTGGAATCTTATGCTCTCAAGAAAGGGTCTGGAGAAAACACCGTTCACAAACAGAGCTAGCTTTTAAGTTTCACAATCGAGTTGCAACAAGCGGAATACAGTAAGCGTATTGCAGTATCCGGAATGCATTGTAGATCTAACGGATTGCAAATCAAGACAACACATCAAAAGAATTGTCTAAAATGTCAAAAATCAAGAATATATTTATAAAGTTCAATAATTATAAACAGACATTTACACACAGAATAACAACATCAAAAGCTGGAAAATAATTTATTTACATTTGATTTGAAAATTGTAATAAATAACAACAAAATAAGTTACAAAAGGAATAAAATTTTGACCTGGTTGCCCTTCCATATTTTTAATCATAACCATAACCGCTTATGATGTGTTATAGTTTGTTTATAATTTTTCGTTTACAAGAAACATCCATTTTAAGCGTGATCAAAATATTCGTGTCATTTATGAAAAAGCAACCTAATTTGCTTACACGAAAATCAACTAATCAAAAGAAAATGGTAGCCCTGCATTAGACTCTTTAATGTTTTTAATTTACCCAAAGTTGTACACACGAATTTTGCATGATAACGAGTTTTAGCCCGCCAAATTCCCCCAGATATTTCTTAACATTAAAATAGAAAGGTAAAAAACATACTAGAATATTAAATTAATTATCAAATACCTTGTCATATATTTCTACACCTCAACATCAGAAAGAATGACTGTACATCAGGTTCACTAGCACTGAAGGTCATTGCCTGCTTAGGTACGCAGCTTATAGATTAAATCTTCACCCAAGATCAGGATGAAACAAGACACCAAGAGGCTTCCAGTAGGTAATCATGAAAGAAATAGCGAGATCAGCTGACTTATGCAGGTAAATGTGTTTTTTGGGGGTTTTTTTCGTCATACGACCTTTGCCGCTATCGGTTTAGAATTAAAAGTATTTCTTGTAAAAACTACCATTAGTCTCTCAGTGCCTTATTTGTTTATATGCTTTGCTTTGTTGCCCGACAGTTTTTCAGTCACTTAAGGAATATAATGCGATACCATTTCAAGAAACCATCAATAGTTGTCTCCCTTCTACCATCGAAAAATTTTACCACATTGATTACATTACTCTATTTTTTATTCTCGAATGAGCCTTTGATTGATCTCTGACAAATTCAAACGATACTTTTTTTGTAAAATTCATATAGAAAAAAAAAACACGTCAAAAACTAAAAATAAAACGCACCCCCCCCCCCCTCAAAAATAAGGTAAAGTACTAAATGATAAGAACTTTAAAACGACCCCCAACTGGCAATCCATGTTGACTATAACATTGAGACGTGAATAAACAATGAATAGATCTATGAACCTTGAAATTTGATTTGCACAAAGGATTACAAATTTCACCACAAATAGACCGCATGGCAATGTTTGTGGTTAATTTCTATTGTTATACGATTGGAAGGTCACCACTGTGATCTATATCCATCAAAGCCGAGACATAGGAAAACGACATGGCACGTCACATGTATTTAGATACATGTATATTATGTTAGAAATCGAACAGTTACAATATTTGAATTTGACATTTGTATGATACTGTAAGTTATCACTTTCAACAATGTTAACAGAATTTGTGAACATCTAGAATAACTGCAGGTAGATGCCATAAATGGTACTGAATACTATGAATTATAATAATAGCGACATCTATATGTAAGCAGGTATAAAAAAATATTGAAACATGACAACAATGTTGTAAGTTGAGTGCAGTCATGGAAGTGTTTCCCTATGGTAGTATTATGCTTTATATTATACATATGTCAGCCTTGGTCCATGTGGCCGGGTAAATAGGGCGTCCGCCCAATTTCCGGTAGGTCATGAGTCCAATCCACGGTCACAATATACCAAGTTCGTGAATATGGTAATGTTGTATTCACCTTGCTTGGCGCTCAACACATTAAGTTAGTTGCATGACATTACGGCTTCAATGTGATATGATTCAATGCATCACGATTGATTTCAAGAATATATAGCTTGAACCTACCGTCCCCGGTGGCCGATTGGTTAGATCGGGCGCAGGAGGTCGTGGGTTCAAACCCCGGCTGCGACATACCAGTCGTAAAAATGGTTCTGATTAAGCTCCTTTGATTGGTGTTCGGCATATAAAGGTAGTTCCAGAACTGGTTTGTCTGGTGTCAGGATAATGTGACTGGGTGTGGTGTGACAACACTATATCTGTCTTAAGTAGACAGTCTCAAAATGACTGAAATACTGTCGGTGGGACGTTAAACAAACATGTATTGCACCGCAATATTCACATAAATGATTACCTCACACATAAGAACATTTCTACCGATTTTATATTACACAGATATGAAAAGTTTTCTACAAAGCTTCGCTCAATAACGACAACAAATTTTCAAGCAATTTGACAGAACTGACATATAGTTCATTTTAAATTTCGTAGTAGCTAGCGTCTTCCAAAGCGACCATTGCCTCGTAGTTCAGTCTGAGTTGTTGACCACCAAGGGATTTACTTGGGATCAGCCCTGGTTCTACCAAATAGTTGACAACACGGCTTGGTTGTGGGGTATTTTGCCTGAAAAACAACAAAAACAAAGACGACGTTTGTTAATTATGTTTTCAAGTTTCAAGTTTTTATTTTCAAATTCCAGGTCATAGACCCAAGTGGAATTTTACAACATGGTGGCAGTTGCGTTTACATAAATACAACATACAAAGATTTCAAACCACTGTTGACGAATATTGTGAAGTTAAGTCAGCCCAGTGACAATAAAGATGTTACTACTAATAATGATGTTGACTAAGCCGGTAAGTTGGCTGATGCTTTTGATATTTTATTGACTGTGTTGTTGTTATTAATTCGACTATTTTTTTATTAGTTATAGTTTTAATTATTACTTACCCATTAAACGTGCTGGATACCTGCATTGCTCGCGCTATAAAATAAGAAGGAAACAATGTATCAATATATTTACAGCATATAATGTGGGGCGACTGCGGAATGTCGCTGCTTCAAATCCCGTCTGCGACACATAAATAAAATAATATTAAGTGGTATGGTTAGCTCTCTTCATTGATACAGAGCAACACCGGGTCTGGTTTACTCATTGTTAGTGAATAGAAATGTCACCACCCACACATCCATGGCGTGATACCACAGTTCGATATTCAGTATTAGTGCTGGCCATATATAAACTTTGTACATGTGTATGAACTTCTCCGTTGTATTTGTACATGACTGTATAATTGTTAAGCGACTTTAAACAATAATCTAATGAGATGAACCTTCGATTCTTAATCTTGTATCGAATTCTGTATGAGTAACAAATATTTTGTTGAATTCAACATGGCTTATCGATATAAAACAGCAAATGTAAATTTCAAAAGGATACCTTTATGATTTCCTTTAGCTTGAATAAAATTGAAAATACTGTTTGATACCTACGATTGAGCTTATATGTTTCTCTGTAAACATCAGCTGTTTATCAAATGATTTATGCATTGGCGTTTTTTTTTTTTTTTTTTTTTTTTTTTTTTTTTCCGATATGTTTGAAGAACGCACACTGATTGGGCCAAAATTCCCCATTATTTCATGAAACGACCAATGAAATGACTGCTCTGCAAAAGAAATGTTAGTTCACAATCACAATGGAACGTAATCATTACGGATTTCAGGCCAAGTTCAAGATGATATACCTGTACGACGGTTTCTCCTCTGGATCAAGTTCATCGCAGTGCTCACTGAAAGAAGGACACCCAAGATGAAAATAAGGCAAGCTAAGACGCTCATCCCTATGTTACCTGAAATAAAAAAAAATGTATTTAGAGAGATCATTTATCTTGGACATCATTCATATGATGAGGGCGCCGTTGTAACGTGGTACGGATCCGAAGGTTGTGGGTTCGAACCCCGTTGGAGGAAAGAACTCTTCGTGACCTTCCCGGGCGCAAAGTACTGGTCCAACCCAGGAACTGTCCAGAGGGATTAGTATAAGTTGTTAGAACTTGTTTCCCAATAGACGTAAAATAAATAATAAATAAGTTTAAACTAAATTCATATGTGCACTTTTCCCTGAAAATATACATGTACATATAAAGATTCTTCTTGGGTAAAATAGTAATGATATAGATCTAGTTAAAGATTTTGCCAAAAATAAATTTCGTAATTTTTCGGCGTAGCTGTATAAAATGGATTTTGACCTTTTCTTGAATCAATCAAATGTTGGTATGCAAATGAAGCCATAGTAAATGCATTGCTATCATTGACTTGTATATTTTATTTTTAGGATACTCCAACCTAAAATGGGAGTTTCTGGTTGTATAAATCTTTTTACTTGATATAACAGGTTTCTTTTTCAGTTTAACATGAAAAGTAACGCAGTAATGAAAATTTAACACTTCCTTATCAATTTACGAGTGCTGCTTTGGCAATATAATTAAAAAAACAACAACTCAATATGAAGCAGCCATATGTCTACTTTTAGACCACAATTTCCCGTACTTTGTTAAAGTGAACTCGGCCTTAAGGAAGGTAACTACTGCGGAGGAGTTGTGCAGTTTATTGTGCGGATCTGGAAACAAAAATCGGATATACGCGGTTTATAATCTTTCCGTTTCGCTTGGTTTACTTTTAAAAAAAAATCAGCAAGTGCATAATATTAAATGGAAGTTGGTATATTGGCCATTGTTAGTTTTTTAAAATTAAATCCGTTTTGTTATATAGTCTTCCAAAACCTCCCATAATCTTGGTATTTATAAACATTTTTGCTAACGTTTCTAACTTTATAATTGTTTAAATCTGTTTTACATGTTACAATTGACAATTCTTTAGCTACGCCGAATATTTTTCTTAAATATATTTTTAACTTTGTTGACTTTGATTTTCTGTTACTAATCTTTGCCTCAGTAGAATTTTGCTGATCACTGAAGTATTCTATTTCACTAATTATCAAAGTTCCATGCCTTATTACATGGGTCTGTATGCTTGACCACAAGTTCCGGTGAAAGAGTAGTCAGAGCGTTCAGGAAGTCGTGGATTCGATACGCGGTCGCGATGTCGTGAAAACGATTCTGGTAAAGCTCCCGTGTGCATATTGCGCTCCGCACAAAGGGTAGTTCTACGACTGATTGGTCCGGTGTCGGATATAGTGACTAGATGTGATATCAGTCACGCGAGTAATATCACACTGAGACAGTACTTTAACTGTCTCATGCAGACACAAATCTACACTAGAATGTGCACCTGTTACATCATTTATCTCTAAATATTAACACTAATGATATGTTTTGGAACATTCTTATACAGCGAGGAGCAGATATTTAACAAAGTGTACATTTACTTACTGTTGACACTTTCCGTTCCAGTCTCACGTGTGGTATTAAACTCAAACTCACGTGTTGTATCAAGAACTGCAATGGTCAAAACATCGTATATGATACGTTTGCTTTTGTCGTTACTGACAAACATAACTTTTAATCTGCTTAATTAGACCAATCAATTGTATAAAATCAATCCCGAATTGGCACAAAATAGTTTCCTGACATTTTTAGTCGCTTGCGAAAGCTAGTAGCGTACACTCATAGAGTTTGTTCCTGTTTGTTTGGTTATTCATAAGCATATTGATGGAAATATGGAAAACTACCATAGGTTAAAACATGAAGTATAATGGTAACATTTATTGTTTGCTGTGTACTGTCTGGCAGTAGATTTTACTTTAAAATCAATTCAGCGAATTGTAAATTAGTGCAGTCTTTTTCCTCTAAGATATGAACAATTGTTTAGAGCCGATCACTAAATGGCGTCTTATAAAACAGGAGGGCCATGATGGCCATGAAACGCTCACCTGAGTACCATTGCTACAACTGATTACAAGGTTTTTAAACAGACAAGAATTCTGATATAACTCAATCTTAAACAGTTTAGCCCTGACAATACTACACACCAAATATATAAGCACTGGGCCTTATGGTTTCAGAGGAGAAGACTTAGTGCGGGGTCATTTATCTCCAAAGGGCCACCATTTTGAAAACCTTGATAATGAACCATTAGATGATGCAACATACCAAATATCCAATCTCTAGGCCTTATGGATTAAAATTTTTAAAGATTTTCCTATATAACTCTATGTAAAACAAGTGACCCTATTGCGGGGGCATTTATCACCGTAGGGCTATGATTTGAACAATCATGGTAATGAACCATTAGATGATGCTACATACCAAATATCTAAGCTCTAGGCCTAATGGATTTTTAAAGATTTTCCTATATAACTCTATGTTAAACAAGTGACCCCTGGTGCGGGGGCATTTATCACCATAGGGTCATGATTTGAACAATCTTGGTAATGAACCATTAGATGATGCTACATACCAAATATCTAAGCTCTAGGCCTAATGGATTCATAGAAGAATTTTTTAAAGATTTTCCTATATAACTCTATGTAAAACAAGTGACCCATGGTGCGGGGGCATTTATCACCATAGGGTCATGATTTGTACAACCTTGGTAATGAACCATAAGATGATGCTACATACCAAATATCTAATCTCTAGGCCATATGGATTCATAGAAGAAGATTTTTAAAGATTTTCCTATATAACTCTATGTAAAACAAGTGACCCATGGTGCGGGGGCATTTATCACCGTAGGGCTATGATTTGAACAATCATGGTAATGAACCATTAGATGATGCTACATACCAAATATCTAAGCTCTAGGCCTAATGGATTCATAGAAGAATTTTTTTTAAAGATTTTCCTATATAACTCTGTGTAAAACAAGTGACCCCTGGTGTGGGGGCATTTATCACCGTAGGGCTATGATTTGACAATCTGGTAATGCATAGATGATGCTACATACCAAATATCTAAGCTCTAGGCCTTGCAGTTTTGCAGAAGAAGATTTTCAAAGTTTGCATTTTTAAAATCTATTTTTAGCTCCTGTGACCTAATTATGCAATAGACCAGAACCATTTATACAACTTTAGTAGAGCTTCATCCAAGGAACATTCCTGCAAAATATTTTTCAAATTGGCCAAGCCGTTTAGGAGGAGATGTTGTTTGAAGCAATTGTTGACGCCGGACGCACGCACGCACGGACGCACGGACAAAAGGCGATCAGAAAAGCTCACCTTGAGCACGTTGTGCTCAGGTGAGCTAATAAATAGCACATTACCAAATGTTAGCTCAGCAAAATCTCGCTCAACCAGTAATCTGTCGATGACGTCTATGTAATTCAGCACACACTGAAACTCTGTGTCGTTATTTGATGTAATGACGTCACCATTCAATTCAATTTCCAAGAAACTATTTTCCGGATCCGTTTTATCAATATTTCCCTTCAAGTTATGACTATGCCACAATATATCAATCCCTGTCGTGCTGTTGACAAACTGTGGCCTCTTCCCTGGTGTCAGCAAAACTAGTTTTGTCCATCGTCTCTCGGATTCTTTTCCCCTCAGCAATTCAAACCGTAAGATTTCTTTAACATATCCAGTCCTCTCTGGTGTACAGCGGATTGAGACATTCGGGATTAGATTTGACGTAAGAACGACAGCATTTGGGTTAATGGTAATTCGCACTGCTAAAATGTATATGGAAATCAAAATGACATTTAAAACAAGAAATATCTTTAAAAAAGATATTCGGCGTAAGAAAAAAAACAAAGATTTAAAAGATAAGGATAGTATTACACTGTAATATATTTGTTTGTTTGTTTGCTGGGTTTAACGTCCCACCGATGGTATTTCAGTCATTTGGAGACTATGTCTACTTGAGACAGATATAGTGCTGCCACACTGCATTATCACGCCGTAGAAACCACGCACAGTCACATTATCCTGACACCGGGCCAACCAGTCCTGAAACTACCCTTATATACTTAGCACATGGAAAGGGAGCTATAAGAGTACCATCTTTTACGACTTTGGTTATAATTTAAGATTATGATGGAATATATGCAAACCAATAAAACGAGTGTTTTCCGAAATCTTCGTTTTAAACCAAGATTTGACTGGTTCAAGAAATAGACTAGGTCAAAATTCAATTTATACAGCTAACGCCGAAAAAGAAAAAAAAAACAGAAAAAAAACAACAAAACAACAAACACACACATAACAAAAAAAACAAAACAACAAAAAAACAAAACAAAAAAACAAACAAAAAAAAACGCTGCAGTTGTGTTCAATTTGGCTATTTTAGATGTGTAATCAGCTTAACAAGTCAAATCTCTTCTTTAATAAGGAACAAATGAACTGGACAAAACAATGTATCCTCAACAGGTGTTAATATGTTTAGGTAGCAGCAAAATCTGTTTTGGGAATAATTGATTATAAACCTGTTTGTCATTTTCGATTGCCGATAACTTGTATGATTGCTTGTCAAAGACTAGTTTTAAGCAATCGGTCATTGAGGACAGGTGCAGGACTGGCAATGATACAACTTCGTAATACTGTTAAAACAGTTTATAGACTTTAACTCCCGCTCCCCACCCCCAACTTAAGAATAGAAAGATAGATAGTTTATTTGCAAATCCAATAGGCCTATAGGGTCATGAGGTACAATGTTTGGCCTAATATGCCCCCACCTCCCAGTTAAGAATACATTAATGATCTATTTAAATAAAAACTATATAAATATGAGATTAATATGTGATAACTCCGGAATTCTGATATTTTTTTCAAATAACGGTAGCTTTATGCGTAACTGTCCATATGATATAAGAAATTGCTCTCATTAGATACCAGAGAGACAGACAGAGAGACAGAGAGAGGATAACTTGGAGACGATTCTAAGAACATGTGAAAAGAAGATCATATTCATTTCACAAATATGAACGTAAAAGATATGTTACCTGAGTAAAGACCAGTCAAAAGTGACAAAAGTACAAGACAAACACGCATGTTAAAATCATATCACTTTGAGACTATCATGAAAAATGATAAGTGATAAATATTAAGTACATATTTAAGACAAAATTATTGGCTGAAGGCAGACAATAGCCTATTGTTTAGGAGGTTTCCTGTTTATTACACAATTAAAGATCATCCACAAATGAAGACCCAATTTCCAAAACTGCTTGAAAAGGAAGTGGCTTATAGCCGACAAGGTTTCTGATACGGGTTTTAATTGATGTAGTTTATGCGTTTTTACATAATGGAATTTTGTAAATGAAAATAAATATATAGATACGGATATACCACTCGTGAATTTTTGAAATTGTCTATAATAATGATTCAAGGTATCATTATGTTTTCCGATATCTGAAGTTTAGTTTAACGTTTTTATATTTTATCTGCGGAGTGTTATATTGTACTTACACAAAATCAAGTATACACATACTTTCCGGTTTTAGTTTTGTGACGTCATTCACACCAACTATAGTGCCTACATTCTGTGTATCCGTGTCTCTACTTTGAAAACCGAATAGCCTCTCAATAACAATTGTATAACTCCACAACATTGGTCTGCTGAGTTTAAGCAAAAGTATTGAAAAATCAATTTTGCGTCAAAAATAAATATTTACGGGACACAATAATTAATTGTCCGTTGCATAAAAGCACGAACGAATTAATTTCTCCATGATGTTGCACAACTTGACCATGCGAAGGAATATAGTTTGTTTTGATGCAAAGGTGGCTCGTAGATGATATTGGATAGTAAATATGCAGGGGGCGGTTGGGGCAAAGTATGAATGTGATGTGATTGGGAGAGGGTCCAGGGGGGACATGTTCCCCCGGATTAAAATGTTTTAAGTATGATGGAGATGCATTCTAAAGGGTATGACACGGTATGACACTGATTAGGCTTCAGGATTGGTCCGTTGAACGTTCACTGATGTTTCGGCTATGGTTCAATAGCCTTGCATTACAGACCTCACAGAAGCATCGGGGATTCCTCAGAGGAAACAAAATATTTCGCGGAAGCTCCGTGAATGCTTACCCGGAGGTTCTCCGCGGATGTCTCCCCGGCCTGTTTTCCTGATCAAACATCGGGAAAAATTTCAATTCAAACAATGATTTTTTTGCAATTTTCCCGAGGCCTTCCGATGATTCCACATGGCTCGCGACGTTTACGAGGCTCATTTATTTCCATCGGAAGTACATCCCATCCCCGAGGCAATACCAAGTGGGACCGAGCCTTAAGCATTGAGCTATATAATTATATCTTTTACCTGCGCAAAGACATGTTATTGAATAACTGTTGTGCAATCGTATTTGATTACATTTGTATATACTGACCCCGATTAAAAAAAAATAAAATAAAAACATAACCTTGAAGGGGGGACACTGATATTACTGAGGGGGCATAACTCCTTCCGAGTAAGAAATATGGGTTTCTCGTGCATTTTCATTCACTAACTGGCATAAAATATTTAATAAGTGCTTTCTGGACACCCCCCCCCCCCCCGGGACCCCTAAGTGCGAAAACACGACAATCAAACGCGATAACGTTGCCCTCACCCTTTGTTTTGTCTTGTCCGCGCGTAAGAACGTCGTATTGTCGCGTCCGCGCGTCTAAAGGACGAAGCACGAAACGATAAACTGCACTTGTCGTATTGTCGCGACGTCGCCTTCCGGTTAGCATTCGCAGAAATTTAACCTTACATGGTGAATTTCATATGAATAATATCCTTTAGTTTTCTTGTTGAATAATACACATACATCTATGATTGTAATGATGATTTTGATCCGACTAAACAATGGTTGTTATGAAAATGTTCAAGATAAGCATAAGGTTTTGTATTGTACTGTACATTGGTTTAGGTTTTAATCAGCACGGCTTTGTTGGTTAAAGCGTTTTTAAATGAAAGACAGCACACGAACATGCATAAGTAATATCGTAATATCGTTCTGGTGTGTTGGCGACCTTTAAAACGCTATTATAGCATCATTTAGTTTTTGTAACGTTAATATATATATATATATATATATATATATATATATATATACATATATATATATATTTGTATTTGTATAGGTCTATATATACTGTACAGAAAAATTCAATATTTTTCCTTTCTTCTCCGAAACTGACTTTTAGGGCAAAAAGCATGGTTTTAAGAAGACACTGACTGAAACATGTTAACCACGTACGTTGTTGAAAGTACTAGAAAACAGAAAACTAGCAAAAAGTGTTTTATTTACAATTCACATAAAATACTTTGTTTAAAAGTAACTGGACTTTGCAATAATACTTTATACAATTTATCTAAGTAAATTATATCAATATACATATAGACGCATTATTATCATCATGTGCCACTTAGTACATGTCAGTTTGGTAATATAAATACATCGTTTTAGTATATATCAGACTTAATACTGGTTTCATAATATTAGATAAATACGTGTATCAAAGATGCTCATCACCATCGTTCTGTTTGATTGATCTATAACTAACGGTCAATTAATTATGCAATGTTATATCGCCATGTTACGTTACATTTTTTATATACTGTATGCTAAATATATCGTGACATTTCGCTCATCAGCTCATGTATGCTGAATATATCGTGACATTTCGCTCATCAGCTCATGTATGCTAAATATATCGTGACATTTCGCTCATCAGCTCATGTATGCTGAATATATACATTTCGCTAATCAGCTAAGAGAAACTTACATATAAGCTTAATTATTTTTTTCTATAAACATAGTTTTATGTGATAAGAGTATCTTACATTGTCACCTAAGGAGCATCTTTTAGCTGGCTACTTAAGATTGACGTGCTACTCAATGCATATATTAGCTATCTCCTCAATTGTAACTGAATTAGCTATCGTAAAGTAATAATGGATAAGCATATGAAGTGAATATAAGAAATTGTGTTACTTATCTTTTTTCCTGTAAATATTATATATACGGGTTTTTTTGTGTCATGAATGTACAAGGAATGAAGCAATGTATAATGGCTATCCCATTCCGAAATAGCGTCTCAAAGCAACGATACTGAACATTTTAACTCGCAATGCGATTCCTATTTCCTTTGTGAAGTAGGGGTATGATAAACAAAACATAAAGCATCTCTTCCCAAAGCTCAACCTTGGCCATCCTAGATTTTCTGAGTATCAGCAACTTCTGAACACAGGGGACATGCTCCTTGCAGACCCGCCCAACAGTCTTGGCAATATATCCCATCACATTCCATCCCTGCCTTTGTCCCATTACACTTTGTGAGCTTCACGTCGTTGTAACTCCTTTCCATATTTTCACAACTGATGCATTCCAAATGATTTTTGTTCAACAGAAATCTGTCCAGATATGGGAATCTCGACACAATCATCCACGACCATCTCATTTTTCGCTTCATCGTTTGTTCCATATGCGCTGACTTGATGTGCTCGCAGAGGAATGTCAGAAATCCGACCCTCTTGTGGCATATCCTCTTACGCAAGTAGTCAATTCGCTCCAGTTCTCGTTTTGGGTAAAAATATGCCGTTATTTTATGTCT
The DNA here is from genome assembly GCA_021229015.1 of Solen grandis. Classification (NCBI taxonomy): domain Eukaryota; kingdom Metazoa; phylum Mollusca; class Bivalvia; order Adapedonta; family Solenidae; genus Solen; species Solen grandis. The sequence continues at coordinate 1,425,618 of CM037795.1, forward strand.
CATTCTCAGTCCGTATCCTTGCACGAAGACTAGGCCAAAAGCTAAGACATACAGGCATAACAGGGTCCAAAGAGTGGTTGGATTTGGTGCAGAAGGGTTAGGTAGGCAGCCGCTTATATCAAAACTTTTATTAAACACTGTATCAATTGTTTCACCATTGACCATGGTCTTATAAAACTCGGCGACTGGCCCAGATCCTTCCACAATAATTTCTACTTGACCTTCACCTTTTGCATCAATGTCCACGTTTCCATGCTTCTTAACAAGACTCAGTATGTAATACAAACTAAAGTCGAAAAAGACAACAACGATACACAGAAGACAGTGGAAACAAACTTGAACCAATGCTCTTTTGCAATGGGCAAGTTCATACGCGCCTGGTAAATACGAGGAAGTGTCTACGTAAGCAGACTTTTCTTTTTCTTTTAAGGGAAGAACACGTTCTTGGCCTTTGTCATTGGATTGGGTGTCAAGATTTCTAAATAGTCTCGTTATATAAATATTGTCGTAACCGAATCTTGAATTGTAGTTTTTGATGTGCCAAACTGTCTCTAGAATTAAAAGCAACAAGGACAGAGATAAAATCTTTTTTACGACAGACAAGAAAAACTCAAATATTTTTGTTTTTCGTGTAATTTCCTCATTGAAATTAGTTCTGATTTCGGTGACATTTGCGGACGTATTTAAGTTTCCTTCAACTGCCGTTGTCACCTTCATTTTAACGTCAAAATATTTTGTTGCCTCGTCTAATTTTGTCCTGAAATATGTGAGAAATATGGACGAATGATACAAACGAAGCTTATCGATGAAAAGTTATTGCTGAAATCAGCCCAAATATATTAGTTAACAAATGTAAGAAAAAATAGGATAACGTTATTTCGATGTTAATAAAAATATGTTAAAAATTATTTATTTAAAAAACAGAACTTGTGATTAATGGATATCAAATATGTGTTAGACTTAAGAAATAGTTTTTGAAGCCATGGCAGATATGGGCGAGTTTGGTTTCCATACCGTATATCTCTGTATACAGTTGCTCCATTGTTCGCAAAGTCACCAAGTTTTTCACAGTGAGCCGACGTCGTGTCAAAGTTTCCACAGAGAATATCGCAGCCAACAATTCTGTTAAAGGTTTTGAAGAGTAAATAGTAGACTTTTCTTACAGTTTTTAAAATTAAACAGAAGATTTTTCTAATTTTTTTGAACATGGAATGATAGATTCTGATTATAGTTTTGAAAATTAAGCAGATTATTCGTAAAGCTTTGAAAAAGTAATAAAAAGATTCTTCTTAAAGTTTTGAAAATTCAACAAAACGTTTTTCTAATAGTTTTGAAAATTGAATAGATTCTTCTTGTGTTCATGAAGAGAAAATGGCCCACACATGACATTGGCATGTTACGACCATAACTTAACACATAGGCTCACGTTCATATAAGAAGACAGTTACAGTTTTTTAACATATGTTTCAGGCAAAAGATACGTAAATAACTTAAGTTTACATATTGCATTTTCCGACAATAAAGAAATATTTTATTATGTTGTTTTGTATTGAATGATTGTGCAGTTTGGAAGCTCAATACGTAAACTGAAAAGCTGAAGCCATGCACGTGGGAAAATGATATAAAATAAAATCACTATCATATTTGTTTTAGAATCCAGGTCCACCCGTTCTAGAAATACTTAATATAGATCATGGGTTCAAATTCAAAAATCAAACTCAAAAGTTAAAATCTTGGAAAGGTGATCGCCATGTTTTATATTTCTCCCGTTTTCTTGTGGTCATGTACTTTTAAATCCGTGGCTTCGTGAAAACTGTGTGTCATGACTATGTAAACTAATATTCACAATATATTTGGGTACAGTTACAAAGCATGAACAAAACGTACAGAAGATGACACGCAAGCTAATATGATATGAAATGTGCACTTACAATTTACAGACTGATTTGCAGCCATCGTACATGCTTTTGTACACACTTTTACATTCCTGAAAGAAATTAATAAATGCTTAAATTGCCTCATATAAAGAATACCTCAATATTATATTTAACATTATCTATTCCACGTCGATTGAATAACAAGTTCTTGTAACATATATTTATTCTATTCGACTATTGCTAGCTTGGACCAGTACTTATAGCACATACAAATGGCAAGAAAAAGCCTTGCCGCTGAAAAGGTTTGAACCATAACATTCGGAACCAAAGTCCTGCGCATTACCCCCGGACTACGGATATTACATCAGTACTAATGGGGTATTTATTTTCAGAAACTGTAGTTTGCTTTTTAATCGCAATGTCGCAATGGGGGTCATGTTACCGAGGTTTAACTCTATATTAATAAATCGAAAAAGAAAAGAAAAAACATACAGAAGGAAATATATATCATTAGGAAATAATCTTTCTAAGTTTGCATTCGACCAAAATATTAAATACTGCAATTATTGAATAATAATAATTACAGCGACAGAATAAATTACTGCTTATCGTATGTTATCAGAGAATATATCGTATCTGATACAAGATTAAGAGTCCATCTCCATGTTAGGCAAATAATAAAAGTTAAACAAGAGGGCCAAGATGACGCTCAGCTGAGAAAAACTGCCTTCGTTGCCTGTACAAGTTACTAAATTATCGCATAGCGCTACTAAATAAATAATCCATGAGAACATTTATAATTCCACGAACTAAACAGTGCATGTAATTGAAATTTGAAGCCAAACTTGACTGAGAAATTATGGCTTTAAACACACAAATTTAAACTATGAAAGGGGCATAACTCCTGACCTAATTGGCCAATGTCAGCAATAATCAAACTTGGCCAGAAGAATATGGCTATAAATATTATTTTAAAGTTTGAAGATGATTACTTAGAACTGAATATGCTAGAGTGCAAATAAAGTGAAATATGACATTTTTTAATATCAAAAGGGGCATAACTCCTGACCTAATAGTAGATATAAGCCATAATCGAACTTGGCCAAAAGAATATGGCTATAAAAAAAGGCATAGAGTTTGATGATGATTGTTTCAGAAATGAAAATGCTAGAGTGCAAACAACGAATATCTGGCATTTTTTAATATAAATGGGGCACAACTCCTGACCTAATAGGCCGAAATCAGCCATAATCGAACTTGTCCAAGAGAATGTGGTGATAAACTTTGTCATAAAGTTTGAAGATGATTGCTTTAGAAATGAAGATGCTAGAGTGGAAAAAACTGAAAATTGGCATTTTTTAATATTTAAAGGGGCATAACTCCTGACCTAATTCGCCGATATCAGCCATAATCGAATTTGCTGTGATTTTATGGTAATAAACATTGTCCTAAAGTTTATAGATTATTGCTTAAGAAATGAAGATGCTAGAGAGCAAACAAACTAATTGTGGTCGACGGACGGACGACGGACGCACATGTGCTCAGGTGAGCTAAAAGGAAAGAAAGAAAAGAAAAAAAAAAGAAAAAACCCCGACAATGTTCATGGCAATTTCCAAAGTTGAATAAGGATTATGAGTTTATTATTACTTCAATATGAAATGCTCACTCACAGTAACTTGGGCCTCCATAAATTCTTTCCCATAATCTGTTGCTGAGTCTAACTCATCCAAGCCATCAGATACACCACCAAACGCGTCGTTTATGTTCGTTGCCAAAACATGTAGATGTCGTTTTTCGTTTTCTATATATTCCGATATTTCAACAATTGGCTGTGCTAGTTCACTTTGTAAAGCCTTAGTCCGATTAGCAACAACTTCAACAATGCATGCCATTGTATATCCTGTCTCCCTTGCGTTATGGGTAATATTAGCAATCGGAATAAGTCCAAAGATGATTGACAACAGGACTGCCCTCCCTTTGCCGGTGCATAAATTTGGAATCACTAAAGCTACAACACAACGAGAGAAAGGCCAAAACACAAGAGAAACACAGATGATGATCGTTGAGACAACAGCGATGATGGCAGAATGAAACTCATTGTAACCAAAACTCTTTAGCAAAACCAGATAAAGCAGCGTGCCGAACGGAAGCCCCACTAAAATATAAAATGCAACCTTTAAGACCTTGTACTCGTCGCTGCCACTCTTAATAACGTCAGCAGCAGTTTTGAATAAGGCATTAACAGTTTTGTTTGTACAGTTATCCTGTCGGGTGCTGGTATTCCCAGAACCTGTGCGTGTTTTGTTTGCGGCTTGACTTTTCGAATGACCCAATGACATATGACATAAATCCATATTGTCCGGCACATTGATGGTATATTCTGGTGAATTGTTGCAATATACTTCATGTTTTGTTACACTGTTACTATTTTTCATCTCATCAGTTGTAGAGCCGCTATCTGAAAAGAACCATTACACTTTCATATTTTAGGATTTCTTTTCTGAGCATTTTCATTTGCTCTTTCTTATATATAAATTACTGAAAAAAAAGGAAGAACAATGGAACACTGTAATGAGGCCATCTGAATACAAAAAAGCAACAACGTTGCAACCCATGTGATGTCGAAATATTCAAGTTTATTCTTTGTTTCAGACCAGTATATATGAATAAAATACATAAATATATGACCAGCAGACATGAATGAAATACAAAAAAAAAATTTTTTTTTAGTACACCCTTGTTTTAAGGCACATTCGCTGGTGGTTTTGACTTGGAAAAGTTGCACGTGCCGGGGATTGGCAGGGTCTTACTCCGTCCCTGGTGGTCGTCTGTCTGAGACATCTCGGTAATTAATTGTTGGTCTGGAAAGTTGAGATAAACGTTTCTGTATCATCAGCATTTATAATCTTTATTTTTACATATACATGTATATTTAAAAAGATAATCGTATTTTTATAGCCACTTCATTTTAAAGTTACTAAATAAGTTAAGAAAAAAAAACAACCTTCTTTTACCACTATATTCATTAGAGAGAGAGAGAGAGAGAGAGAGAGAGAGATTCCCTTACGTTAAGTCCAATTGATCGACTTCTCTAGTGCGGTTCACATTCAAATTTCTTGTTTGTGTCTTGTTCGTTCACAGAAATGTGTCTCTATTGTTCATCTCTTTATAAGACAGTACTTGGGAGACGCATTTGTTTTCAGGCCTCGTATTGCTAAATACAAGTTTCCCGTCTCACGTCACCTAATTTTTTACATTTATCGAGAACGGTGATGTTTCTTCTTCTAATTCTATTTGGGAATGTGAATTATTACAAGCTATAGGATAATCGTTTACATAATTTCTTAGCATGGCAAAATGTAAAAAGTATTTATGAAAGTGTATTTTTTGGTTAATTTTTTTAATCATGAATTTAATATTTAAAAGTACGAATTACACCAACTTTGTGGAATAAAGATTAAATATAAAATGGAAATTGCTCTTAAACATCAATTTGACACGCAGTACACTATTTTAGTGTAAAAGTCAGAAGACCATCGTATTTTTGCAAATTAAATTAAATTAGGGAAAAATTATACACCAATTATGAAATATAAATACAAATTTTTAAACAGAGATACATTTCGGTGTTAGAAAATTACCTTTGATTAGCCTGAATTTTAGTATTAAGAACATGAAACTATTGAAGGAAGTCATATAAAGTCAGAACCTTCATAACTGAAATAATGCTCATATATAGACTGCAGTAGCAATGTCTCTTGAAAAACAATTAAGTATAGCAATTAACACTTTGACCATGTACTGACGATTTAAGTGTGTTTGTACATTTAACAATGGCCTCTTTGTATTGTTGATCTGAGTCAGCAGGGTTAGTGACCTTCATACAGACGGGTTTAAGTGACCCAGAGCATCCTTCTGTTGAGGTATCAGCTGTGTGACTTATCACTGCAACGTGATTATGGCATATTTCTTAAATGACATCCATCTGATTTACGTCATGCGTGACTGAATTATAAACAATGTGACAAGACAAATATCTAAAATATAAAATAATAAAATGTATATGTCCATTTTAAGTTAAACGATTATTTCCGGCATTCGGAAATGATAAGCAACGTAGCTTATAGCCCGGATTGGGGATTATTTTTTTGAATGACGTTGTTTGTTGTTCCCTTCTTTCTCGAACTTCTAGTTCACATTCGTTCGTATGTTATCCACTAATTCCAGTGTTATTCTTTTAAGCATCGCCTTTATAAGATTCAGTATTAGTATTGTGATGCATTCCAGGTTCGTTTTCGCTGAGCGATTATTTCGACTGCTTCAAATAACCGACACGATTTTCAGTCTAAATTTACGATATAGAGCTTTGATAAGAAGTTTTAGGCTATGTATTAGAACCCTGATAGCCATATTCCATATCTGGTCACTGGATGGAAATATTTTTATGACCCTTTGTCACTTAAAAGACACCTTTCACCGTGAGTATCTTGAGAAATAAATTCATGGTAGAAAGTCACATCGTTGTTTCAATTTTTATTTTGAAATTCAAACTTCACCCTAGAAAAATGTAAATAATCACTGTTCTAGTTTTCAGGGGAGATACTTCATAGTTTCGGGGAGTTAACTCGTGAAACATATTTGGATTTAATAAATAAGATTGTTTCACATATGAGTAGATGTATATATTACCATACAATACATGAAAATGACTATCAGACTTACCAGGAGATATTCTATAATCTTAGGTCCTGGACATACATAGATTGTTGTATTTGTATTTACACATTTTTTTTTTTTTTTTTTTTTACATATAACTAAGGTCATGTCTTAATATTAAAAAGTGTTTGACTGTGTTGTTAATTCTTTAATATACATATGCGAGAATTGTGTATGTAAATCATTTCTTTCTTTTTCACTCCAAATATTATTTAGTAGAACTAAGGAATCCTATTTCTGCAAAACTTAACTCATTACCTTAAGAAAATGTAAGATTAATTGATTTTATTTCATATGCTACTATATATGTGTGTGTGTGTGTGTGTGTGTGTGTGTGTTGATTGCATTGATATTTGTTGTCACTTCCTTTATTCTCTCTCTCTCTCTCTCTCTCTTGACATAACTAGACTTTTTTTTCTTTTATTTTCCTGATTAACATATGTATACCCACATTGATCACGTGTTAACTTGATAAATAAATTATTATACTGATGATTTACTGTATTGTATACGTCTGAATAAAGTACAAATGTATCTGTTCTATAAATAAATAAATTGTGAACATATTTTAAATAAGTCAATATTCAGGGAGTATATATATTTTCATCTCCTTTAATCAGTAAAATTGACAATCAAGGATAGTAAAGTCCTAAGTGAAGTACATGTTTGGAAACACGAATCACATTATAAAGCAAGTAACCAAACATGGATGTTCGCGGATAGCAAAATGATAAATTGGCCAGTCATAAATGATTAATCACGAATGTAGTCCGGGTTCAGTGGCTGATGGGTCAGAATTATATGTGCTAAATAGCAGCTGACTCGAATTCCAGCGACAATACACAGCGCAAAGTAATACATGAATTCTTTAAATAGTTGAAAACACATTTTACGAAATATTTAAGTGCTTGGCTCTAAGTTGATACTGATTATTACCTTATTAACGAATACTTTCTATTAAGAAATTAACTGTGTGAGTTTATTTATTAGAGACACGAAAATGATGACATTCGCCCCGAAGTATTTAAGTATTGTTTAAAACTAAGTATGGTTGGTTGGATTCGAGCAAAATCTTCCTTACATAAATGTGTTTCTCCGAAACTCCGGATATCTCGAACAGTATGGTCGATCGGTTTCTCAGTTTGGATGACAGTTTTTCCGAAACTCCGTTTTCTCGAACAATATGGTGGACTTTTTTTCCCGAAATTACGTTTATCTCGAACAGTAATGCTGACATGAACATGTGTATATGTGGACGCAAAACTATTGTCTTAATTTAGATCACTTTTTTGTCAGATCTTTGTAAAATAAATCAAAACCTATAAACCGAGACAATTTCTACTAATTGCCGTTTAAAGTTACAGATATGATTAATAACATATGATTGAATACTATCTTTCGAAATAAACGTCAAAAATAGTATGTAAAGCACCCCAGCTTATTGCATCAAACCAGTCGCTGTTCAACCAACACCCACTAGTGTGTTGCGGCAGGAGATGAACCCAATCAAACGCAAAAAAAAAGAGAAGATTTTCAGTTCAGAATGAAATCTATAATGAAACTGAGAATAAAAAGTTACGCTTAACATGCAATAAAACAGAAATCATAGAATACTGTTTGGAAGTTATAAGATGGATGATTGTCAGCGATAATGTAATTAATTTGTCCAATTTATTTGATTAGCCTCTGTAATTGTTTCATTTACGTACACAAGTCATAGGTCTTAATTTTCACACACGAAGGGAAATAACTCTAGATTATTTCTTTTTTCTGTGCAGTTTGTCATTAGTCTTCCTTATCCCCCCTTCACACTCTCAAATTCAAAGAGAGAGAGAGAGAGAGAGAGAGAGAGAGAGAGAGAGAGGCACAATCAAGTATGAATGCGATTTTAAAGATAGTGATATCTGTAAAAGACTCTTAAGATAATGTATCTGACTTTCACCTGCCCGTGTTCGTCTGCTATCTGTCTCGGAATTCTAAAACGAGATGCAGTGATTGTCCATTAAATCGATAAGGTACTAGAAATTTGATTCAGTTATGATTATAAATATGAGAGAATCCCCTATTAAAGTGTTCGCACTGTGACAGTGATGATGACAGGGGTGCCTGGTGCCACTTCATTATTTTTCTGACTTGGTTTTTACACTCATCCGAAGGCATAACGCACTACTGTAACAGTAAATCGACATAGCGCTGTCTTACTGCGGTATCAAGCCGTAGACAGGCTATATAATACCCCAACCAAAACCGGAGTTGTCAATTCTGGCGCTAGCCTTATACTTTTGGGATGTATGGAGTGGCCATAGTTACAACCTAGAGGTGGCAATGTTCCGTCATGACCTTTCCGGGAGCTAATACTAATCTAACCAAGAAACAGTCGAAAGTGTCTGCCCAGTGTATTGTAAGCACTATATAGAATAAAAGAATGATAATAATCATGAAAACTCTCTAATTTAAGTATGACAAATATTTGAAAAAGCTAATGTGATCATTTACTTATATTAATATGTGTGTGTGTGTGTGTGTGTGTGTGTGTGTTGGGTTTAACGTCCCAACGACAATATTTCGGGCCAACAAGTCATATGATGAGCGCCGAGCAAGGAGGCTATATCCGTGCCATTTTTTTTACGACTTTGGTATTTCGCGGCAGGGGATCAAACTTCCGACCACCCTCTCCCGAGGCGGACGTTCTAACCACTCGTCCACCAGGGACGGTATGCTTGTATTTATATTTGTACTTCATCGGATACCTTTCACCCTAATAGAAAGAAGAAATATCTTTTAAAAACATATGCGGCATTGTTGGGGATTAATGCATTGGATAATGAGAACTGGTTAGTCAATATCTGCTTTCACTTTTCATACTGGAATATCAAAATTAGCATAGATACAGCGTCCACTCTTACGCAATCGGTAAACATACTTTCAGTCGCACAGGAAACAGACTGTAGCATACTATATTTGTTAATTTTCGCCCCGAAACATGTCTCATTGTGCATCTAAGAAACGCGTTTTGATAAAACAAACTATATATTCATCAAAGAAACTGAAGTTCGGTTAAGATAATTCATTAAATTTCGCAAATATTTCGCATATATTTCAGCTTGTTTCCATTAAAGAATGTTGCGTAATTTTTCCCCATACTATAGTCATTTTCTTTCAATGGATGCCGTTCAAGTATTCACTTGGTCTTATCTTGTGTCATCATCCGTAAATAGTTCAAAACTGAGGTGAAAATCGCCACCCCTTTGAATGTTCATATCTTCATTTATCTTTCATATTTGAAATAAAAGGGGTGATTTCCACTTGCTCAAATTTCACTCAAAATCATATTTAATCTAATACTGGCCAATGATATTTGTCACAGATTTCTTTATTATAAAAAGAAAGTACAATATTTTTAATTCAAAACATAATTCATATGTAAAATGATTGATCCGAGCATATACAATTTTTGTCGGAGTTGGCATCGAATTTATACATACATGTATATACATATATGGCGATATAAAACGCTGTTTGTAGAGTCATTCCTTACGCAGAGAGAGAGAGAGAGAGAGAGAGAGAGGTTCGGACAGAGAGACCAACAACATATTGACAGATTTTTCTACTGCATGGGTCTATAACCGAAAACACTGAATTCAATGTAATATGTACATGTATTTATATATTTGTATTTTACCCTAATTTCATTCTGATAAAAATATTTTATTTTATTTGTTAAACAATTCAAACGTTTAATTTGTTTTTAACTGGACAGACGTCTACCTCCAGGAATGACCCCAAACCTTTACTGACCGATGGAGAGCACCTGACCCGGAAGTTCACGATAGAAAGGAAGGTCATCTGAATGTCGCAGTTTCCGGATTAAGTTCTCAGTGATAATGACTGAAGTGTAGATCATAAGAGTAAAGAGCAAACACTTACTAATGGAAACGATATGATTTTATATCGATTGATAAATAAAAATAAACTTCCGTGATAAAGGGATAAACATGTACCCGTGAAGTAGTTGGTTCTGACGTAATCCTGCCATGTTCCAGTGGTAATGTTCGTTAACGGAGGATCCTAAGGCTACGAGTCTGGTTTCCACTGCATGGGACGAGAACTATTTTAAGATTTTTTCGTGTGTATTAGTCCAGTCCAAGAACCGAACATATTAAAAACAGGACATTAAGATGTACTGGTAAATTTAAACATACGAGTAATTTAGATATTAAAACCCATTCATCGGTATACCTTTAGTCAAGCCAAGTCATTATGCTGTAGTATAGAGATAAAATGATACTACTACTACTACTACTAATGATAATAATAATAGTTATCTGAATATTTTTCATTAAAAGGGATATTTATTTAAATTTATTGAATTGTTTAATACTAGAAATGTAAAACTGTTGTACAAGCTCTCGCTTTGAAAAAAAATAACTCCTTCAATTTGCGCAAAAAGACACATATGTTTAATGTACGAGTACATACATGTTGGAGGCCATGACGACGACGACAAGAATGGTGTGTTGGGAGGTGTTGATGATGATGATGGATGGTGGTGGTTGAGATTGTAATAATGAAGAAAGATAAAAAAGAAAGTCTAAGATAATTATCTGAATGTCTGATGACTGTCAGTTTATGAAAAGTGACATCTGTTAATTACTTATGCAGCATCACGTTGTAAACTATAAATTAATATTTGTTTAGAGGATTCATTTCCTTGATTAAACATGAGCAGTTTATTAGCAGACGGAAAACTGGCCCTAGTGTCATCAGCAATCTTACAGACAATGAAATTAAACAATAAGCGACATTCAGACCAAGGTCAATACTATTTCTGGTGACAATGTTTTGAAATATCTTATTTAGGTACAAAATATGTAAACCGTCCACAGTGGCTAAGGGGTTAAAGCGTCCACTTATGCAGCGGGAGGTCGTGGATTCGATCCCAAGTCGTTAAAATGGTGTTGATTGCTCCCCGTCATTATATACAGGATAGTTTCAAGACTGACTGGTCGTGTCAGGATAATGTGATTGGATGTGGTATCATGCCCAATGTCTACGATGTGATACTGCAGTGTGGAGGCCCTATACCTGTCTCTAGTAGACAAAGTCTCCAAATGACTGAAATACTGTCAGTGGGACGTAAAACCCAACATAAACAAAATAGATATCTCCTTACAGAACAATACGAGTAATGTTTCATCTCCCACTGGAAATAATAAATCTTATTTATATTCTAAAAAAAGGTTGGTCTTCCTTTTGAAAAGGTGAAGGGGAGAGTAAACACTGGTTGGGGTTTGTCAGACTTCTATTTCTAAATTAGGCAAATTAAATGATACCAAACAACAACATTATCCTTTCTCTGGGCTATACGTTCCTAGAACTATCCTCATGAACAGGGCTCCAATCCAGGGAACTATAGTAGTATCATTTTTTAACGACTTTGGCATATCACGGCTTGGGATCGAACTCTCTTGATACGGGACAGGCTCAAAATCGCTGATGGAGCCATGTCTCCCAGTCTCTCACAAGGCTGTCTCTAAATAATTGAATGATGGTGCCATGGTATTTGACAGGCCGCTGGCAGTTGGTACTTATGGTAGAAATGTTATTGCAAATGTCATCTGTCAGTCATTATGAAAAAAATATGACGTCATCAATCATCGTGTAAGTCTGATTCGTGAACATTGTGTTTGTCAATGAAGTATCTGTACGCACTGAACTCTTATATTCGTTTTATTACAATCATTCTCTCTATATCTTTCTTTGTACGTACATGTGTCTGTATGCTTGTTTGACATATTACACACACGCCCTCACTCACATTAACACCGTATCTCACGTCAAATCATGTTTGTGTAAGAAAAAGAAACGCTCATTAAATTTTAAAATGGAAGAAACAAAATTCATAAACAAACGACATGTTTGTATTGCAAATGAAATGATAACACATGCATTACTACAATATGCTGGCTCAAAATGTGCAATCTGAGAAGGGAGGCGACTCTGGAATTAGATCAAAGCGCAACATATTTGCGGAAGCAAAACCAGCGCTCGTTTTTATTTACTTCAAAGTCGAACACCTAATACCACTTGACTTAAACACCACTTAAAGACCTCGTCACAAACTTTAAGGAGATCTACTTCAAACCATGACCAAATTTCATGACCACATCCCTACACCTCCGAACCATAGTAAAGATTTCACCGTACCACTCTCTGATTAAGCTGATATAAATAGAATTTTTTTTTTTTTTTTTTTTTTTTTTTTTTTTTTTTTTTTTTGCAAAATCGCCCGTAGATCTAGGAAACACGGATAATTGATACAATGGTTATGATGGTTTATAATTCATGATTTTCATGGTTTTCGTTTAAAGAAACCACATTTGAAAAAATGTTTTCCCCAATGTATTTTTTAGCACCCACTCCCACGCTCGGAGCGTTTGACCTTGAATATAATTAACCATTTTTTATACTGTATATATAGATCTTGACCCATACAGACTACAGACTCATTTTGAAGCTTTGGCAAACCGAGCAGACCCAGAGCAGACGACTACTTCCTGTTTGCGCATACAGTATTGTAGCTCAGATTCTACACAATCTGCATGGCAAAGAAAATCCATTGTTTCATAATCATTTATAGTTCTGTAAATAAAGATTTATGCAGTCATATATTAGTACATGAATATTCATAGAGTAAAGTGTTAAATATTGGCTCATTGTGTAAGAGAGGGGGATTGAGAAGGAAGATTAATAGGAGAGATAAGCGTGTATATACATGTACATGTATATATTTACACATAATAGAACAATAAAATTGTAATAATTTGATGACTGACGGTGAAAAAATGAAATACTCGGATCATCAAATATTTCCCATCAAACTTATCACCCCGCCTTTCTCTACAGTGTAAAATCGATTAGTCCGAACAACCTCGAAAGAGTCACGTGCTCGGGATTTCGCTCCCCGGACCACCGCAACTCTACTATGTGTGTCTATCATACTGCAATATCATTAATTTTCAATGACATTAAATATCGTTGATTCGTTGGGACACCTATTCGTGGATTAACGTTTTGTCTATGAAATGAACGGTTTTCGTTGGGTTTAATATTCTCGCAAAAGAATCTCTACAATATCTATGAAAGTTAATGATATCACAGTGTGTTGGATTTAAAAAAAAAAATATATTATATAGTGAGCAATTGTGTACATGTATTACTGCTGGTGCAGAAATAAAAAAAAACCTTAAATCTTTGTTTGAAGATGAATCAGTGAGTGAATTGCTACTCAAAGAATCAAGTTTATGAATCACTCGCTAAGTATACGGAAAATATTACAGATATGATGATTGTATATTTATAGCAACATACTTTTTTATGGAAACTCATTTTTATGTCATTGATCCACATTTTCATCACATGGTTTAAAGACCGGCCTCATTTCCTCTTAGCGACCCACTTCTACATAATTACAATAATCTGCGAGTTATAGGGCCCCTGCGTGGGATAAATCATCACAGGGATTTCCCCTTCAGCCCTCTCTTGCTCGTGGCTAAATTAATAAAAGGAACAGAATCAAAGCGCGCGCGTGAGGAGCACTGTATACTCCATTCACCGGAGCGCGAGATTTAGTATTTTCGCTGTCGTCGCGTAACATATGTATTTATACAAGGGTTATTACTAACTGCGGTTAGGCCTGTTAAATATATACAAAAGTGAATAAAAAATCTTGCCACTTTCTGGGAAAAAATAAAATCTGTTCAAGCCATTTCTTTGAAACCTAATCCAGATGCGCGAGCAGTGGTGATTTTTAAGTTTTCAAGGACCAGAAATTGGGGCAGTTTGTATTCAGAGTGCTTCTAAGCCGTTGGATTATTTTACAGGACTATTCGAACAATGGGAACTTATCGTGCGATGGAATTTGGAATTATTTTAATGTTGCACGTGGTTTTATATGAAGTATATGCAAATGGTAAGTGGTTAATTAAAAAAATATAAGTGTTATAATTTGAATCAGTGGCATGTTCTCTTTTATTTCTGCACGGCTTCTTAAATAAAAATTTGACTATTGCATTTGCCTTGTTATTGAATAAGTAAAACAACTACGTTGCTTATGAATTTAAGTATTATTTTTTCATTTCATTTTTATAGAAAAACATTTTGTTTACTTCATTGAGTATTTCGTTGTAATACAACACCTGTCTGTTTGTCCCATGGGTAAATATCAAACGCTGGATGTATGCATTTACTAACTGATCAGGTTCGATACGGTTCGCAGCTCAAAAAATTATATATATACTATGGTATAACATATAAAATGGTTCAAAATTATATACACCGGTATTGACATTATATACAGTAGTATGCTATTATATACAATGGTATAAGATCATATACATTGGTATAACATCATATATAATGGTATAACAACTATATACAATGATATAACATTATATACAGTGGTACAATATTATATACAATGGTATAAGATCATATACATTGGTATAACATTATATATAATGGTATAACAATTATATACAATAATATAACATTATATACAGTCGTAAAACATATAAAATGATAAAAAAAAATACGTACAATGGTAAACGTTGGAAGTTATTTGCAAGAAAAGTGATAAGGGTTATAAAGTGTCATTCAGTGTCCATTTGTCTGCATTTAAACTTTGTCTATTAGTATCGAATGCCAGCTTATCTTTCGGCCCTCCATTTCAACGCGGACACATTTCTCTCTCTCCGTCCTAGATCACAGCGGGCTCAATTTACCGAAGACCTGTTTCATGGCAATTTATGACCCCCCGGGCGGGTCTCCCTGACAGTAAGCGGCTTCATCATGACCGGACAATAGAGCTCTCTCCTTAAATATCATGAGAACGAAACGCATGTGCCTTCCTAATACGAAATCGAGTTTCACTGACTTTTATTTTTAGAATACATATGGTTTACTTCAAAAAAGATGGAACTTTGTGATGTACATTTTTCTTCAGACAATACCTGGCAAAGTTACAAAACCCCCGCCCGAGTTCCCATCATAAATTTTATTTTTTGTTTCGTAAATGACACTTTGTTTTCAATTTATCCATGAAATATGCATGTTTCTCCAGATACAGTTTTGAGTCATTTTTGAAAAAGAAAGAGAGACAGACAAGATATAAGCTAGAGTCTTTGAAGGGAATACACGTAATATAATCAGTATGATATCTCAAGTGAATACACGTAACACAGTCAGTATGATACCTTAAGGGAATACACACAATCAGTATGGTATCTTAAGGGAATACACGTAACACAATTAATATGATATCTTAAGGGAATACACACAATCAGTATGGTATCTTAAGGGAACACACAATCAGTTTGATATCTTAAGGGGATACACGCAATACATTCAGTATGATATCTTAATATACTTCAGATTTAAGCTCATGAATGAATACGTATGGAAGAATAGTTTCGAGAAACAATTATGACTCTCTCTCTCTCTCTCTCTCTCTCTCTCTGACATACACACTACTTTACACCAGGGGCCCGTTACGGAAAAAATCTTCGTAAACGTAAATTTACAGACGTAAAATAGTATTTTTCCTGTGAATTTTTCTTTACAAAAAGTGTTGTGTTTGTGTAATATAATAAATTGGGCCCTCTTTCTTCATGTTTTATTGTGAAAATAAAACATATAAAGGATTAGTAGACACTACTGTAGAACAAAAGACTTACGACTAAGATCAAATTACGTACGAAGTTTAGTGCAAACGGGTCCCAGGTGTTCAAATTGTTGAAGCAATATCGATAAATAATCGAAACATGTCAGTTTACTAGCGTGAATTACAGAAGCCAGATTTACGCTTGGCTAGAATGATAGCTCCATGATAAACCCCGCCGCCAGGGCCGTAAATCTGTACACTGACTGCTGAATGTTACCTCATCTGCCTGTTTGCTCCGCGCGTGATCAGAAAATGCTCCCTATCCCGATTCTTAATGTGAAAAAAAAAGATTGTTCTGCAAAAACAATATCTCTGTGAATACTTGTTCTATTGGCATGAAAGAAAAAGTATTCGTATAGATTTACATTGCTCTCACCTTGGAAGAAAATATTTAGGCTTATCCTTGAGCCTGGGGTAAAAATTGTACAAAAACTGGTCGAGTTCCTGTATACATTCTTTGTCGTCATAGTAATTGAGCTATTCTATCACGCTCGGCATGAGCAAAATGGTACTCCCAGGCAATTGTTTATAGCGAGATGTCACTTTTTTCCGCACGTGCCATCTGTACCGTACCCCACCTGGGGAGATCCACAGTGCTTGAATGCATGTACGAATCTAACGTGCAGAGAATTTCCCGAATTTGGTTTACACAAGACATTTGCTCCTAAAACCTGCCCTAGAGGACACAAAATAGTATTCCCTAAGATGAAAATGCTGATAGTTTTAATAATTCAATCACTTGATATAAACAAATGGATTTTTAGCCGCTGGGCTTTCTTTTTGCCATCTGATTTTTTTTTTTTGACCATCAACATCAAGGGACAGAAAATATGTCATACAGGAATGAAACTCAGGAACCAAGTCTAGCATTATGTCTAACACGAACGGTACGGTATAGGGTATCCTTGGACGAATGGAAAGCGACGTCTGCTGATAGTTAGGCGCTTTACTCAGAGGAACAAATCCATGTCACAGACGCTTGCTGTGGTGCGGTCATAATCTAGAACGATTTACTGGAAAACTGCATATTTTGACTCTTCTCACGATTATTTTCTTCATTCCACTTTAATGCAACAAGAATTATCAAAACTAAGGCACATACGCCTAAGATGAATCACAGTGACTTCCTGGGCGTTTTCTTGTCCCTTTATACTTCATGAATATTCATGTACAAATACATGACTTACGAATATTGATTAACTGAACTTTAAAAGATATCTGAAAAAAAGGATTTTATTTGTCATGCAGACTGTTCAATATTCAACATGATCTGGGTCTGCTCTGTTTGCCAGTTTGTCAAAATTAGTCTATAAGAGGTAAAGGGTTAATGTGTTTTATGATTATGTTGCCATTGATTTGAATCAAGTGAAATGAAGAAAACATTGAAAATAGGCCAAACTATGCAGCTTTCCTGTAGGTCGTTACATATCCTGACATTACCACAAACGTTTTTGATCTATGGCGGATTGCAGACTGGTTTTCAGACAAATTAATGTGTTTAAAATGAAAAAGGGTGCGATAACAGAATCTTTCATAAAAATAGCTTATCAACTAGAATAAAATGGGCTCAGAAAATATCAACATTGAACAATTTCACTGAGCACCGTTCGGTCCAAAATATTTATTGTCAACATCTGGAAATATTCAATTTTAAAAGAATACAGAAGAATGGTACTGCTGTAGCCAAGCGTAGAATTAGAAAAATAAAAACACACATATCATTATATACGGGCAAATGACAAATTGACACAGTCTTGTGATTATGCTTGAATCTGGACTCTCAAGTCAGCTCTGAATCACGTAATAACTGATATAATTGATTGTCCAGTGTTCAAATCATTTAGTCACGCACTGGGTGGGGGTAAATGTGTATTTATGTGTTCGTTTTTTGTTGTTGTTTTGTTTTTGTTTTTCCAAGTTGAAACTGTAAACTAAAAAACATATCCTTAATGGATTTATTGTTTTCTTAGAATCATGGCTTGAACTTTCATTGACTTCTTTAAGCTACTCTGGGTATTTAGTTTTATATGATTTACCATGCGTCTATATGTTCAAATTCGAAGCCCGTTTATCCTTCTGTCTTTGGTAAATGTAGAAGGTTAAAAAAATGTTACTTGACCGGAAAAATCAACTTACTAGAAGGAAATTAATGGACAACGGAAAAGGCCAATTTCCGATTGCTTTTAAACTGGACTATCAAGGACCTTAGTGTGCACAGGGCGATAAGAATGATGCCGCTTTTTCGTGTTATCCTCTTTCTTTGTTATGTTAATGTCCTTATTAACAGTATTTCCGTCTTTTGGGGACTTTTTCTGATGAACTCCTCGATGGACAATGTAAACAAGTGGCAAAACTTCACATATGACCCCTGATCCCGGACCATCCCGTCATGGAAATAGACTCATGAATATAATGCACAAGTAAATGTATCATAAACCGTTAAGACTTGGATGGACAGGCGGAGGGGGTATCCTCTTTTAGGTTGTCCCAGGGTTGTCACAATCTGGTTCTGCCCACTCTTCATAATTAGTCCCCAGTGAAAGTACAAGGTAAACAGTTATTAAGTAATTATACATGGATCTATTTGATCTGCATTTAAAATCTTAGGCTTCAAACAGTGAGCTTATCGTATATAAAAGCTAATCCTTCTTTTACTCGGCGTTGAATAAGTTTTAAAAGATTTCGATGATTTTTAAGAAAACATGTTTAACTATTTAAGGAACGGTATGCTTTCGTTAACATGGATGACTGATTGAAGTGTTTAAACTACCAAAAGTCATATATATATATTCCATAAATGATCATATCTTCACTGTTGACCTTACCTATAAATTCATCTGCCGAATGTTTTCAGTTTTCTCGGTGCTTTGAGTTAAGAAGGAATCGGTATAGTCGTCTGCACATAATGCATTTTGACCAGTGGGGGGACAAATAACGTATAACGTACATCATATATAACCAGTATGTCTTGTAATGACGTCACCGCAAGAAGGGTTGACAATGGGCTCGCCGAGTCCCCCAGTGACTTCCGTGTAATAGTTTAATTTGGACCATGTGGACATTTTAATATTTTTGCAATGTCTGCAAATAATTTTCGCAGCGAAACTGCCATGTTAACATTACATGTTCCACGTGCTGACGTTGATTTATCCACTGATCTACTGTTATTTCCTTTGTTGAAACTCAAATAAAGAGAGCCAACAGAAGTCAATTAGTGAGACTCGTCCGTTAAAGTTGAACGATCACTAAACAGCCTGTACCTGCCAGAGATAACAAAAGTAATTGGAGGAGGATAACTCAGTCAGTTATAATCAGAAATGTTTGCATTATATATATCAGAACGATACTGCAAAAAGACTGCTTAAAGACATATATCGCTTTGCTACTAGTTTGGAAACGCCAAAAGTATTTTTAGCAAAATAGCTGGAGCAGTATGTCTAGAAATGACAACAAATGGGTAATTGAAGATTGAAGAGCTGGCTGTATTCTGAAGAGGCTAGACAAAACAGGGGATTCTCGTCCTTGACGAATATAACATTTGCGTGCTGATAAACACTATGGATTAATTTGAGGCCAAAGGAAAAAACGTAAAACGTAGTTATTGGATTAAACGCATATTTCTATACATTATATTCAATGGCGTTGTGCCACACATACAAATTACATATATGTTTAACACATAGTATTTAGATATACATATAATGTGCAAATCAAAATACAGTATAAACGCAGTAAATATAAAACAACAACAAAGTTAAAGCACAAATTTAAGATACATAAGTAATATATTATAAAAATCAAATTCGATGAAAGCAGATAACAAAAAATGTATAAGTCCAGGACAAGAGTAGAAAAAACACTAGATATTTCTAACCGAAGTCAATTTTAAATGGCTTGCGGTAGGTCGGTGGTTCTACCTAGATGCCTCCGTGCTTTCGGGGTCTTCCTCCACCTGTAATTAGCTGGACGTCGCAATATGACTGAAATACTGTCGAAGCGACGGTAAACTCAGATAGTCAAGTCAATTTTAAAACAAGTGATAAAACTGTAATAAATTAATGATTTTTTATTGTTTTTTTTTCTTCTTAAACCCCTCTATTAACTCGAAATGCTTAATATGCAAAGGCAGGTTAGTCTATACTATTTTTACCTTTTGTCGTTAAAACTTGTTTACCTGTTAAATGATCCCTAATGTATATACCTCATTGGAAATCACGTTTTAAATCTATGATCAGAAACCCTTGATTAATACATGTTGGCCCTCTAGATATGGTCACAAGAATTAGAAATAACACTTGCTGAGCACATTGCCAAATGTTCCATCGACACACATGCGTGAACCCAAACGGTTGTTGTCACTTGCCGGCTTTCTTCGACAGCTGTGCTCTGTTACTTTGTACCAATGGGGTCTGTCACAAAAAGTGGGTATTGATTGGTAAAGATTGGTATCTCGTTTGTACGACCCTACACACGAGCTTAAACATATTATCATTATATATTCGACATATATATTTTTATTCCACTCAAGAATTTTCTTTTCGAACATTTATTTTTCTATTCTTTAATAAGGCCCCTTTGTCATAAAATTATGATCAAAGGTTGGATATTGGCCCAATCTAGGAAATGTCTCGTATTTAGAGTTCAGAAAGGTCACCTTGGTATATTTATATATACAACATAAGGGGAATATACAGAAATCACATTATGTCGTCCCGTGAAGTCCAATCTTTTGTGGTGGAATACGAATCACCCTCAGGGATATCTATAGTTTGTATAATTATGTAAGTTTCCATCGTTGCTTATTAAACCATTTTAATAAGGAATTAATGGAGCTCCGTCTCGTATATAAAATAAATTGAATTTTGATGTTATTTGGAAAAAAATATTCACACTTTGATTAAATCACTGGATTCCAGTTAAACACCATGACTGGAACCAGCGGGGCAAGATTTGGTTTGATTTTTTGGTAAAGCAGGACCCTCCCTATTTGATCATAGATTCAAAGATGCCTTTCGCATGCTAGCCCTTGTAAGCTAGGGCACCAACTTTCATTACATCCGATTCATTGACAGGGCCTAGAGCCCCTCTGGAAAGATTTGTTGCTAGATTCGTACAAGAACATCATCAATTTAGCATTTAACGATGTTTGTTAATGCGAAAGTTGGGTGTGTATAGATGTGTTGTGTGGAAGACCGTTCAAGTATGACGGAACTTCTTTTGATTTCGACTTTGTCTTATACTCTCAGTTCCAAAAGAAAGTGTGGACTTTGTCTCATCGACGATTCCCCGAAAGCCTATATAGTTGGCACGAAAATTCAAATATCTCCATGCCACGTGATATATTTTAGGCTAGATAAATGAAAATACACATGAGATATAATGTGCAAAAATTGAAACGGATGTGTTTGCTAAATATTGAAATAATCAAAATTAAAGAGTTTACATTTTCCTATTGAAATGAGTGTTATATTGTCCGTTAATTTATTTCTTAATCATATCGTATTAGTGATTTTGTCACCCCACTTTAGGCTAAACCTGAGTGGAACATTCTGATATTTGTGTATTGATAGAGACCACCACGTGATGTTGACGGAAGTGACGTTTTGTGTGATGCGGCGTAGTTCGGCTTCCCGTTGAATAGTTCCAATTTTTAGTCGGTACCTTTAGCATTATAACAATTTTGTCTTTATGTTTCTAATTTGTTATTTCATTTAATTGATAAGATATTCATACACCTATACTGTGTACTGTATTATATTTCTGCTAGGCCGTTACACTATGAGGTGCATATGATGTATTGTTGGGTTAAATTTCAAGCTGGAACCACCCTGTATTTGATCACATGCTGATGGACCTCTTACAGTACAGTCATAATGTTACTTATCTTGAAACCCCCATGAACCTGCCAGCAAATGCTAACTTACGTTCTTGAGACTCGCTTTCTTTTGCATTTTTATGGCTTCCAGCTTGACATTGATATAAAATACCTGTTTATATCAAATGATAAGATCAGAGTCGTTAAAGACGCTTATGTCCTGGTGGGTCACAGAGGCGCATGATTCTTCGCAACTGTTGGATATAAAAACGTCAGAAATTGTATAAAAACGCTATGTTTACCCATAATATCCGTGTAACATTACTTTGTCTTCGTTAACCCAATAGCCCTGCCCGAAGTTTTTATATCAGTTTCCATCTCTTGTTGTTGTACTTGATAATACATCATTGTTAAATAGTTGGAAGTTCTTAATTCAATCCGACAGTTATAGCTTCAGTTTTTGCACACCTTTCTTCCATAGTTCTTGTTTTAGAGTATCAGTGGCGTGTAAAGTATTTCTGTGCATTTTTGTACTCTCGTTGACTATATCTCTGTACACGAATAATACTGGTCTTTTAATGACACAGATTACGTTTAACTCGTATAGGCTCAGTACATTTATGAGGCCCCGGCCGCGACATTCCAAAGTCTTAAAAAATGGTACTGGTATAGCTCCCTTGCTTGGCGCTCAGCATTTAAGGCTAGTTCCAGGACTGGTTGCCCCAGTGTCAGGATAATGTGGACTGGGTGTGGTATCATGCCATATGTCTTCGTATGTACGGCGTGATACTGCAGTGTGGCAACACTATATCAGTCTCATGTAGACATCGTCTCCAAAATGACTGAAATATTTTCGGTGGGACGTTAAACCCAATAAACAAACATTTATGAGGCGGGAAAAACTACTAGCAGAATCTAGCAGAATAGTATTAAACAAAGGTGAGCTTGAAAAATATCAGTCAGGTGTCCATGTTATCCTTCCATTGCAGTGTTTTGCATCGCAAAATAAAGGATGAGTATCTTTTGCATACACTGTGCGAATACAGGATGATCTAGTTTTAACATTGTTACTGTTTATTTAACATAGAACCAATGTCTCTTATAATCACATTCATTGTTATAAAGATACAGTACTGCGGAATACCATGATGCATTTTTTTATTTTCTAACTAGAAATTACGGAGAAAATATGATTTGTTTAGATGTTTCCCAGTTCTTCTTTAATCATGATATATGCAATGTATATACTAAGTGATACTGTCTTTTGTGCACAAAGAAGTTTATTATCAGTAATTCTTTTGTCAAAAACAAACGGTTTATTCTTTCTATCATGAAATTATATCTTTACATTTTTTATTATTACTGGAATCTACCGTTCTACGTTTGATTATTTATCTAATAGAACGTATGTTTGTGCATGATTTAACAGTTAATAACACGGACTGACAATGTGCCAAAATAAAACAAGGTATGCGTGTTTAATCACAATTTGCCGATATCTCTTATCGTTCAGAACTTGCAACGCCATTAGCTACTTCCGGTGAAATGATCCATATGTCGACTTTTCCAAAAGGTTGAAACTGACGCTCCATAACTCGTGCAGACAATCTGTTTTGTAACAATAACGTTATTCATCCCTGTTAAAGACATGTTTTGATGAAGGCCGTAATGACAAACTGATTCATATTGTAATTTAAAAGAGGGGTTTTGGAAACCAGCCAATTTCTTGTATTAACTAAATACATTGTTCACGAAGCGCT
The DNA here is from genome assembly GCA_021229015.1 of Solen grandis. Lineage (NCBI taxonomy): Eukaryota > Metazoa > Mollusca > Bivalvia > Adapedonta > Solenidae > Solen > Solen grandis. The sequence continues at coordinate 1,449,507 of CM037795.1, forward strand.
GATAAAAATATCTGAAATATTTGTATTCGGGATAATATTCGGAGAAAATAAGTTCATTAGTAACCACCTGTAATCTCATGTGACTGACGTCAGTCTAGTAAACTTCATATATAACTGGCCATAATTCCCACAACAAATTGCCAGAAACATGTGAACGAGTGTAATTATTGTGTTCCATACGCAACAATTAAGGTCGTTGGTACCATTATTACAGGAGCAACTATTTGGCCCATAAATTTACGTCAGAGAGAGGCATCACAAACTTCTTTCATACCATCTAAGCACCGAACCATACCAAACACGTGATTGCTGTTGTTTCAGCATAGTCTTGCGATGACTGTTTGTGATCTTGCATTGAATGGCGAAATTATTTCATCTTCAGAAGGAAGAAGGAGCACTGATGATTTTGAACACATGGCCACCGTAGAATTTGGTATGCTTTATGATTGCGTAATACAACATGCATTGTATGTGATTCTTACTAGCTTAACAATATCAAAGGTGCTGTATGGAACTTCAGCAAGCTGGAAAATAAAATCCTACTGATGTTTACTGAATAGAACTGCCGGGTAGTTTATACTGAATGTGAAAGAAATACATATTTCTGCCATGATAAAGAAGACAATCTATAGCGACCGTGATCACATTTTGTAAGATCTTCTTTCCTGCTTTTAGTCCCATCTATCTCATGGTGAACTGGCGATGTATGCAAGCTGCTGAGCGACTCGGAGATAAGAAATCTCGTTTACGCGCGGGTATTAACGGGAATCCCATTAGGTATTTCTGATAAAGCAAGTGAATGTGTTCTGGTGATAAAAGACATATTCATATCTATCGATAATTGGGGTCAAGGTTACTTGAAATGTTAGATAAGAGATAAAAACCACGTATAATTATTGAAGAAATTTACAATAAACACTGCATCCCATCTTTGTATTCAAAATATCTAAATATATACTACAGGATATTCAATGGCGGTACATTCTATTTTAAATCTATAAAAATAAAAGGTTTTAGAGATTATTGAATTAATTTATCCTTTGAACATACATCATTGAAGCATGCATGCAGACAACTTGGCTGAATCATGCAGTAATTGGATACAAAGGAGCCCGGTTGTGAAACTTTTTTTTTTCATGATACAAATATACATGTAATGCAAAATTTTATTTAACAACCAAAACATATTATATAGAAATGAAACAGATTTTATAAATATATTCTGGGGTTAGTAAAATTATCAGATATGAATGATGTATCTTTATTATAACATTGGATTGACTGATCAAGTATTCGATCTTACTATCGAAATACGTCGTCCTATCTACTAACCGCACATCTTGCTGTGCCAGGCAGTATACACCACATCTTGCGCCAGGCAGTATACACCACATCTAGCTGTGCCAGGCAGTATACCCACATCTTGCTGTGCAGGCAGTATACACACATCTTGCTGTGCCAGGCAGTATACACCACATCTTGCTGTGTCAGGCAGTATACACCACATCTTGCTGTGCCAGGCAGTATACCGCACATCTTGCTGTGTCAGGCAGTATACACCACATCTTGCTGTGCCAGGCAGTATACACCACATCTTGCTGTGTCAGGCAGTATACACCACATCTTGCTGTGTCAGGCAGTATACCGCACATCTTGCTGTGTCAGGCAGTATACACCACATCTTGCTGTGTCAGGCAGTATACACCACATCTTGCTGTGTCAGGCAGTATACCGCACATCTTGCTGTGTCAGGCAGTATACACCACATCTTGTTTTGTCAGGCAGTATACCGCACATCTTGCTGTGTCAGGCAGTATACACCACATCTTGCTGTGTCAGGCAGTATACCGCACATCTTGCTGTGTCAGGCAGTATACCGCACATCTTGCTGTATCAGGCAGTATACATCACATCTTGCTGTGTCAGGCAGTATACACCACATCTTGCTGTGTCAGGCAGTATACACCACATCTTGTTGTGTCAGGCATTATACCGCACATCTTGCTGTGTCAGGCAGTATACACCACATCTTGTTGTGTCAGGCAGTATACCGCACATCTTGCTGTGTCAGGCAGTATACACCACATCTTGCTGTGTCAGGCAGTATACCGCACATCTTGCTGTGTCAGGCAGTATACACCACATCTTGCTGTATCAGGCAGTATACATCACATCTTGCTGTGTCAGGCAGTATACACCACATCTTGCTGTGTCAGGCAGTATACACCACATCTTGTTGTGTCAGGCAGTATACCGCACATCTTGCTGTGTCAGGCAGTATACACCACATCTTGCTGTGTCAGGCAGTATACCGCACATCTTGCTGTGTCAGGCAGTATACCGCACATCTTGCTGTGTCAGGCAGTATACACCACATCTTGTTGTGTCAGGCAGTATACCGCACATCTTGCTGTATCAGGCAGTATACATCACATCTTGCTGTGTCAGGCAGTATACACCACATCTTGCTGTGTCAGGCAGTATACACCACATCTTGCTGTGTCAGGCAGTATACACCACATCTTGCTGTGTCAGGCAGTATACCGCACATCTTGCTGTGTCAGGCAGTATACACCACATCTTGCTGTATCAGGCAGTATACACCACATCTTGCTGTATCAGGCAGTATACACCACATCATCTGTATTATAATCATTTTTTTTCCTCTTTAATTAGATTTACTCTATTTTTTTTTCTTTTTTGGAAGATATTTATGAATATGTTCAATAATAACAATAATAACACTACAAACTAAAATTACACGGTAGCTTTTACTAGCGCCTCAAGTTTTTCCGGATGCTAGCCGTTCTTAACAACAGAATGATGATGACTAATTGATTTTTCCTTTTCATACTTTTCATTGGTCTTTTAAATTGGTCGAATTTTGGGTTAAATAGCAAAGCTGATTTTCCCTCAATATATCCATAAAGTATTAAACATGTGTATATTCAAGCAGGAAAAAACCGTTAATAGTACGATACAGATACTGTACTTATGTACTCGTAAAGAAACATACGGGTATATACGGGTAGTTGCAGGACTGGTTGACAGGTGTCAGCATAACTTGACTGGATGTGGTATCATGTCATGTGTATTTCTGGTGACAATGCTTTGAAATATCTTATTTAGGTACAAAATATGTAAACCGTTCACAGTGGCTAAGGGGTTAAAGCGTCCGCCTATGCAGCGGGAGGTCGTGAATTCGATCCCAAGTCGTTAAAATGGTGTTGATTGCTACCAGTCATTATATACAGGATAATGTGATTGGATGTGGTATCATGCCACATGTCTACGATGTGATACTGCAGTATGGCATCACTATATCTGTCTCAAGTGGACATCGTCTCCAAATGACTGAAATACTGTCGGTGGGACGTTAAACCCAACAAACAAACAGTAGTGTCTAAAATTTACGGTGAAAATCGGAACTGGACTCGCCGCTAACAAGTAAATGCAAATTAATAACGATTTCATAAAATGGATCCTCCGTCTCTACCAAACATTTCGATGAAGTTAAAGTAAAGAAGTTGCGATAGTAATGATACTATTTATGTAATGTTTCAATCTCAAAAGACAGTAAGTTAAAAGAGTTTTACAAATAAATTGAAAAAAATCCCAATTTTTTACATAAATTTCGTGAATCAGGGTCAAAGCAACTAACTTCCTGTTCATGGAATTTGATATAGACAACACTTCCGCAGTTTGGTCACCGGCTTCAGGTGTTTAAAATACCGATAGTTGTGTCATAACCTTCCTCAAATTAAAATGGCTAAACATTCTGGCAGTTATAACCCAGATGCCGGTATCGTCTGGATTTCCTAATTTACATTTGATGTAAATGGCATCAGTAAACAATTAAACTGTTGTTCCTCTGAATATCATCATGATGCATCATTTGGAATATTTGGTTCTTATCCAATTCATATATGGCCAGAGAGTAATAAAATGTGCACTTTTCCTCACGCAGCCTTTCGTTGTTAACGCTGGAAAAAACCTCCAGACTGGAAGCGGCATATCTTGGAGGAGGAACTATCTAATCTATTAGAAAGCTCGGGCGGTTAATGACAGAAGCCGGGTTAATAATGGATGGGTGATGCGGGGGACCTCTCATAACCACACGCCCGGTGATACGTCACTGACTGAGGGCCCACTACACCAAATTACTGTATGTAATTGGTTTTATGTCTTTACCACAACCACACCCACCAAAAACAGTAGGGAAAAGTCTTCAAAAAGTTTCTGGGGAAATTAAAAAATGTAAATAATGTGAATAGCAAAGTGAGCATCGTAAATGCTAAGAATGATTTATTTTTTGTGTGTTGAATAGGTTAAGCGCTGAGTCCTTATCCAACAACGGCATTGTCGTGAGGGATGAACATAAATTGGAACATCTTATTTGCCATCAAAAGCAAAATATATAAATGAAAACTTTTGAAAATTGTGAATTATATTTGAGTGGATAAATATGAATTCCATAAAGAAATGACTAATTGTATGTTCTTGGATACCTTACGGAAACATATGTAATTACATTTATTATGCTTGATTTTCAAATTATAGTAAAGGAAGTCATGATGTTAAGAATTAATTTAGTGAAGTTATACCTAGATGAAGGTCTCCGGAGAGGCATTTTCCAATCAGACTGATTATATCATCGTCCTGCAGCTGGTGAAATGTCTCGAGGATGTAAAATAATGCCGGTATGAACCTCGCGAAATGTTCTAATGAAAATTTAACGGTTAAATATGAGCATCTAGGCATAAAATGAGTTAAAAAGCTTTCATTCATGGCTATAGCATTAGGGGTAATGGAAAAAAAAGCAGTCACTATCGTATAAATGTTCTAATGACACGTCAAGATTCTTACATGAGAGCATTGATTCCAGAGTCCATTGAAAGAAAACATGAACTTTTCATCACGAAAGTGCATGCAAGCATTTATTATTTAATGGATAATAAGATACTGGACTTTCAATGATATATGAAACTAAGGATTTTTCTTGCTGTTCAGTGTTGTATGACGATGAAGGAGTCACTGATTAGAGACCTCTCTTCTAGAGTTATCAGATCTGGGTCTGCTCTGTTTGCCAAGGTAAAACACGTTTATACGAGGGTTAAGAATTTTCAAGCGAATCCAGTGGAAATCATGTGGCAACAGTGATAAACAGATTAATTTCGAAGAGGGTCCAAGATTTCTTTTTGAAAAACAAAGGGTTCAAAAATTTATTCTTACTAAAACGCCTTTTCGTATTTGCATTTTTTCCTCCAGATCTACATCATTCTATAGGTTGAATATTCTTGTGAATTTGCATAAAAGTTGCACCGGGGTTAAAGTGATATTAATATAATTTCTGCCATAATTACTTTCTGTAACAAACTCTCTGTTGTGCGATATATTTATCATTCGGCCAGTGTGTAAACCACCATTTTCTCAGCGGTTCCACTTGTATGAATCAAATTCCTGATACACATAAAAGAAACACAGTCGTACTAAAGTACTAAAACTTGGCAGCAAGATTTCGTGAGAAACGAGACCTTGCGACGGGTGTTGCATTTTTCCACTAAAACCATCCAGTGTTAATGACAAGCATTCAAGGGTTAATGAACGTTCTCAGATGGTAATGTCATAGAAACGACAGAACTTGGAATAATATCAACATTACGTTTATCGGAAACACGATAACTCAA
>CM037795.1:1455293-1505293 GCA_021229015.1 Solen grandis
ATGAGGTTTGAGCAATGCTGTAATGTTGCCATGCGTTGCGGTAATGGGTGTAGCCGGTTATATTTGAGCGCGCGCGCGTAAAACCAAGGACGTCCCTTGTGTGCCAGGGAGAATGCTATGGCCATGTGTAGGAATATTTATCCGATAATGCGATATTTGATTGAAATATATATCGCTAATAAGAATGTGGAACAGATTAACAGAGGTTAAATGACAGTTTATTGATTTTCTGACAATGATCGTCTTAAATAGTAAAAATACGACTGAACCGGTATAAGCCTGCTTCTGTAGAACAATAATATGACGCTTAACTTTTAAGTCTTATATCTTGTCGTTAGTTTAAAAAAAAGAAAGAACGGCAGCTACTTGATATAATTAAAACTGAGTGTCAGAATATAACCTTGCCCTATGCTTATATAGGTCCTTTGCATGTCTTTATGATTGCATGACAGCAAAAAGCAAAGTAGTAAACTTCAACACGAAATGTGTGTACTAGTACTTGTCAAATATATTCCAATAAAAATGGCGAAAAACACTCCTACATGTAATGTTGCGGATATAAACAGACCGGCTTAATTAAGAAGGGAAACCAAGGTTCGAGCAGAAAGGTCAAATTAGTAATGTAATTACTGCTGATGGGGCCAGAACGGTTCCTTGACATCCGAACACTATCTCGGAGTCAGCTGCAACTGATCATTGCTAATAAAATTAACTCTTAAAACCAGTCAGCTGGTTTGGATTACATCCCCTGTGACAGAATTTACAATGACCAGTCTATAGGCTGCCATATATCTGCAAAATTTGAATCATCCCCGAAGTGACGCATCCTCCTTCCACTCAATGCATCTTGCGGTGACGCGATGGGATATGACGTTTAGCTATGTGATAAGGATGCAACTTTATTTTATAAAAAAAATGATGCTTTATAATAATACCCGATGAGCTAAAGGATCTTAAGAAACAAATTACATTGTCCCGTCCAGTCAAGTTATTTTTATGTGTATCAGTCAACGTTAATGATAAATCCAGTTAAAACAGATAAACCCTTGATCAGTCTGCAACTTATATTAAGTCTGACTCACTATCACTCTTCGAGCAGCTGGCTATCTGATCTGGAACTTTGCTGGCATCAGAGGTCATCTCTCATATGTTTATGTTGGGTCAAATCAACCCCTTCCATTCACCTTGGGCTAGAACTGGTACAAGATTATAGACGTAAAGGGTTTCCTCCCGATCTGACATCAATTTCTTACTATGAAAGTCACACAGGATATACGGTTTTCAATTTAAAGTCAATGCCGGTAATTCCAATCCCGTGTTGGTAATTCCATACCGATTTCGGTAACTCTATCTTAAAATTTGACCCATTGGGTGATTGATCAGCTGAGTTTTGGCATAGGAATGACCTTCATCTTGGGCCATCTGGGTTTCATTTAACAAGAATATGAGCAATTAGATACTGAATTGAAATAAATATTCTATCTGTCTGTCGGAACAGAGGAAAAATCAATAAATTTCGCAAAAACAGATGTCACTACTTACTTTCTCACTATCTAATCAATATGATAAATTATTTTGCTAAACTACTTGCGGTGACATAGTTTGACTGGGAAATGAAAAATAAATGCACTGAATGTTAAATAAAAAAAAATAAATAAATAAATAGATAAATAAATAAAAAGCATCGTTAAAGATCGCTAAATCTGTCACAAAATGTATCAAAATGTTCACGTTTTCTTGCATATAGTAATGGACTCATGAATAAGGAATGACACGGAGACAGGGCATTACATAAGATAAAGAATATTACCGCCTTGGATCAGCCAGTCGGCAGACTGGGGTGTTTAAACCAGATTTCAAAGGGCACATTCCTTGCACTTCCTGCAGGTAATTAATCCAGTAGGATATATAATTGTCTAAAAAATCCATAACAATATATAAATAAACGTAAACAACAAAAACGATATTAGGAATTAAATCGAAAAATATGATGACGAGGGGGATGATAATGTTGATCTTAACCATCCTTAGAAGTCGACGACAAATTGTCCTCCACAAAAAACTAATGACTTTACTGTACTTTGTACCTGCTGATACGGGAAACTGCGATCTGCAAACTGACAATAATACTTAAAAAAAACTTCAGTGCAATTGCAAGCATCCATTGACTTGGAGCTATAGGGCTCTTTTGGTCAAAGTCAATAAAGGCTTGCATTTACTACAACATTCCATGATCACTTGGTGGACTATGATCACAATTAGATGATGGATGGATTAGTTTAAAAGACAAGACGACAAAATCCCCTAAAACAAATGGAACATCAAAAATATAAAGATTAATCAGTGTATGCATTAATGACCGTGTGAAACGAAACTTTTCTCACTATTGTTGTTTCTGCATTTTCAAGAAATGACATTCTTGACATGTAAAACTAAGCTAATTACATTAACAGAAGCGATAAACATATGGTTTTTTTTTTAGTTTTAATACAAACTATTTTTGCAGGAGTTATTTTACACTCACCTATATCGTATTCTCCAGATGATAAGCGAATATCTGAGATCCGTTTAGCTATCTTTTGCATTCTGCTGATCAGCTTTGTGATGTCTAAAAAGATGTCGCACATTTACATACATTCCTTCATGATTCGTGGGTGGGCGATTTTTGTGGACATCATGATTCTGTGATTAGTCTGTCCAAAGCATGTTTTAAGATAAACAATACGCCATGTTTTTGTGAAATAGTTTTAGTATAACCTACCCTAGGAAACTTTAGTTAAGAAGAATTTTTGTTCATATTTCGTCTATCAATAGTACATTTGACATATCATTTTCGGGATTATTAAATCCGTATTTCCACAATAAAAACTCTTTGGGGGCTAATTTTCATAGATAAAAAAATACTATTTTTACGTTATCTAAAATTATTCATCTTATAGTTTTTACTTTACTTTGGTATATAGTCGTTCATATATATGTTACATGTATACTGCCTTCTGGTGCTAATTCTTTGAAAGGTTTGAATAGCATATTAAACATGATTAAACATAAAATAACTTAATTGCAAATGAGATCATTACGCCTGTATACAGATGGAGGGACACGTGTGAGTTAACATTGCTGGCTCTGCACTAGACGTGTCTTTCAACACTTGCCATGACATTCTGTCGCACATGGCTGCCAAAAATGGATCGGAATTTCCGTCCAGACCACTTAAATACCACTTCAAAATCAGTCTGCCATTACACTCTTAGCAAACGAGATGTATTTATAGAAGTTAGCTATTTCTGAGCTTTCAGCACGATTTCTGCCTGATTTCTTTCCCTGTCGAACTCTCTTTTCATATATTTCTTTTGTCTATCTGTATACCTATGTATTATGAGCAGTATATCCTGTTTAGTATTTGTATGTCTATTATTTTTATTCCGTTATCTTTGCCCATTTTGGACTGCTTAAGCCTGCTCTGTCTGTCTCTTTATAAGATTCTACGCAGGATCCCTTAATTCTTGATATTATGTCATTATAATTTAATTGATTTTTCAACAATCAAGCGAACCTTATCTAAAAGACATTAAAATAAATCCACGCATTATGCACCCAATGGTCATGTAATGTGTTGGTGGGGGCCCTTTTCACCTCTCTTGTTATCTGATACCAGACTGAGGCATCCAGAGTCCCATCTGTACTGGCGTCTCATAATCAGGGATCAGAATATGCCGAGATAACATATTTGTGCTCATTTGTTTTAATTAATTTAAGTAAACATTTTGTTTGTCTTAACTCATTTGTTACCAACGCCCCGGATCTTTAATTTTTACTTTTCCTCAACGTTTTTGGCAACGTTTTCACCTACACAAACCAATAATTCAGGGTCGAAATTTGAAGAGGGAAAGTTATTGATTATGGTCGTTCTTATACACCGTATTTTATTTATTTATTTATTTATTTATTTATTTATTTTTACTTTAATTTGTTTTTTGGATGTGGGGTGTGGGGGAGATCTGTTTGTCTGTTCGATGATGATGAAACATTGTTACACTTATTTTGTAGACATCTTCTACGGAAAATACCATGAATTGAAGAAGTTTCGCAGGAAAATTAGAATTTATGCCTTTATGTGTAGATGAACATTTTGATTTTCATTCCGAAATGTCATTGAGTCGAAGTAGAATTACGATCCCCGAATTGTGAAAATACATCACTTGCGTATAAAATGTAATGGGAGCTTAACCTTCAAACCCTAGAGTCCACAGTTGTCTTCCTTTATGAGTATTTGTATGCTTGACATTTTGACATTATAGAACCTTGAAATGATATCATAATTCTCAAAAAGCATTTATTGTGCAAAATATCAAATTACAGTTATAAAAAGGATATTTGCTATGACAGAAGTTTTATTTTTTAATTTATTGAGTCAAAACAGAGTTATGGCAAATAGTGCAACCTCTGGTGTTGGTGGGGGGCAGTTTTTGTGGTTTATGAACTTCTTAGACAAAGATGAAAAAGCAGAAACAGTTGTGAAAAGTAATAGATATTGTAAATCAGAACGAAAGAAAAAGCAAAATTCGACTTATATGATATTTATTTTCCGTCAATGTGAGTGAGGGATCGAAGTTCTACTTAGAAAGTATTTTTTAAATGCATTTCAAGGAGACTTTTATTCAGTTTTATTTGATATGCATCATTTTATATACTAATAACTAATTGTTTTCGAATATAATTTCAGATTACATGCTGGAACCAGCGCCTATGGCATGGGATGCAGCCTCTGCGCAATGTACAGGCGACATGTACTCGCTGGTACCCGGTCGGTCATTCAGGGCCTCCGTGATAAGTCGCCAGTTGGAGGCTGACCAGACGATCTGGGTTAGGGGGTTCAAAGTTATAACTGATCCAACTCCAGGTAAGTTTGAAATGAAATTGTACTCGTATAAAGTCAAATATGAAATTGCTTTGTGACATCTGACTGTTTATTAGTTGTCCCACCGACAGTATTTAGACATTTGGGGACTATGTCTACTTGAAACAGATATAATTAAAGTGTATGCTGACACACCGTAAACATGACATCCTGTTACACTATGATGTTAATGGAACTACGCCGCAATTATGCTACCAAACCCAGTCATATTATTCTGACATTCTACCCTACGTGACCGTTCCTGGTGGCCGAGGGTTAGAGCGTCCGCCTCGGTAGCGGAAGGTCGCGAGATCGACTAGAGTTAAAATGGTACTGGTAGCTCCCTGCTTAGCGCTCATCATATATACAGCAGGGTAGTTCCTCCGGGGCTGGTAGACCCGGTGCGAGGATGATGAGACTGGGTGTGGTATCATAGCACTTGTCTACAGCGAGATAATGCAGTGTGGCACCTGTTGCAAGTAGACATAGATTCCAAATGACTTAGACACTGTTTTGGACATTAAACCCAATAAACTACCCTACGTGTATTCTGAGCTAGTACTTTTCTTATATCTTACATGCAATTGTATGTCGCTGTAGTGACGACCTGTTGCTATGGAGAAAGAGACTCTGTGACTGTATACAGTATATTATGCATATTATAAATGACGTCCCATCTCGTCAAAAGAACCAGTCTGCTCTTTGCATTATGTAGTTTGTCTGAACTATACAGGCACGACTTCAACTTACTTGTACAGTTATAATTTAAGATAGCGCTCATAGATGTGAAGGCACCTTATTGATAAGATTTACATGTATATGAAACTGTAATGCACTTAATTACGAAAATATGTGCCAACGAATTGATTTTATTACAGACACCACAAAATTTGTCAACCGAAAACAATTATTTTAACCCTTTCCCTCATAGAGGAAACCATGAAAAGACCTATGCGAACAACATAAAACCAGATCAGCCTGCGAGTAATTCGCAGGCTGATCAGGTTTTATGCTGTTCGCTGCTCCTCAGTGGTCTGGAAATGAGGATTTTGTAATTAAATTTGGTAAGGTTTAACTGTGGTTTTCTGCAGATCAGGCTTTATGTGGTACCTATTGAGTGCGTCAAAATGAGTCTATATGATGTTGTTGTTGTTGTTGTTGTATTGGGGTTTACCGTCGCTGCGATAGTATTTCAATCATATAGCGACGTCCAGCTAATTACAGGTGGAGGAAGACCCCGAGTACACAGAGGTACCCGGGTAGAACCACCGACCTACCGCAAGCCAGCTGGAAGACTTCCTCACAGAGTCTATATGAAGGAAAGGGTTAAAGTACTTGAAAATACTCTTATACCTAACTCTCAGTTTTGAATGTATTTTAACTGAATTCGTGGGAGGAAATACTTTATTTGAATAACATACTTTTTTAACAAGACTGATACAGTTAAATCCTGTATTAGCGTTCACGTTTATCAAGCGGTCAACCTGTATTTAGCGGTCAGTTTTGATATAACGAACTAGCATTTTGTTATTATATGTTAAACCTTCATTTAGCGACACTCTCTGTATTATTGACTGACCGATTAAGAAAAGTTTGACTATATATGATAAAATTATAATTCAACCATTTTATATGGGGTCAGTAAACCCATGATATACTCAAATACATGTATATCATTTTTAGTCTTTGTGGCTGTGGGCACTTTGTGATACTTTTGCGACCGACCAGTCAAACCAAGATCAGATTAAACGTCCGTGCAGTTTAATCATGATCTGCAGTCTACACTCAATAAATTTCAGCAAGCACTAACGGTACATTCCAAAATAAAGAAAGGACAAGACCAATTAAGAACTTTAGAATGGTTAAGATTAATACATATTTCCAGAAATAAACAAATCATTCCCCTGACACTAAATCACCCGGACATGACGGGAACCATCTGGGGAAGGTAAATGAACTTGACTGTACTTTACATACCCTCGTACGAATCTCGCCATATTGGACCTCTCAAATATTGCCGGAAAATCCCCTTATTGTGATTCAGCGTGCATCCATCACTAAGTCTGCGGTAGTTATTTTCTGTCCCTGGTTCCGGGGTGAGCTGGGTTTGAAACGTGACATTCTAAAGATCTTAATCTAAAACTTTTTTTTAAAACAAAACACACGGTATTAAATTGAAAGACACAAGACTTCCAGGTGCCGGAATAACTGCTATTTAACTTCATTATCCGTAGATATGTAAATATTTGGGATTTATTTGATTTTTTTGCGTTTATCAATACATCAAAATTCTAATGTAAGTTCCAATTAATAAAGCAAGCAATCGGTTTCATGTGATTGATAATCAGTTCTTAACCCTTTCCCTCATGGAGTAAAACATGAAAAGACCTATGCGAACAGCATAAAACCAGATCAGCCTACGAGTAACTCGAAGGCTGATCAGGTTTTATGTTGTTCGCTTCTCCTTAGTGGTCTGGTAATGAGGATTTTACAATTAAATTTGGTAAGGTTTGAGTTTGGCTTTCTGCAGATCAGGCTTTATGTGGTACCTATTGAGTGCGTCAAAATGAGTCTATATGAGGGAAAGGGTTAAAGATATCTTATAATATTTATTATGTTATGTAGGTTATAGAAAGTTCAATTGTATGCAAACATTAAAACTGCACTTGCAAGATACAAAGTTAAAATGTTGATGATATCCGATCCAGTTGGTATGCGTCGATCTTTTTGCATTTTAAACTGAACTGAAGAGGACCTGTAGTCTAGCGCGCATGTATGTGTGTGTACTTTTAATTGTGAAGAAATCTTTTTATCAGTTTTTGAACGAATCTCGTTGTCAAAATACTTAAAGAAGCCAGTGACCTTTTCAGGCTCAATGTTCGAAACGTTTCAAATCGATTACACGTCAGACGAACAGACTTCGTTTCCCTCATCAGGCAGAGATACAAAATGTTCTTTTAACCAGAAGATGCGAAACGAACTTGACATAAGTTTTTCCTTTTTACCTACATGGAACATGTCAGTGGCCTCGTTGTTTAAATGGTCTCGACTGCAGTATGATCTACGAGTGAATTACGTCCCTTTATATCACGTCAGAAGGGTGGAGACCCGTGTTTACTTTGTAAAAAAATGTACACAGAATGTAAGAGACATGCGCACAAAGGGCTGATCAGGCAAGCCATGGAATTTTAATTTTTAAAGCGTGCCTAGAAAGCTTGTTTAAAACACTCCAGATGCGGCTCGCGACAGTGATTCATGCTTCCTTCGATAAGGGAATTAAACAGTAGCCTGCACAGCCTAGTAAACAATACAGATTTAGTCCGACGAGACTTTTAAACACATAAATAATGGCTGCCAAGGGGCTTTTTGTGAGTGGGATTTGAATAATTTAATAAATTCTGCAAGTGAACATCTAGGGGGGCGACAGGGAGTAAGATAAGAATAAGGAATGATTTGAATGAATAGAAGAAAATATAATCAGGAGGAAAAATTTGAAACGACGGGCGTAAGAGCTCTTGAAGAGTTCTACGAATGAACATGTAGTTTACATATTGAGTTAATTAAGGAGAATTAAGGACAAGCATTTTTATCGCATTATTCGCCCCTCTGCTCGCTTTTATGTTTGATTTAATTAGTGGGTTATTCCAACCTGTGGTTTCTATATACATCAGACATAAAATACCATATCTTCAAATGCCTGCGTTTCAGATGGGCTTCTTTTGCACGGAATTCCATGTTCTAATCATTCTCTTTCAAAATGCGATCTAAGTGGGTCGTATTGGAAGGAACGTGGGCGCCTTCTCATGTCAGAATAACCGAAAAGGAAAGGTCGCGCTTTACATGAGTAAAGTCCTTAGACAAATCTTGAAAGTCCCCTACATTGTGTTGGAGTTTCAAGATTCCAAAGTTTCAGCAAGTTGTATGTCTATATTAAATAATTTTTTATTGTCGATTGTGTTCTCTCTGCCTCTCTGTATTTTCTATTTATTTTTTCTCTTACAAATCTTATTTTCCAAAAATTTTCGTTGTTATATTTATGACAAACAGATATATTTTAATAATCATTAGTTCTCCCCAGTTATTTCTTATAACAGCTATATCCGATCATAAGCCGATGATTTCAACTCAGGCATTCTGAAAAGCAGACATACATAGCACATATACACCTTGTGACAATTTAGTCCTCAAGCGTATTTCTCACGGTTCTTTGAAACCCGTTACTTTCCGGTCCATAAATAAAGTTTGAAGTGTCAGAAGGAAGTGTAGATGTAACACATTTGAAACACGGACCCTAGCAATCCCTAGCGTCATATGTTTATAGTTCATGAAAACACCATTTCGGTTCCTCTGAAGTGTTGTTTACAGATTATAGTATTAGTTTAACTGTGGTTTCCCGCAAAAAAGGATGTCTCTGTCTGAAAATTAAAGCAGGAAAGTCGAGATAAATTTAACATAATTTAAATGGCATCTTGGTCCATGGTCCATAACAACGAAAGGTTGCGAGTTCCGATCCCAAATGAGGGTGATAGTTTTAAAATTTTCCAATCGCAATGTGCTGCTACAACCCAGGAACCATAGAAGGAAATAATAAGAATTATACAAACGTGTTTCACAATCGACGTAAATGAAGTTAAATGGAATCTTAATTTAGATCTAGTGCTGATTAGCTATGCCCTTTTTTCCAATAAGAAGAGCCGTCTTGTATTATATATTAGTTATACTGTGTATATGTTCCATCCATACCCTGTATATCCGGCCGCGACATACCAAAGTCGTAAAAAATGGTACTGTTATAGCTCCCTTGCTTGGCGTTCAGTATATAAGGGTAGTTGCAGGATTGGTTGGCACGGTGTCAGGATAATGTGACTGGGTGTGGTATCATGCCACATATCTACGGCGTGATACTACAGTGTGGCAGAACATCTGTCTCAAGTATACATCGTCTTCAAATGGCTTAAATACTGTCAGTGGGACATTAAACCACACAAACTAACAAATGTACCCTGTATATATTCTAAAACTGGCATCATTAAACTGTTGTTTTTTTATTTATTTATTTCCAGATAGCGAGAACCGGGTCCGCAGTCTGAAGGTAGACTACAGCAGATCGAGCGGAAAGGCAACTTATCCGTTTATATGCAAAAGGGGTAAGTAGAATACACCTGTAATGCGTAAAAATGTAAACTTACTCGTAATGATTAAACATGTAAACTAACTCGTAATGTGTATTAATATATACATACTAGTAATGAGTATCAGTATATACATACTCGTAATGAATATGAATATAAACTTACTCGTAATGAGTATAAATTCGTATATGTAACTAAAATACGGTCTCAGAATATGTCGAGGTGCATGTAGGGCCAACAAAACCATACCCCCGGTAAATTTTATAAGTAAGGGAGTCATAACTGTCTTCATACTTCAGAATAATATATAATATATATTTCTATTTTATTTTTGTAACACTTTTATTCATAACATTCTATTTTGTGGATTAACTTAATATGTGTCTTTGATTTAAGCGCATGTATCAATTCATATATTGTTTAAAGATACAATTGGATTTCTATAACTTTCAAAGCTGGGTATTGTGGAGGGGTAGCAAGAAAGGGCTGTAGTAAGATATACAGTGAAATGTTTCAGTAGTAAGGTCATCTCTTTGGAGTCAAACAAACGGGCGCCATTTTGTTGACCTAGTTTCTATTTTAGTAACAGGTGGCCATCTTTGTTACTATTTATAGTAACTCATTTGCATATAACCATTTTAGGGTATGACGCGTAGTGGCCATGTTGTAGGCGACCATTTTATTTCTTATGTGTGTATTGCGCATGCGTTGGTGGCATTTTGGATTATAGTATGACATCATGGACTATATTTAGAATGACATCATGATCTATAGTTAGAATGCCCTTATCGGTAGAATGACCTCATGTTTGTCTCAATAATATACAGAGCTGACTTGTACATTCAACCTAGTGCTTGATCACGGGCATTGAGGGTCAGGTCCTTAGCCCTAGGCGGAGACTCATGGTGTACAATGGACAATTCAAACACCGTATGAGAAAAATAAAATGGCAGCAATAAATAGAAAATACAATGGGTAAAATCAGTACTTCAAAAAAGGAATAAAATACATTAAAATAAGTAAGAATAAATGTATAAATATGTAATATAGAAAATAAGAAAAACTCAATAATACATAAGTCAAAATAAAATGATACATAATTTTCAAAGAGAAACACTTACGATGTGAACAGTTCCCTATCTTCCAAAGAATGAGTACATTTCCGGTAACTACTCTAATGTGTTTTCCATTTATGGTCAAAGTGTTTCCGGTTT
This sequence comes from Solen grandis, assembly GCA_021229015.1. Taxonomy (NCBI): domain Eukaryota; kingdom Metazoa; phylum Mollusca; class Bivalvia; order Adapedonta; family Solenidae; genus Solen; species Solen grandis. The sequence continues at coordinate 1,466,540 of CM037795.1, forward strand.
CTATTTTTGGTCCAAAGCGTGAGAACATACTCTGTGTTTATGGGAACCCTGCTGTGAAAGTTATTCAATTTCCCCCACCATCCAACGGCATACTCCGGGTATTGACATGTACCCGATGGAAGTGTGGCATTCCCAGTTGTGAAAGTCATTAAATGCATGGATTTGAAGAATCATGTCTGAACATGTACCCTGTGATCATGAGAACCCTGCTGTGAAAGTTATTCACTTTTCCCCAACACCGGATCTCCGGTATGAACATGTTTAAAGAGGAGAAAGAGGATGAACTCCTCCCTGAGGAGGAGAAGGAGGAGGAGGAGGAGTCAATACCGGAGGAGGATGAGGCGTTTCATTGACTGTCTTTTCATTTCCATATTTAAATGCACAATGTCTTAACATATTGTCCCTTGTGAATACTTATTCACACTTTAAACACATTATAGAAAACATGTTTTATGATCTGAAAAAGGAGGCACTTCCCTCTATAAGTTTTTAGACTTTGATCCTGCTTGTTCTTATATTAATCAGTGTTCACACATCTCTAGATCCGACTCTGTAAATCCCTCGTCGATGTTCATGACATTGTCTATTTTGTAGGAGAATCGACCAGCAAAACGAACATTGAATATAACATCTTATTCCACATTTTGTACAAATTTCATATTTCAAGTCATGCTGAATCTCCACATTGTTAAATTCCATGTTATTAGCCTGAGTGTCAAAACTTGTATAACTGACACGATTTTCATATGGTTTTTTATACCCTCGATGTTCAAACTAATGAAGAAAGGATCAGTTTCACATAGAATGTCATCATTTCCGGTTTTAAAGGCCCGTGGACTTCCGGTTTAGAAAGTTCAAAGTATGGATTTCACTTAGAGCTTGCCAAAGTAATAAAAAAATTAAATCAATGGAAAACTAAGGGAAATAGGGTCGATTTTAACATGTGATGACGTCATTTCCGTTTTAAAGGCCCATGGACTTCCGGTTTAGAAAGTTCAAAGTATAGATTTCACTTAAGCTTCAAGTATAAAAAATATTTAAATCGATGGAATACTATGGAAAATAGGGTCGATTTTAACATTTGTGACGTCATTTCCGTTTTTAATGTAATTAAACTTCCGGTTCATTTAGTTCATCTTATAGATCTCAAAAAGACCTGTTCATTGATACCAATATCATGCGAATCGGTTTAGAAATGATAGAGATATTGCTGTTAATATACTTTATCGATAAAATTTGAATTTGGCGCCAATTTCTCATAAACGAGTGAAGATAGGTTCACAAAAGTATACTTTTCCTGAAATCTGCGCAATGAGATCTTTCTGACAGTGTGTTTCTTTTATATATATTGAAAAGAAAGTAATACAATTGATTTCAGCGAAATTAATTAAATCAATAAAAAGATCAATAATCAATTAAAACCTAATGTGTTTGGACTTGAATCATAGTAGACAATGCTACTAAATTCATTTCTAATTTTTAAATAACAAAATTCGAATATTTTTATCTATTTTCTAATTTATTCATAACCATGTAAGCTGTTATAATTAGTTTTTATTTTAATGAGGAAACCTGCTGTGACGAGGGGCTGTATAGGTCGGTCGACCCTTATCCTAGTTCAAAAGTTCAAAAGCCAGAGAGAATCCATGTTTTCAATTTGACCTTTCTCACGAATGAAAAAGTAATAAAAAAAACACTTACACATTTTGGAGGGACTTTGTTCTTTCTTTCATAATGCGGGTGTCATTGAAAGCATCAGTTTGAGGTTTTTGTGCTGGAAATTTATATTTGATTTTGGATTATTTTCTCTTTTGTTTTGCTTTTTATATTTATCTGGTAATGGAAATCATGTTTCAAGACGTTTGTGTAGGTGAGTCCCTTAAATTTATTAAAAGAACAGGTGTTGATAATAGAAAACTGAAAGATGTTTCTATTATTCTAAATATGAGTACAATGGATATTGGTTAAGTGAGTATGTGACCATAATGAGTATGGTTATGTACCCCCTTAAACGGTATCCGATTTTAACTCTAAGAAATAATAGTTTTTTTTATTAACATTAATTTATGAAAGGGATACGGATCTGAATGAACTTACGATATATTTTCATTCAGAATCTCATTCCGTTTTAATTTTTAAAATTTTTTTGGTTAATTAATTTGGAACACAGAGGCAAATTTGTTTTATTCTTATATGGACCTAATATCCTTTAAATATAAGAATGATTTATATATGAAATTCATTCAGCAAAATATACATAAAAATATAAAAAAAATAAAAATAATAATAAAAAAATATGAAAAAAATAAATAAATTAATTAAAAAGATCGTATATATATATACCAAACTTATCTTTCAAAACACCATGTGATTCTGTGATGCAAAAACTTTTTAATCAACATCTTCAATAACATCTGCGAGAACAACTCAATAACATCTTCAACAATAACAAATAAAGGTAAGTCATTCATAAGTCAAATATCTTACCTTACTAACATCCTTTGCATGGATAAGCCATCACAATGACATACTTTTTATTTTATTTTTTTGTTCATATATCACTGTGATTGATCTAGTAGACATTCTTTTGGAGGATTTCTTTTTTTCTAGTAGTGAGTTTCGAGTAAGAAAAGTGAGTTTCGAGTCTGAAAAAGTGAGTTTCGAGTAAAGAAAAAGTGAGTTTCGAGTTAAAAAAGGTGAGTTTCGAGTCAGAAAAAGTGAGTTTCGAGTTAAAAAAGTGAGTTTCGAGTCTGAAAAAGTGACTTTCGAGTCAGAAAAAGTGAGTTTCGAGTAAAAAAAATGTGAGTTTCGAGTCAAGAAAATGTGAGTTTCGAGTCTGAAATAGTGAGTTTCGAGTTAAAAAAAAATTGAGTTTCGAGTCAGAACAGATGAGTGTATATACTGTACAGTGACAGGATAAAAATGTGTATCTTTTTGGTGACTGTGTATATATTTAACATTTGTGTGCTTTAATTGCTTTTTACGGTAAAGTATATTTAAAAAATCGGGAAACTGTTCCTTATATCAGCAGTGAGTTAAATCTTTATATTACTCTGACATGACGGATCGTTTAAGAAAAATCTATATCCCGGTAAACTCAAATAGTCAAGTCTATATCCCGGGTAACTGTAAAAAAGCACGGAACATACACTCAGAAATTCCTGTAAATGGTTCAAATGCGGCATACCTCATTCCGAAATAAACCGTTTTAAAATGGTGCCGTTTTTCCTCCACATTTTTCATAATTAATTGGTTTGATATAAGAAATAAACACTTGTCAGCACAAAAACAAATCTGTCACTTACGACTTTTCCTTGTTTTGTTATTTTCCCTTTACCTTCTTGTCGAAGTTTACACACCGGCGAAACACGAATGTATTGTTGGTTTTGTTTATCGCTTGAAATGGACATTTTATTGTGCCTGTGTCCCATTGTTGTATTTTGTTTGTTAACTTTTGCTGTATTCCAACATCACTGACATTGTGACTCACTGACACGCACTCTAAAAAAATCAAAATTATCATTTGCATTAAAATAAAGATCACAAAAAAGCATGGGTAACATGACTGAAAGTTAGCAATCATCTGCAAGAAATTGTATCAAACGATCCAGATTTTAACTATAAAAAACTTATATGCGAAGATCCAGTTCCAGCAATTTGATACCAGTGGGGTGGGGGGGGGGGGGGGGGGGGCAAACTCTGAAAATCACAGGACATAGTGGGGGGAGGGGGGCACCCTTTATTATGTATATTTTATGCATAATATCCAAATCGGCGGGGGGGGGGTCTGGACACCCAGTGACAGATGTTCCTAAGGTCACTCTCTACCAAGATTGTTCAGGGGCTTCCGTGGCCGAGAGGGTAAGGTCGCTGACTTTAACATTCACTCAGCATCTCATCACGTGGGTTCGAATCCCGGCAGGGTCATTCGGATTTTCATGTGAGGAAGCCTTCCAGTTGGCTTGCGATAGGTCCTTGGTTCTGCCCGAATGCCTCCGTGCATTCGAGGTCTTCCTCCACCTGTAATTAGCTGGACGTCGCTATATGACTGAAATACTATTGAAGCGACGGTAAACCCAAATAGTCAAGTCAAGTCAAGATTGTTCAAATTATTTTGATCCTTTGAAAAAAAAGGCCACCAGGGAGCTAAGCCCATTTTCCTTATATGTATACAGTACAAATTTGAAAATTCTTCTTGTCCTAAAGTACTCACTGGATTTATGGCTTGCACAGGGCAGAGCGACCCAGGGCCATCATGGCCCTCTTGAAAATTACCACTACGTTTTTATTTTCCAGTCTATCATACTGAAGTTAATGTCAAATTGAACAGCATTGATTAATCATTTTTAATATGAAAATGATATTTTAATGAAGATAAAAGCTTTATACCAAAGAAGTTAAACTGTTTATTTTGTCGAAAGATGAACCTATACCTTTTTTCTTTACTTTGCATTTCTTTTCTTTTTTGTGCTAATATACGTATTATAGGAATTATGTTATCTAAAAATATGAATTTCAAAAGCTTTTTAACGGTGTATACATTTTGATTTTTGAAGCAGAAATATTGAAATTATAGGAAAATGAAATTTCTGCTCCTGTATTTTATTTATTTAAAAAAATCCCCTGAATTTGTCATTAAGGTCCAAAAATATTCACAGATGTGGAAACTATGTATATTGGTTCAAATATGTTGTATTACAAATACCAAAGAGTAACAAACAAAAGCAAATATGCCTTAGTGAATTTGTCCAGAACCCACAGTATTTGATACAAATATAGATAATCTTATAAACTGGGTTAACCAATCATCAAATACCATTTCTGTTGAAAGTGTTGTATTCATAATTTTGTATGTTTGCTTGTGAGGTGTTTTGGGGGATGGATCCCCGACCCCCTAACACCAATTATGGGGAGAATAAATGGGCACTTTATAGCTGAAATTAAAAAAATAATAATAATAAGGTTGATCAATATGACTGTTATTTCTCAGATGATGCTATTTTTTACTGTATATTTTTATAGTCACTCAACAATAGGAATGATTAATAAGTAAATATAGACAACAAAAAAAAAATCATTTTCTGCTAAATAAATAACCACTCATGCATAGAGTTATACTGAATGTATAATTTAGTGACAGTAAAAAATAATTTATGATATATATATATATATATATATATATATATATATATGCCTTTATTTTAAAAGCATGAGACCAGGTGTTGCTTTGTAGCCGCAACCTTATTTACGGGAAAACGGCTTACTTTCGTTATCTATATCGGCTTATTTTGGCACTTATTGTATTCATACTCGTCAGAGAGTCGGTAAAAAAAGTTGTGTCAACAACTATAAGAATTAATTCATGAATGAAGTTGTATTGTCAATCGGTTTAAACGATATTTTGATACTTAATACATACTCTGTGAAAGACCTCTGCTTCCCGACAAAATATTCATAACAAGGGAGTTAAAAATGTATTGCGAATACATTTATATCTTCAACTGTACTCGAAACTCACTTTTTCCTGACTCGAAACTCACTTTTTCCAACTCGAAACTCACTTATTCTAACTCGAAATTCACTTTTTCTAACTCGAAACTCACTTTTTCCAACTCGAAACTCTCCTTTTCTAACTCGAAACTCACTACTCACTAAAAATTATATCTCACAGTTTTGAATATCCCAGGTAGCCAATGTCAAAATCAAAAGACTTTGTCATTGAAAATCCTTTTTCCTGTCGTATCTATATTTTCTGGATCATATAAACAAGAAAATATTGCTTTAATCATCGCCTTTTTAAAAACAAAAACAAAAACAGATGCATCTGGACAATGACCATACAAATGTTATTGAAAAGCATGGTCGGAAATTATGACTTGCATGATGCCAATTTTTTTTTCACACATTTTAAAGAATGATGAATGTTTGTTGTAAAATTTAAATTCATTGTTTCTTTCTCTGATTGGTTGAAATGACGTCATCTATAGCTCTTCATTGGTTGTGTATTTCAAGTCCAGACAAGGAAGATTTCATTGGTTCATTTCTTAATTGATATACAGTTTATGCTATTTTAAAGAAATGACACCTTCTGATTGGCTGTTTCCTTTTAGACATAACGTCATAGTTATTTCAAGAAATGAACCACTCGTTTCATTGGAAGTCTATGGTGGCATGTTTTTAATTTCCAGAGGGTTCCCATGATCACAGAGTACATGTTCAGACATGATTCTTAATCCATGCATTTAATGACTTTCGAGTATGTTCTCACGCTTCGGACTAAACATAGAGACCGGAAACACTTTGACCATAAATGGAAAACACATTAGAGTAGTTACCGGAAATGTACTCATTCTTTTGGAAGATAGGGAACTGTTCACATCGTAAGTGTTTCTCTTTGAAAATAATGTATCATTTTTTTTACTTATGTATTTATTGAGTTTTTCTTATTTTCTATATTACATATTTATACATTTATTCTTACTTATTTTAATGTATTTATTCCTTTTTTTGAAGTACTGATTTTACCCATTGTATTTTCTATTTATTGCTGCCATTTTATTTTTCTCATACGGTGTTTGAATTGTCCATTGTACACCATGAGTTTCCGCTTAGGGACCTGACCCTCAATGCCCGTGATCAAGCCCTAGGTTGAATATACAAGTCAGCTCTGTACATCATTGAGACAAACATGAGGTCATTCTACCGATAAGGTCATTCTAACTATAGATCATGATGTCATTCTAAATATAGTCCATGATGTCATACTATAATCCAAAATGGCCACCACGCATGCGCAATACACACATAAGGAATAAAATGGCCGGCTACAACATGGACACTACACGTCATACCCTAAAATGCTTATATGCAAATGAGTTACTATAAATAGTAACAAAGATGGCCGCCTGTTACTAAAAATAGAAACAATCAACAAAATGGCGCCCGTTTGTTAGACTCCAAAGAGATGACCTTAAAAAAAGAGACATGAAAAAAAAATTTGTTTAAAACAAATAGATATTTAAAACAATAAACAGAACAAAACGCTTTTGAAATTCTAAGCATGTAAATATGAAAGCAGCAAGTTTTCTCAACAGGGGAAATAATCATGTCGTTGGGACGTCCCGCGAAATAAACCGTGACCAATCAGTTCCCTTGATTGTTTTATCACATGGAAAGTAGAATACATTAACATCTTCACACAATCCCAGATTTAAATCGCATGAATCTCATTTTTATATTTTATTTTCTGTGTGAAATTCATGCCGAGAGAGCATGAAAACGGTAATGTGAAATGTGCATTTCAGATTATCGTAGTTTTCCGCATTCCAAAAAAGAAATAAATGCTCATTAAAATCAATTCATTTTTTTAAAATACTGAAAAATGGACGATGTTCCGAAATGTTGGGTCATCACTTTATCAAACGCAAGCTTTACTTTTGTCAATATATTTCAAATAATATTATCATACCTGTTATCAGTTTAGCTGGCGGTAACAGGAAACTTTTCTGATTCATGGGCTGAACGCTGGTTTTGTATGATTAACGGTATCAAAATACATGTAGTATGAAATTTATCATATCTCAAGTTTCTTCGGATAGGGTAATTAGGCCTACAATGTTGCAGAAGCTTCTTGATGTCTGTGTAATTTTTTTTTCAGTGTAGTCCCGATACTACGCAAATGAGCTGTCGAAATGTCTTTTTTTTTCTTTCTTTTTTTTCCACGTAGCGGTTTGACCTATTTACGGAGTAACCAAATTAATATTAGAGTGATTTTAATCGATGAAAAATGCTTATATGTAGGAGTAAAGACTGTTATTAGCTCACCTGAGCACAACGTGCTCATGGTGAGCTATTGTGATCGCCTTTTGTCCGTCGTCCGTCGTCCGTCGTCCGTGCGTGCGTGCGTGCGTGCGTGCGTGCGTCCGTCCGTCGTCAACAATTTGCTTTAAACAACATCTCCTCATGAACCGCTGAAGGGATTTTGACCAAACTTCACAGGAATCATCCTTATGATGCCCTCTATCAAAGTTGTACAAATTATTCAGATTGGTTAAAAAAGTAGGTCACAGGAGCTAAAAATAGATTTTAAAAATGCAAACTTTGAAAATCTTCTTCTGCAAAACTGCAAGGCCTAGAGCTTAGATATTTGGTATGTAGCATCATCTGATGGGCCATTACCAAGATTGTACAAATCATAGCCCTACGGTGATAAATGACCCCGCACCAGGGGTCACTTGTTTTACATAGAGTTATATAGGAAAATTTTAAAAATTTTGAATAGGCCTAGAGCTTAGATATTTGGTATGTAGCATCATCTAATGGTTCATTACCAAGATTTTCAAATCATAGCCCTACGGTGATAAATGCCCCCGCACCAGGGGTCACTTGTTTTACATAGAGTTATATAGGAAAATGTTTAAAAATCTTCTTCTATGAATCCATAAGGCCTAGAGATTAGATATTTGGTATGAAGCATCATCTTATGGTTCATTACCAAGATTGTACAAATCATGACCCTATGGTGATAAATGACCCCGCACCATGGGTCACTTGTTTTACATAGAGTTATATAGAAAAAACTTTAAAAATCTTCTTCTATGAATCCATTAGGCCTAGAGCTTAGATATTTGGTATGTAGCATCATCTTATGGGCCATTACCAAGATTGTACAAATCATAGCCCTACGATGATAAATGACCCCGCACCAGGGGTCACTTGTTTTACATAGAGTTATATAAAAAATCTTTAAAAATCTTCTTCTATGAATCCATTAGGCCTAGAGCTTAGATATTTGGTATGTAGCATCATCTTATGGTTCATTACCAAGATTGTACAAATCATGACCCTATGGTGATAAATGACCCCGCACCAGGGGTCACTTGTTTTACATAGAGTTATATAGGAAAATCTTTAAAAATCTTCTTCTATGAATCCATAAGGCCTAGAGATTAGATATTTGGTATGAAGCATCATCTTATGGTTTATTACCAAGATTGTACAAATCATGACCCTATGGTGATAAATGCTCCCGCACCAGGGGTCACTTGTTTAACATAGAGTTATATAGGAAAATCTTTAAAAATCTTCTTCTATGAATCCATTAGGCCTAGAGCTTAGATATTTGGTATGTAGCATCATCTAATGGTTCATTATCAAGATTTTCAAAATGGTGGCCCTTTGGAGATAAATGACCCCGCACTAAGTCTTCTCCTCTGAAACCATAAGGCCCAGTGCTTATATATTTGGTGTGTAGTATTGTCAGGGCTAAAATGTTTAAGATTGAGTTATATCAGAATTCTTGTCTGTTTAAAAACCTTGTAATCAGTTGTAGCAATGGTACTCAGGTGAGCGATCCAGGGCCATCATGGCCCTCTTGTTTTTAGATTAACGTCACACCTAACTGAAATATATGTTCGTTTTATCGAAACTATACTCCTTTGGTTTTCCAGTGATGTCACGAGCACATGATTTTGTCAGCTGTTTGTTTAAACCAGATTTAGAGGTCACGTGTATTAAGCAGATATCCTTTGATTTGTAAAAAAAGACATAAAATTGTGAATTAAACATACATTTAGCCGTCATCCCTTGGCTGGCCTCTTCATACAGGTTTGATTGTATAATTTGTACATAAGAACTTACACGCTTTGCCGTACAAATAAGCGTATATTTTAGTCTGTTCAGCTAAAAACAAATATTCAACACAATCATATTTGACCTGAATTCCATGCATAACGCATGTCTCTTGAAGGGTTTTCCACTAAGGTAATCCATCCATCATGAAATTGTGATCATGTTCCATCAAGTGATCATGGGATTTTTTATAGAACATGATGTATATGCAAGCCTTTATAGGCTTTGAGCCTTTAACTCCAAGTCAATGATGCTTGCATCTGCACTGAAGTCTTTTTGCGCATTTGAAAGAGAATGATTTTGATTTAATGATGGATGGATTACCTAACTTTAAATAAGGTATATCGGCCCATATCCGTGCAAACGCGCTGTTCAACTTGTACTAAGCAGAGACTTATCTAAAAAATAAACAGCTTTTAGATTCCGGTAAAATATTTACATGTGTAAGCCGCCATATGTTCTAAGCAGAGCCAACGAGAAGATTTTTTAAAAAATATGTCCTGTCCAATTGTTGTAAAATGATTGGAAAAAAAATGCTGCATTAATGTCTGAACACCTTCGGTATTGTAATATCATAAACATTCTGTGAAATATATTCACGTCCATAACAACTCGATTTTTCTGGAATGCCCCTTAAGATAAGACCGTTGATAAAGTACCTCGGAGTCCCTGGACTGACACCCTTTCATCACTGGTGAATGATGTTGATATGTACAAGTAGGATATGCTTAGGGACTTTTAAAACTCTTCATGTATAAAACATTACGGAAGCACCGAGAGGGCATGGTGTTTTTCTTAAAACTACGAGATAGTAACTAAGAAAAAAACGAAAAACAAATCTTGTAACTAAGAAAGGAAAAATAAAATATTAAAAAAAAACAGTTCTCGCTAACTCGTGGCAACGAGTTAGTAACTAAGAAAAAAAATACAGTTCTCGTTAACTCGTGGTCACGAATTAGTAACTAAGAAAACATCAAAAACACAGTTCTCGCTAACTCGTGGCCACTAATTAGTAACTTAGAAAAAAAGTTCTCGCTTATCGTGGCCATGAAAAAAATTCCTACTCACATTGATTGGCTAGCTAACTCTGCCACGATTGCGAGACTGTTGTGTTTGGGTTGATTTTTTTCTAAGTTAGTATTGTGGCCCGATATAGCGAACGTTTATTTTATTTTTCTTAGTTACTAATTCGTTGCCACGAGTTAGCGAGAACTGTTTTTTTTTTTTTTTTTTTTTTTTTTTTTATTATATTCGTGGCCCGAGAATTTTTTTTTTTTTTTTTTTTTTTTTAAGGCCGAGTTAAAGATTTGTTTTTCGTTGTTTTTTTCTTAGTTACTATCTCGTAGCCACGCGATAACGACTAAGAAAAACCATGTTCCCTCGTTTTCGTTTAACTTTCGATTTCGCCATTTTGTTTTTAACACGTTGATCATCACCCACCCCTTTAACCTGTATTTTCTTGAATAATGCGCCAATGGAGAATAGAATTATTAGACGTATAATCATTCTTCGAGACCGTAAAATTACATGTATTCATGTGAATTATACTGTATTAACTGATTTTCTGTGTAAGTAAGTTCTGTAAAACCTTTACTTTTTTGTTATTGATCAATTTTCGTTGATTTCGTGGACAATGATTTTTTCCGCACGAACTTATTTTAATGGTCAAACCAATGTGTTTTAATATCATTCGTCCATACATATATATGTCATCCACAAATATAATGTGTCCACGAATGAAAATTCAACAGAATTTTATGACATCAACCTTAAAAAAAACAGAAACAACAAAAATAATCAATTTTCAGTTCAAGTAGATTTTATTACGTTACTTTACGTTTTTGAAGTTGAGCTCCCATTGTTCATCTATTGCATGGATCTGACACTGGGGGTGAAAAGAAAATGATTATCTTGCACAACACTCTAGACTGTTTAAAATCTTATAAACATCAGTGATTCATGCGCCCCGCCCAAAGATTCGGCTAATGATAAGGCGGGTCTCTGTCAGCAGGCGACCTTGAGCGTCCCGCGCTTCTAGCAGACGAGAAATAAAATTAAAGGTCCACCTGTAGGATACGAATTTGCGCAATAAACAGCAAATGTTTTATTTTGTTAACAGGCGGGAAATATAAAACATTTGACATTCATTATTTGATATTTCAAAAAGATATTAATCTTAATAGCAGTCGTATATGAAATTATTAGCAGGCACACATTTATGCACATATGTTTTTCCTGAAGTCATATTGATCAAAGCGCTCAAGCTACTGAGAGACTGTCCGTAGGATTTACATGAAATAGCTATAATTCTAAATCCAGCGTTTCTGCAGTTTGAAATCGATGGAGTTAAATGCCATATGACGTCAAAAGCTCCATACGTTTTCTTGCAACTCTAGTTACTAGTAAATCAGCTGAACTCGCTTTTTCATGGAAACCCCGCCGGCAGTCTCTTGGTGCCTTGGGCGCTAAGATTTGCTCATAATAGTCATGCATGAGAGGATCATGCATGAGTTGTGCATACCTAAGGAGGTCATGACCTTACTCAGTACTAGTGAACCTAGTGTACATTCTATATGTTGTTGAATACGTGTATAGATTTGACAAGAATTTTTATAATTAAAGATATTAGTAGGTTTGCCTTATTTAAATTTAAAAATCAAAATGGACCTAGAGGGCTTAATACTCGTTATCGTGCAAAATACGTGTGACCTACTTTAGGGAAATTACATCATTTGTCTTTCAAATGTGAACTATAACATATTAAAAGCGGTTAAGATTATGACTCAAAGTACGTAAACCGCGAGTGTTTTAGTCCATTGGCAATGTCAGTTATCGAGGTGTATTAGCGCCGCCGACAGTCAAAAAATCAAATCACAATGCGCTGAAAGACCGTCGACAGGACTTACATGATGAAATAACTATATATGTATAACTCGATAGAGGCTAAGGTCATATGACATCAAAATCTCCAAACGTTTTCCCGCAACCCTAGTTGCTTGTAGTAAGTCAGCTGAAATCGCTGTTTGATTCATGATAACCTCGCTCCATTACATTCTCTTAGTACATTGAGTGCTTTGATTTGTTTCAGAACGATTCTATTAATAAATTGCATACTTAAGGAGGTCATGACCTTCAGTATTAGTAAATCAGCAGGCTGCTGTACATAATCGCGTTGCATTTATACGCTATTGAGCGCAGAGTGATGCAGTTCAGTGAAATTGAACGTGGTAATTATGCAAATCAACAATGCCCGCTTTGGTTAACCGCTACGAAAATATCAGACAAACAGTCAGACAGAGAATGGACAGACGGACGGACAGATATATTAACCCTTTCCCTCATAGAGGACACCATGAAAAGACCTATGCGAACAGCATTAAACCAGATCAGCCTGCGAATCAGGTTTTATGCTGTTCGCTGCTCCTCAGTGGTCTGGAAATGAGGATTTTGTAATTAAGTTTGGTAAGGTTTAACTGTGGTTTTCTGCAGATCAGGCTTTATGTGGTACCTATTGAGTGCGTCAAAATGAGTCTATATGAGGGAAAGGGTTAAGTAGAGGATGGGGCGGTAGGCAGGTATAGGAGGTAGGAAAGTGCTAGAAGAAGGTACAATTGTAACGGTAGGTAAGTGTGTGTGTATGAAAGTACCAATATGAGTAGTATGTAATTTTTTGTTCGAAATTAATTGTATAATACACACAGAATTTATCTTATCCACTGTCCGTATATTTCTGCAAATATCATGACTTCAACTGCTAGCATTTAGAGCCTAATAACACAGCGCGGAATAATACCATTACATTTGTAACTGTCAACGTAATAAGATTCCTCCTGATACAGAACTATTTTCTCTGTTCTCGACTGATCAGACAATGCCTAACATCCTCTTATTTTGGCAGGGTAATTGATCGGCTGTTTCCTGTCTTGAATGTTTCCAAATATTTGCCATCTTCTTTCCTCCTGTTGGTTCAACTTACCTACACCACGCTTCCATCGTCCTTCAAACTACTTACCTTAACTGCTTATCTTGTCAAAGTTACCTCGGCGCATCTGCAAGACACAGGAGAACTGGAGAAACTGTGTGTTCCATTGTGAAGTAATTAATGAGGCATTGGCATATTTATGAGCCGCGATTAGAAGTTATCTTTCTCGTGTTAGCAACAAAGTGCAGTTTGTACAGATAAGAAAAAAATCTGCGACGTTCTTGCAGTGTAAAAAATACAATGATTGCTGTTGTAGAAGGCGTTGTGGTATAGTAGCTGATGTAGTCGTGTTAGAAACACTAGCAACAGCCTATAGGGAGAGCCGCAAATAAGATGTGGAACTTAGTTTGTCCGATTTGTCATATACTATTTCGTCTATACTTGTACTATTTTATTTGTTTATGAATTCCATAATAACATGTTTAAATCACACTAAGAAAGGATAGAACTTACAGTAAATGTGTTGCATTAAAATTGAAATAGTAATTGTAGCAGAATTAGCATTACTATCTTTAGCGGTAGAAGCAGGAGTAGTAGTAGTTGATAAAGTCACTATTGACTTAGATATGATCTAATTATGTTTGTTTTTTTGTTGATTGGGTTTAATGTCCCACCGACAGTATTTCAGTCATTTGGAAACGATGTCTACTTGAGACAGATATAGTGCTGCCAAACTGCAGTATCACGCCGTAGACATGCGGCATGATACCACACCCAGTCACATTATCCTGACATCGGAAACTACCTTTTTATGTTAAGCGGCAAGCAAGTGAGCTATACCAGTACCATTTTTAACAACTTTGGTATGTCGCGACCTGGGATCGAAGCCACGACCTCCCGATTCCGGGGCGGACGCTCTAACCACTCGGCCACCGGGACTGGTTTCTAATTATGTACTTTTGGCGACAAAATCAATAAAGGATCCGATATGACCTAACGCCAAACGGTACCCTACTGGTGAACATATATATGAATGTTAGACGAAGTGTTGAAAACCTCCACGTGCCATGGTCGACGTACCACGCCATCATAGCATCCTATTGTCACGTGTTGTGTTGGTTAACCAACTATACGTGTATACTGCATAAATATTTTGTAAATAATTCGAATCAAAACAGCACTTATTTATTCAGTTATGAAAAAAAAAACCTAAGAGGAAAGGAAATAATGGGATTCATAAAAAAATCCAAAAGAGAACTTTTAATTAACACGAAACTCATTAAAATATTAATTTTAGTGAGGCAAAATGTTTGTCTTTGGTGTGTGTATGCATTTTAAATAACACATTGACAAGTCTGCTTTTATTTTCATGTTAAAAAATAAAAGAAAAAAGGTTGATAATGTGCGTGTTTTATACTATTAAAGCCCAACAAGATACCACTAATGCGCTTCAAATTCCGCCATTGTTTACAGAAGCAAGTTCCTCTCTTACGACAATTATAACATTTACTTTTCATACATTTTAAAGATTTGTTTCTATATTTTTCTGAGCAGATGACGGGACATTCTACATACACGGTGGGCTGGCCAGTAATAAGGCACGTGCACGAAGGTCCTGCGAGGAGGAGGAGGGGTCGAAGCTTGCTCACCTGAAAAGCTCGGAGGACATCCAGGACGCAATGGACGTCATGGGAGATGACCAGCCGTACTGGGTCAACTCCGTGACGTCAGAAGGTGACGTCATTTCTACTATTATAGCTCTTAAGGGATCCCTTTATTTGGAAAAACATTTCCTTGGCTGAATGACAAAAATGTTGAATTGTTTCTCCGTTTCATTAACGCCCTCTGTCTTTCCCCTCTAGTAAATATATACACAAAATAAACATTAACTTATTTATACAAAATACATTGCAGATAGTGTTATACTCATAAATTAAATTATCAAAAGCAATGACGGATATATACTCCTAGATTCATTTTGAAATATTGATTTTTTTTGTTTATTTTCAGAAGTCATAAAGCTATGTCTGGCAGGCAGGAAGTTCAAAAATTCTCTGAAATACTATTACGACAGTTGTAAGGTGAATCTGGACTTCATATGCCTCAAAGGTAAATATTCACAGATAACCCTGTTTTGAGAGACCAGGAGAAATGATTTCCAGGTAGTTGTTTAACAGGTTTCAAAAAACAGATTTCTTTGTTGTTTGTACAATGTACAGACTTGTCTGTATTTGTCGCTAACTAGTACTTCAGTGAAAGAGAATATGTGTGGAGATGGGTGGAGTAGAGTTGATGTTCATTATTGAAACTACATCAATAATAACAATATATTAGACACGGCAGGGAATCACTTGATTTTTGTGGTATTGCGTACTGACAATATGGCCGAATGAAAACCTCCATTCAGACCGATTTTTCAGCTAATTTTATATCATTCATACTTACGTATTAGGTATGCCGCAGCCTTCACGGAACGGAATGTTGTTATCGGCTATACCTTATTGTTTGTCTTTATGCCTATAATTTTCTCATACACTCAAAAATTCGACCAGCTTTTCATTTTGACAATTATTTTGCGGGTAACACGCACGCAAAAATTGTATTTTTGTTATAAAAATGGTGATATAAGGGCTAAGTAATACAGAAAAGAGGTCATTATATGACTTTATTTGAAAAGGTAACTTTTCTGCATGTTGAATTTTAACTGCCTGCTTTCTTTTAAGAATAAATATGAAAAATGTTTGGGTAACACCCACGGCATGAAATGTTTCCTGATAACACTCACGCAAAAAACATAGGTAAAAAACAAATATTATTTCAAAGTAAATCCATTGAAGAAATTCGCTTGTCTTAACCTAAGAAGTTATACTGGGCAAAAGAACGATATACCGAAACTGTGTAATAGTTGCTATTCGTTTCACCGTATATTGAATAGTATTATACATAACACAATTATTGTTGTCTTTTATATACATTTCATGTTTATTACAAATAGTTTTTATGATTACCATTCTGTGTTATATTTAAATACATTTTAATAGTCATTAAACAATTACAATTTTTCCTAGTCACAATGGAAACATTCCAAAAATGTTGTTATATTTAAATACATTTTAATAGTCATTGCATCTTTTCATTATAAAGGAAGACAATTTATTAATGTTGACTTCCTTTGCATTTAGTGTACAAATGGCTGTACATAAGTGAAACAAACCAAATATATTTTATATCTTTTATTAGAATACCACCATTTATCTAAAGCTATCACAAAATTTTAACATTATAAAGAAAATAAAACTGATTTGTAATTTCAATTTAATTTATATTTTAATACACAAGGTTTCAGATTCTTACTAAAATAACCAAAAGATTCTTTGTGTGAAAGACACAGAATATAGAAATCTAGTTTGAACAAATATATACATTTCAAATGTGTAAACTTATTGTGCAAAGCTATTCATTCCAGCACCTCTGTTGTTGTTGTTGTTGTTTCCATGAAATAAAAGGAATATTTGTTTGTTTTTCGTGGATATATCTAACCTCAGTGTGATATAATTTCGCTATAATATTATGAAACATTTAAATTATATCACTTTTTGGAGAGATATACTCCATATCTACGAGCGTACTCAAAACAAACAAACATCCTCTTTATCTCAAACCGGCAAAGTAAAGACTGGGCGTTGATGTTACGACATATAGCGGAATTTCAGATGGTTGCACTGGGTGACCTTGCGTCTGTAGATGGATTTTAACCCTTTCCCTCATAGAGGACACCATGAAAAGACCTATGCGAACAGCATAAAACCAGATCAGCCTGCGAGTAACTCGCAGGCTGATCAGGTTTTATGCTGTTCGCTGCTCCTCGGTGGTCTGGAAATGAGGATTTTACAATTAAATTTGGTAAGGTATGAGTTTGGCTATCTGCAGATCAGGCTTTATGTGGTACCTATTGAGTGCGTCAAAATGAGTCTATATGAGGGAAAGGGTTAAGAGACGTAATACACACTTATAGTTAAAATTCACATCCTTAGTCAATGACCATCTTTGAGCGAGCTGCTTTAGTACATTCCTTCTCTTTGCCTGTTAATTTTATGTTTTATTGTGTATTATGCACGTGAAATTACGTTTTTCCGGTATGTGTTGAGACGATGTACGAGTTCTGTTGTGTTCAGTCGTGTCGTTTAAGTAATGCTACATTTCATGCAGTTTGTTTGTATCCCCGCAGTTCGTCGTTCGAGTCGCCGGAACAAATGACTTTCTGTCGCCAGAAATGTACAAATAACAAGCAATATTATAGTTTTACGGCAAGCCCTCGATATACATTGTAGAATTTTTAATGAATATCGACGCTGTGATATTCGGTGTACTTGTAATTTCAGTCATATTTGTCATGATAATCAACATAAAGATAAACATCTAATTTGTAAAAGTATGGAATGTGGAATGAATTAACAAGAGTTAATAGACAATTTTAGGAAATTGTGCAATTAACTGAAATATGTTTTTTTGAGCCCCTAATAGACTGCTGCCAAATGATTTATGGTTTTTGACAAGTTCAATCAGACAGCCACTATTATGACTAATATACCATTAAAGGCACCTCCCCGTTTTGTAGAGAAGTCAGATAACCATTACAAGTACTGTATTAACATAGATGTAGTCAATCCTTGTACACTGACTAATTACTCGTAAAATAATAACCAAAAACACAATGCTAGTAAGTTGAAGAGTAAACAGTTTTAAGTGGATAAGTTGGGTGGGGAAACTTATTCAAATTTGTTATGCAGCCTTGGTTGGCATTTCAATTATGTTATACAGTATGCAAATACTGGTGCAAAAAGTAATTGATTCTGATGCAAAATTACCACACGTTTTATAGGGTTTGACTCGTAATTATGAGCTATATTAAAGTTGCTAAGCAAAATATTGTAACTAATGACAGGAATTACATAAGTATGATTAATTACAACAATTGTTGTCGATATCCGCCCATTTGCTAATGTATTAATTTAAAGAGTAATATATATGGTATTTATGAAAAACGTCATGGTATTTTGTAACTTACAGAGACATATCTAATCTAAGAACATTTATTGACAATGTATATTACAGACACAAAATTGCATAGAAATAACTAGAACTGTCTACCCAGCATACTGCTTTGTCACAGTATGGAAGATAAAACTTTGTAAATATGTAACATATAGCAATTAAAACAATATTTCTACACCAAAAAAAAAGCAGAAAAATCCTTAAAAATATTAAATCAAGAGTGTTGTTTTAGAAATCAGTAATAAAATGACTATATGGACTTATATAAATGTCAATATATAATTAATTTTTACTTGTGACGTCGCAGATATGCTGGCGTATAAAATGTTTTTCAGCAACAATTATAGGGTCCTGTCCCTAGATGTCTTTTTGTGTAGTCATAATGACCTGTGCGAGAACATTTGCCCGCATTTGTAACAAACTGTGCCTTCACTTGAACCTTCCATATCTAAAATACATAATAATTATAATAATACAATAGTGGCAAAGTTTTGCTGCAGCTGCAAATGAACAATATTTTAACAAAAATAAGGTGAGTTCCTGACATTAGTTTTAAGTTAATTTTATCCTTTTCTTTGGAATATTTCACCTTCGTTTTAATACAATTATCAAAGCACTGAGAGCACTGTCAGAAGTGAAAGTTAAATGTGTGAATTATAAAGCCAATCCCTTTTTTTTTCTTGGACAAGATAAAGTTATTGTTCTTTGTTACTTCACATCCTTCACATGTGTAAAAAATTATATCCATGCCTTCAATAAAATTAGATACTTACATGCTACAAAAATCGTCTGTGACATGAAAACATTATAGTACTTATTTTTCTATGCTGATGTAACTGCAATCGAATGATTAACTGTTTTTATCACGTGATCACTTTACTAAGCGCACGAATATAGTTTGTTTCGATGCAAAGGTGGATCGCATATAAATTTGATTGTAAATGTGCAGCGTTTGGTCATTTTAGGCTGTTACAATAACCCATGTGAAGTCTAAAACATATCATTGTAACTTACTAATAATCACATCAATCTGTCGACTTCAGATATCTCCAAGTGTTATTTCTTACACTAAAAATGACCGAAACCTGTATATATTTACTATCCGAAATTAGTTCGAAGCAGAAAATTTGCATAATTACTTCAATCTATAAATAGAGTCTGATGTAGATAAGGTACTGCATGAATACAAACCAAAGCTCTGATAGCGCTGATCGACTTGCAACTCTTCAAATACTCTTTCATTTGACACACACACAACTTAAGTGCCTTCAGCGCTCTGATTAAGATATATTCTAGAAAAACATAATTTCACCATACAAGTAAGTAATAGAGATGAAGCCAGGTAGAGTTATTGTTCTTGGTATGTAAAGTTTGACCATTGTATTAAGTATAAACTCAATCCCTAAAGTACTTTCTGAGTTGCCACAGATGCCACTAGAGACACTACAGTCACTCGAGACTCTAACAAGAAAAGATTAAAAACAAAATGTTTCAATTGACGGCTTACATTAAACATACTGTCCCCCTCTCATTTCTACTGTTTTGACCATATAACCGAACCTGTCTATGCGCTGGACCCTCATATTAGAAAAATCGACGTCTCTATAATAAATTAAAAATAATAGAAGTAAATATTACAAAAAAAAAAGAAAAAAAAAAAGGTCTCCGCTGGACTAGACCCCTTGCAAAACAAAATACTGAACGACGCTCTTACCAATTGAACTTATTCCGCAGCCGCAAATTTGTGGTGCAAATAAGGTAGTTTAATGATTGATACTGCGGATGAACACTGAATTATAAACTTGTATCTTTTACAGTTTAATTTGCACAGAAATTGTGATTATACCCAATGCTTTCAAAATCCTGCAATATATCTAACTTTATCAAAACTGCAATGTTGACGTTCTACAACCAGTGGTACTATTTTTCAACGCGAATGTATGGCTAAGTGGCGGTAATGTGATTCTAAGTAGAAAATCCACTGTCTGACTTTAGAAGCTTTCGCTTCTGACAACGATTTGTTTATCTGTATCAATAATTAATTCTTACAAGTTAAATGATGTTACTTTTAGACACTGCATTCGATTTCCTCCCATTTTGTATCATAGCAGGAAAAAAGAACTGTATGACATTTCTAAAGTTGATCAAAGTGAAGCGTCGACAAGCTTCTAACAGCGTAGTCCAGATTGATCTACTAATATATTTACACATTGCTACTATTTTCCAGTATCTCTAACCTAATTGAAAAAAAAACATATTCGGCAAGATAAATGATCAGTTCAATTGATTACTGAAGCTGCACGTGTCAACATAGACAAAACATTATTTTAAAAAATATTTTAGAACAATATAGTCAAAGTTCAACGAATATATAAATATCAATAATCCGTGTAATGATTTGTTTGTTTTATTCTATATATGAATTAACAATTTTATTGCAACATCTCCACCCCGTTACTACGAATTTAATGACAATTGTTTCATATTTTCACAATGCTGTTCGGAGAGGTGCTGCATCAAAGCTTCACGTGTACAATCTCAAAAAGGAAAAACTGCACGCAAAAAAATGTTAAGGCATAATTATGCACTGCACAGACTTTGAGCTCAATACAGCATAAGATTTCATTGCACTATTTTAATAAAACTATGAGTTAATCGGAAATAGTCTCATATAATAATAAACCCTGATACAAGTTGTCTTATATCCGTAATTTACAGTGTTTGACAGAAAATATAATTCCAGCAACTTATATTCTCATATTAATAACGATCTTTAATAAAATGTAATATTTTAAGAAAACGCATGTGTTTCATGTCCTCATCCTTTTCATAAGGTTACAGAAAGGTTTTCATGAAATTGCAAGTGTCATGAAATTTATTGCTACAATGATTTCAACTTTCAGAACATAGTTTAACGAAAATACACATGAAGCTTCAGGCAAAAACAAAACGCCCTAAAAACTTTTTGTGCGTTAAAAAAAACACACGAAAACAACACTTTCATCGTGGTAATCTCGATCTATTGATAATTCAATATTTATAATACTATGAAACTTAAAGATGCAATCGATCTGTTTTACTGTTTGATTGAACCATTATGTTGGCTTTGACTTTGAACGACTTAAGTTAACAAAATATTTTGCGTGGGTGTATCAGGAAATATTTCATGCCGTGTGCGTTACCCATATCATTTTCCGCTTTCAATTCATAAAAGAAAGCAGGCAGTTAAAATTCAATAAGCAGAAAAGTTACTTTTTCAAATTAAGTTATATAATGACCCTTTGTCTGTATATCACCATTTTCAAAACAAACATACAATCTTTGCGTGTGTGTTACCCGCAACAAAGTTGTCAAAATTGAAAAAGGCAATATAGAAAACGATATGCTTCTACTTTCAGATATAACAACCATAAAGAAACTAGCCCCGCTTGTTGCCATGAAGCCAACCAAATTTGAAGACGTTCAGCAAGCTATAGAAGACTACAGGAGTCAGTATCGTAATCCAGTAGCGCCTACAACAACTACAGAACCTACGACTACCACAAAACCAACTACGACTACACAAGAACCAACCACTACGACTACAGAAGAACCAACCACTACACTACAGAAGAACCAACCACTACGACTACAGAAAAACCAACTACGACGACGACTACAGAAAAACCAACCACGACGACGACTACAGAAAAACCAACCACGACGACTACACAAGAACCTACCACGACAACTACAGAGGCTCCAACTACGACGACTACAGAGGAACCAACAACGACTACAAAAGAACCTACTACAACCACGACGACAACAGAACCAACCACAACGACAACTACAGTAAAACCGACGACGACTACAGAAGAAACAACTACGACTGTGAAAAAGCTAACAACAACGACGTATGCCTCAACAACAACTGAAATGGCGAAAGAAGCAGTTGATGTGGTCACAACAGAAGATATGATGCTATTGATAAACGAGAGCTCATTTGAGGGAACCACAGAATCAGCCCCTGTTACTGACTCTGACGATTATATGTACGAAGATTTCATTGATTCACCTAGCGCAGAACCTACAGCATCTCCAACGACAAATACACCTGACACAGATTCGGAAATGTCTCCAACGCCCTTTTATAACACCACACCTGATACTGACGATGATTCAGACATGAACGTTTATCCTACTCCAGAGAATATGCCTAAAGAAGCAACAAGTGTAAAAGGTTCAATAGATCTATCCACAGCATCAAATCCTGAGCCTAGTGATGGCAGTGATGGTTCACATTTATCAACCATGTCTGTATCAAATGAAGATACTAATCCTGACAGTGAAGAAGATGGTGATGAAACAGAACCTTCTGTGGAGGGCACTCAAGAGGAATTAGGAGACGAAGATGGCGGTAAGTTTCTGTTAAAGACTTTAAATTATTGTTTGAATCTGGAGGTGAATACAATGTATAATATATAGTAACTGCTATACTTATCTTTATGCTCACATCGTTCAGTGGATTTGGGCATTTAGCGGGGCATATTGTGGTACTAATATCCGAGATACATTTTCCCCCTCATTTTTTTCTTCATGCTTGAAGGTATTGATTTTGAAATGTAGGTGAGCTTTCTTTTGCGGGCGAGTACATTCGTATCAGCTTGAGATATTGATTTTAAAATTGCATATGCGTGTTGTAAGTTTTTTGTAATGCTGTTCATTTAATTATGTGTTTAACATTTGAAATGAAAGTCCGCTTAATTTAAAAAAAATGAACAGCTAGATAGATTAAGTGCTCAACACATTTATTATCATTTTATCTTTTCAGAAATCGGTACCTCCCTTTGGATAGCACTCATTGTATTATTTTTAGCTGTCTGTGCATCTCTTATCATCGCTTTTGTACTATACAGAAGGTAAGTAATTTTTGGCTGTAAATATTTTTAAGTTCATCGCAAAAAAAACAACAGTTTTTTGTGTATTTAAACGATAAGCCGTACCTAAAAAAAAAAAGGATTTTGAGAGATGTTTCTTATGTTTAGATTAATGTTTTTTTTTTCTTTGTGCATTTTGATGTTTTAATAACATTATTTTTCTAATTAATTAAAGAAAAAGTTAATCTTTAATTTTTCACATATCATTTTTATTTAACTTCATTGCAGGGAATTTCGATCTTGACCTAAATTATTTTGCTATTGAAATACAAAACAATGTAGTGGGGTTTTAATGTATAAAACAAACAGTTCATTGACGACGAGCCTGAGCGCTCGCCTCGTTATGTAATGCACATTTTTTCTGCCATATTGCGACCATGATGGGAGTAGATTTTGGAGTCTGAGGAATGCGGGAAATACGCATACACAACGATATAATTATCATTGATACTACTACTGCTGCTCTTGCTGCAAACCATTTTTTTTTTTTTACTACATTCTTATTTCATCAAACGTCCATATAATTGTAATGACGTACACCTGATGCTTTTTTTAAAATTGGTTTACTTTTATTTAATTCATATTTTTTAAATGCATATCAAAAGACTAAGAGAAACGAAGGGAAAAAATAAAAAGGAACGAAACCAAAAAGTGAACTAGGGGAAATAATCGAATGGGGGACAGAAGTATACTTTGAGAAACAAACATCATAGTTACGGCCCTTTACCTGTATCTCACTTCATCTTATGAATATATTTACTTTTTGGAAAAAAATAATGTTAGTAAGCAGTAGTTAACAGTTAAACGTTACTTTAATATCTTTTTTTAAGTTCCTTTTTTATTTATGATTTTAAGTATTATTTTCAGGTAGGGAAAATATGTGAATTGGGGTGGGTATCTGTAAGCAGATGAGAGGACTAGGAATGTGTAATTTGTGTACTTTTAAAAGATAAACACAGTGTTAGATCGCTCGCGTAACCTAGTGGTAAAGATCTACTTAGCTTTCTATGGGTAGCACGCATGTTTCTCTTTGTTGTGGTACACAAATAAGCCACCATCGAGCTTGTATACAAATACATTGAACACTCACTAGTGGGACAATATCTGTGTGATATAGTCAGTTGATTTGAGACGTCCAGCTAATTACAGGTGGAGGAAGACCCAGAATGTACTGAGACGTCCAGCTAATTACAGGTGGAGGAAGACCCAGAATGAGTTGATTTTGATGATAAAATGGTCTGAAAAAGTAAATGTCAGAAAAGAGTCCCTAAAACATTGTCTGATAAGTGACGTGTTCTTAATGATACAGGGCGGTCTTTAAGTGAGGTTTTACGTTACGTGATTTTCTTTCGGTTTCAGGCATAAACACCAGAAGTCGAAGGATATAAATCCAAACACGGAACTCCGGGAGAAAACCCCGCCACCCCCTACCTCAAATGGAACGCGAGAGAGCACCACGTTTAAAGACGAAAAGGCGTATGATTTATGAACTGTGTGTAACTTGACCAAATTTCTTTAAAGCGAATAACAGGAGAACAATCGAGATTTGTCAGCGTATTATCAATGCAGTAGTTTTGTTGATGAATTGTAATCGGTTTTCGCGGTTTGAATTGTTATGCTGACTAAATAACAAAAGAGATCCAACCGTCATGTTGGTAACTTTGGGGAAACTCGTAAGTTCTAAAATT
Source organism: Solen grandis (assembly GCA_021229015.1). Taxonomy (NCBI): domain Eukaryota; kingdom Metazoa; phylum Mollusca; class Bivalvia; order Adapedonta; family Solenidae; genus Solen; species Solen grandis. Next base: position 1,491,754 of record CM037795.1, read on the forward strand.
TAACTTTTATTTTTATTTTACCCAGAAACCGTCTGGTACAGCATGATTATAATTTACAAAGGACGATCAATATTTACAAGGGACTAGTGCATGCATATGCTCGTCGAGTTATTGTTTTGCCGTTTGTTTGGTTTTTACAACAATACAAGGAAATACAATTTTAGAACTTCTGTTCCTTTTTTCCTGTCACACTTAAGTTTGAAAAATATTTAATTTTACGTAATAGTATTTTTGGAAGGAATTTTTAAGCTTTAAGTGCCTTCTATATTTATCTTTCCGAATGTGCCAATATCAAATTGTATTCATTTCGTCCCCATTAAATAATACCCCATTGTTTACCCTATAGACAGAGTGTTTTCTAATGTTGCATATACTTTCTATAATCTGGACTGTAAATTCGTACCATGAAAGTGCTTAAAAAAGCTGTATATAGTAAAAGAATCAACAAGTGTGCACCACTAGTACATACTAGCCGTGGACTTATCAATATAATATGTCAATAAGGCACGGGTTTGACCTCTACCAAATAAAAAGTAGGTCTGATCTATCATTTCCTTGAATAGTTTAGAAAACATCCTTACACGTTGTTATTCATTTGTGTACTCACCAAGTTTGATTTATATCTAACGAATTATTATAAACCTAAAACACCCCCAATTTGGGAAACCTTCTAGTCCTCGCTTAGTACCATGTTGAGAATACACCGGAGGCTGGTCCCGAGGACATTATAATGAGAACAACGTCTTGATTGGCACTTTTATGTATCGATTTATATGAAATCAGTCAGTAAGGTGTACAATGTAGTTTTTTTGGTACCTTTTTACATCATGGGTAAAATTATATTCCACATATCTATACATCTAGCTTTCATAGTAATAGCTGATTGTATACATGCTGTTCAATAGGTAGATCGTGGTGTTTCAGTAATATGAGGTATAGCAAAAGAACATAGACATTGTCTCGAAGTGTCATCTTGGTCCGGTCAGAAATTGCATAATTTAAATATCCAATAAAACAACAGTATCATATTTATCATCATGTACACTATATAATAAATAATAAATCATTAATTTTCGTTGACATTAAATTTCGTTGGTTATGTACCAAGGGGGATTTCGTGGGTTCATATATTCATGGACTCGTGTTCTAGGAAACATGAGGTCTTGGGAATGAGCGGTTTTCGTGGGGGTTTAATGTTCGTGGATCAAACCCTCCACGAAATCAGCGAAAAACTGTGTCCTTCGAAAATTAATGATTATATAGTACATAAAATATAATAGTGTGTCGTATTGAGATATAAAGATAATGTAAGTGAAATTCAATTTACTGTTTTTAACTTTAATATTCCGGTATATCTTAAGTATATATACGTATGTAAATTTTGTGATGCTGTGTTTGCAAACCGTCATTAAATTAATTCTTCATATTTTGTATCCTAAGCTTAATCTCCCGATTTTCTGGGAATCATTTATCTTTTTAAAAATGTTGTTATGATGAATAAGTGTATCCATTTGTAAACAAAATTAAATGATTTGTTAAAATAGAAATACACGGATAAATCTTTACATTTCCGGTGTTAACCGGAAATAAACCTTTCTTTGATTAATAGGAAGACCATTATAAAAGATCTGCCTTGGAACTCAAATGGGGCCAGCTTGCTACCATGATGTAATCTGTTATATTACATGTACTTGCTACCATTGTTTGTAAATCAACCTATATATTTATGTCTGTTATTGCTATAAGCAATCTTGACAAAATATAGTGAATTGAATTGAATTGAATTTTATCCTGCTGCATTTTCATTTCACCTATTTTGTTTTTTAATACAATGTAGTCAATCTTTTTCCATAACTAGCTATTTTTGGAATTTCATAACCAGCTATTCTTGGAATTTCATAACTTGCTTGCTATTCGTGGGACTTCATAACTAGCTATTCTTGAAATTCAATAATTAGCAATATTTGAATTCCATCACTATCTAGCTTTTCTTTAAATATCATAATAGGTTTTCTTTGAATTTCATAACTAGCTACATATTATTTGAATTCTACTACTAGCTATTGGAATTCCATAACTAGCTATTCTTGGAATTCCATAACTAGCTATTCTTGGAATTCCATAACTAGCTATTCTTGGAATTCCATAACTAGCTATTCTTGGAATTCCATAACTAGCTATTCTTCCAGTTTTGTGAGTGTTGTAGTGATGAGTGTTAGCTGGGTACATGTGTGATTGCCAGATCTGATCTTGATATCTCTGTTGTTAGGAGTTTTGGAGAGAATAAAAGATCTCAAAACTTTTCACTGTTGCATTTTTATCCATCCAAGTAGTGTGAATTGTCTTGTGCTTCAACCTAGAACCCTCTCTACGGTACTTTGTTTTGATCATTGCTTTACACCTTGGAAGTGTTTCGAACAAACAACCACCGGATCTGGACTAATTGTACACTACGACTGCAACAAGACCGTGCGCCTTTACGAGAATATATTTTGAAACCCTAGATTGAATTTTGCTGAAACATATTTAGGTATTGATTCATATGCTTCAAGTACTAAATGGGCGGTGTTTTGGGAAAACTGTTTATAGACAAAAAGAAAATCATTATGATAACAATAATGATAATGAGTCATTTATACTTTAAAATGAAGTATTTATATGTTTATAATATGATAAGACACCAAACCGAGAGTTTAAGAAGCTGACTTACCATGACCCCAGTCAATATAAAAATTGCATACGTTAAAAGAAAATAAAAAAAATCACTTTTTGCGTGTTTTATATTCAGTGCCTTGCCTCGCCACTCGTATGCGTTTTGGCCATTTCTTTCTTCCCCACAAATACTTAAAATAGTACACTCTTTGATAAGTCTTATTTGCTGATGTATCATTTCTATAGTACCTACATTCTGAGCTCGCAGGTGAATTTGGATTGTGGATGTGCAGGTTTCCATCATTTAGTGGTGTCACAATGATCCATATAGAAAGCTTAAATTCCGATACAAATCCGTGTAACTTACTAATAATCACATCAAGCTAAAGACCTCAGATACCTCTAGAGGTTATTTTATGCACTATAAAATGGCCGATACCAGTATATCTGCTAGGAGCGAGCCATTGATATTTGCATCTATAAATCCTCCTCGGTTATTAATATAAATTAAATCAAACTGTCGATAGCGCTGAGAGAACAGTATTGTCGCATTTCTTTTGTCAAAGTAAATTTAATAAACGGGTGTCAAATCCCCCCCCCCAAAAAAAAAAAATGGACAAAAAAAAAACGCTTTTACTTTGCGTAAACAAGGTCATTACAAGAATTAAAGATGAACACGCACCATTTGTTTCGACGGACTGTTAACAATTAGCACATCACCATAGTGACTGTTACTCTCCCTTTTTCTATAGCGTACAGTATATAAGATTTATAACAAATATGCATATCTAAATCAAAAGAAAACAAATCTAATACAACAATCGTTCATATTTTTAATATAAGTGTGGTATCTGGCAAAAAACTAAGTTACCCTGTATATCCACAGCTCGTCAATCCCTCTTCCACTTGAAACACACACAACTACAGTGCCTTCAGCACTTTGATTATTTTATGCTAATTGATTATATACTGGTTCTATCAGTGAGATATAACCTTTATCAATCCACACTGTGGCTGATATAAATATGCCGGAGCTACATTTTATATACAAAATCTTTTAGTTAAAACCCTTGACAAATTCCGTATTAATCCTTTGTCATTGTATCAAAATGGACTTAATATTTTCGTCTGACAGTGTTGAATAAACACATACATGTAAATCCAATAAATGTTTGTCAATTTTTTTCGTTACAATTATCCAACATGGCGGACAAAATGTACAGTCAAGCTTCGGTGATTCGAACAGGCTGGGGGAACGGCAATTTGATTAAGTCATCGGTGGTTCGACCCAACCGTGGCTATGATGATATACATACGTACATGTATTAAAATATAGATTAATTATTAGGCCGTCCTATAGAATTGATCGATTTAAGTAGATATCATATTTTGAAAATGACGTCGGCAAAATAATAATAGAGGTAACATTAAATAAAAAAATCTTTGTTATTCTTTATAAACATATATAAATCAGTAAAACAGCAGCTGTCAAGATCAAATCACAAACATCAATGATGACATACAATTCATACAGGTACATGTACACATACATCGGCCTACGTGCAAGTTATAACGTTTCCTGCATACGTTTTATTTTGCATTAAAAAATGAAAAAATAAATATGCAGTGTAGATAATCCATAAATATAATGAAAACAAATCAATTAATATTCCATTAAATCAATTAAACAAATTCCTCCTTTAATTTGCAACATGATCAGCGTTAACTTATATCATCTTATTACACTTTGACGTGTTAATTATTGAACCGCTGATTGTGCCACTCCCAGAATGTGTGAAAAACACGCTGCACCACAGCGAACCTTTATTTACTTGGCTTGTATTTTAGTCATGTCCTAACTCACCCAGTCTGCAGCTGCTTTTGGTGTGATGAGCGCATCAGTATCTATCATTTACGACAACAGCATAAATACACAGCGCGTAAATACGGGACTACACACGCGAAACAGCTGAAAGATTTCTCAACACAGTGAATACACTGGTGCAGCGACTCTTTGATTTACAAAAACACAAATAATTCAAGAACTAACAAAGGCAGGTCTGAAACCGTCGGATATACTAATTATTGTGATCTTAAAAACAAATCGAGAAATTAATTCCTCTTGTTCAGATATATTCTTTGTTTCGAAATCCCCTGAAGTTAGTGAAGATAAAAACAGTAATCAAGAATACACTCTTGATGTATGTAATGTAAACATTAATAAAACAAAGAACTATTAACTGAACAGTTTTAATAATTATACATCGAAATTTTATTTATTTTGAAAATAACAAATAAACACAACAAGACGATCGAATAACCAGACATTGCAAGATCGATGTGTCGAATACCGCAGCTGTCTTTTAACACCTTTATTTTGGAGTATTTTTTTTCCCCCTCAATATATGATGTCCCTTGATGATACATATATGATAAATTTCATATAATCAATCTCTGTCATGTAGAATGTACTGTAAATAACAGTAGGGCACTCATTAATTTTAAAATTAATTTTAAGAATTGTATAGGACTATCACAGCAAAACACCGATGATGTTCTGAACTTTGTTGCTAAGTTTGTAAACGAATGACTATATTTTACAAGTCAATGTTTTTATCTTTTTCTTAAATATTAAAGATATGTTTAATGTCACGCTCTGACAGCTGAATATCTTGACAACCGTAACTTTTTGAGTAAAAGTATTCTGGTGAAGTAAAGTAAGCGTTTATATAAATTCATACCCAATATAATACAATATAGTTTTTATTTTATTTAGAGAAACACCAGGCCTGCTAGAGATAAATACATGTATGTACCGCTGTCACACTGCAGTATAACGCCGTGAACAAGTGACATGGCACCCAGTTACATTACCCTGAAACTGACCAACCAGTCCTGGAAATGCTGAGAGAAAGCAAGGGATGTACACCAGTATATCATTTATCCGGGGCGGATGCTCAAACCACTCGGCATTCACTCCAGTGGAATATATCATAACCATCAAGCATCCCACACATTTAAAGATAATAGAGCATAGTAACATGTCACAAAAACGTTTGAAAATAGAATTATGACATGCATATAGATCTCGGGCGAATCACTTTATCTCCAAAAATATGAGTAGTATAAAATCATATAGTAATGTTTCCATTCCTTTCATTGAAGGTCGTTTGTTCTAATTTGTTTTGTTCTAGTTGCGTGTGGATCCGAGATGAAGACGACTCTTTCATTTAGTGATTCACTTTTCTGAAAAAATCCTTTTTTTTTTTTCGAGCATTGGCAAATGAATCGTTCCTGTAAATGAAAGAAAATCTATTCAATATTTTGCAAACAATACATGTATATGATATGAATGTGGAATGAGAAATTTCCTTAAAAATAAAAAATACGAGTAGATTAGAAAAATCTAACTCCAGAAAGCGGTATATGTAAATGGACAAAAATAACAACACGGACGCAGGATATTGCATTAAAAGAGAAATACGAACAGTTACAGTCAACTCGTATTGTGAAATCACTAATTTTCGTGGGGCATTTATTTTCCTTGCCTTCGTGGAGTGTTTTATCCATGAAAACTAACCCCAACGAAAAGCTCATTAAAAAAAAAACATTGAGTATTCTAGAACATGAATCAACGAATAAATGTACCCACAAAGTTCCGTTTGGTAAATTATCAACGAAGTTTAAGGTCAGCGAAATATAATGAACAGAACAGAACAGAACATATTTTATTTGATTTGTACATAGTACATCATCATAAATAACATCAACATTCAACATTATACAATAGTCAAGTTATTAATAAATATATCATAAATTCTTTTTCCATAACATCACGTGAACAAGTAATCAAAGTCGATTTTTAACTAAGAGGATGAACTAAGTGTCATAAGACAAACTTATGCGTAAAGAAAATGCAGATTTCAAATATTTAGCAAGATTTAAAAGTGTATCAACATTTAAAAATTTAAACATACTAGGTCTAACATAATAAAACTTATCAATAAATTTCTTTCTTAAATTTAGAAAACATGGGCATTTAATAATAAAGTGATATTCATCCTCAATGTCGTTACTTCTGCAAAATATACAAAATCTTTCTGAACGAGGAATTCTATTTCTACCATAGCGACCAGTTTGAATATGTAAACTATGTGATGACAATCTTAATCTACAAATATAATTTCTTAAGTCATAAGGTAAAACATTCAAATAGCTTTCATATCCAAATTCATTTTTTATATTATTATATAAAGATAAAACTTCACTCTTTCTTTATCAGAATACCAACTTTGACAATAAGTATCAATCAAACGTTGTTTAAACATATTAATAAAATCTTTTTCATTCAAAACAGTTTGTTGATCCCATATATATGCAAAACCATTTTTATATAACATTTCTTTTACATTTAATAACCAACTCTTTTTACCCAATTCACAATCATTTAATGAAACTTTGTACACAGTTTTTAATAATATATTTTCAGTATTTAACAATTTACACCAATATTTTAAAGTTCGTATATATCTAGAAATATATAATGGATAACGTCCAAGTTCCCCATACACACCAATGTTAGGGGTAGTATTTTTTACATTAAGTATTGATTTACAAAATTTTAAATTTTTTTTTTTTAATAAAATAAAATTAATATTATTTCTTTTGATTTACTATATCCCCAAATTTCTGATGCGTATCCGAGTATAGAACCAACAAAAGAGTCAAATAATTGGCATAATAATTTAGGTTTTAATTTAAACTTTTTACAATTTATCAATAATACATTTAAGGCTTTTAATGCTTTTCCAACAATGTGTTCTTGATTACGTGCGAAATTCCCTGTATAATTAAAGACAGTCCCCAAATAATTAAATCATTAACTATTTTTTTTCTTTGCCTTGAAAATCAAATTTTCATTTTGATATAATTTACCCTTTTTCTAAAAACAATAACCTTAGTTTTTTAGTATTAACTTCCAAACTCCATTTTTACAATAAGTATGCAAAAGGTCAAGACTTTTTGTAGTTTTTCGTGAATCATCAACAATTACTATATCATCTGCAAATAATAAAAGTATTAGAACAATATCATCAATGTTCAATCCAGATGAGATATCATTTTGTAAAAACAATTCAAGGTCTTCTAAATAAAGGGAGAACATTATCGGGAAATTATCTCCCTTGCCGTAACCCAACAGAATATTCAAAGAACTCCGAATAACTATTGCATGCTCGTACACACGACTTCACTTTATTATACATATCTTTTACAACTCTTAAAACCTTCCCCCCTATACCTTCTCTATATAACTTCAACCACAATCCATTCCTATACACACTATCAAAGGCCTTTTTAAAATCAACAAATACACAGTACAACCGTTTATTTTCATTTAAATATTTCTGTACTAAAGTATGTAATATAAACAATGCATCCACAGTAGATTTACCTTTCCTAAAACCAAACTGTGAGTCAGATAAAATATTGTTGCTTTTATAATGATTATACAATATTGAAAATTCATTTTAAAAAAATCGTTTATTGAACTACATGCATGTCGGAAATTGTCCACATGTAAAATGCTCGACATTACAAGATTAATGTACTTACATATGATACTATTTCTGTACCTTACTTTCGGCTTTGTTTATTTGGTATCAGAAATGTATATTAATGATCGGGTTATGGATATGAGCCTGTTCATATATCAAAAATAGGCATGGAATATGCTTTAACACAATTTTCTATAGACAGTGATAAACTATTAACCGACAAAAAAATAGCGACAGTCCAATGAGCTATTTTCCGTACACTGCGTCTAATCAAAGGTATACGTGTACATGTACATTCCTTGTCCTAGGGAGAGCTCTTTTACTTTCTATGAAACTTAAAACAAAATTATTTCTCACTTGCTGACCTACTAGAAATGTAGATCTTCGATTTAGTCTTGTTGTAATTATGCTGAAATCACGTTCACCAGCCAGTGCAAAACCCATAGGGTGCGAGCGTCATTTATAGGAACCATTTCAAAATGCAGTTTTATTGCGTTAAGTTAAGTAGAACATCGCGAAACGGATTTTTTCTCGCAGTGGCGGAGTTTCACACCAATAACAATAGTCCTACGGCCCGATTATTTGACGCTTGCGTCAAAAGTTTTTTTGTTGTTCAATTTGTATGGTTTAACCCTTTACTTCATACAAACTCATTATTTACAAATTGGCAAACAGAGCAAACCCAAATCTGGGTGGTGTATGAACCATACCTCAAACATACATCGAGAGGTGAGAGCGAAACTAGGCTTTGGGCATATGTATGTATAAACACTTAGCCTAGTTTCGTTCTCACCCATCGATATGTGAGCGATGGGAATGTCCATGGATTATTCTAAAACACCGATAAAGTCTGAGTACTTATATCATAAAAAAGGATTTTCACAATGTTAATGTGCGTATATAGATTGCAGTTATATTTCATTTGTTTTCAGTCGATGTGAAATCTAAACCTTCGGATCTGATGGACAAACAACAACAAAACCGCACTATAAATCTATCACGCTAAAAATACTAGTCTGTGATTTACCTCAATTAAATTTCGAGATGTGGAGAGAAATATCAGTCCATGGTTTGAAGTAAAAGAAAAATTAAGAAACGCTGAAGTTGGCAGTGTTGGTTTTGATTGAAAACTGACATAATCAATTTCGGTGAAGTGTGCTTCGATACACAGTTTTAGTAGTCAACGTCTGAAAAAGTATATCGTGATTTAGTTGGTTTGGTATAAAAATTATAAATGCAGTTTATAGAATTATTTACCTTTTTCGATACAATTTTTCAGCTGCAGGATCCTCATGGTGCTGTATATCTGTAGAACTAGCAAGAAGCCAATTACGGACCCAAGACAAAATATCACGGGGTCACCTGAATAAGATATGTAGGGAGGATACTGTACACAACCGATTTCACTTCTTTTTCAGTTCTCTATATATTATTATATGTTTAGGGATATTTTCAGCATGTTCTGCCTTAAACTGGCGCAAAAACTCAGTGGTAGTGCCCGCTTTGCGACCGGGAGGTCCGGGGTTCGACTCCTACGTGGGGCACTGACAGTAGGTACCAGATGTACGGTTGCCTGATACCCGTCAATATGGGGTTGCTATGGGAATACTGGTTCTACCGAGGGACTTGTCTCCCGTATATCAGTGAAATACACCGGGCACAGGGCACCGGGCAAAGAGATAGGGTATCGCAAAGTTACTCCCTTGTATCGAATTACTATCTTAAAAAATAAATAGAAAAAAAAAATGTAATTACTTTAAACATTTATTTATTAAAGGTTGTTCAATCTACCACCATAATATTATTTATCATTGTCAAACCTTCAAATTGGAAGGAAATATTTCAATCAGAAAATAGATCATATTTTTTGCACTATGTTCTTTCAAAGTTTAAAAAAAATGTTTTACTTGATATCAGAAGATTAACTTTAATGTTGCTCTTATATATCTGTATTTTGGAAATTATATTAAATTGGACATTTGTTTAATTTATATATCACCTACATTACGTAAACATCACAATGATTATTTCATTTAAAATGTAATAAATGACTACATCAAATATTATCAAATATCAAAATTGTTAAAGAAGTTTTATTCTAATCCATGTTACATAACGGGGATATTGTACATATGTTTAATAAAGCCACACATTATTAACATTCTATATAGTATACCCTTGTTGAACCGTAAATTTCACCAAAACGAATTTGTCACACGTGTGAAGAATTCGTACGAGTTTGGCACATGTGTGTGACAAATCCGTACGAATTCTTCACAAATATGTGAAATTTTCGTACACAACCTTTGACCCCTCTGAAGGCAGAAACGAATTCTTCACACGTCAAAAAAATAAAAAAAACTTTTGTTAAAAATTATCCAAACGAAAATTTCACACATTTCAGCAAGACTTCATCTCTGGACATATTGTTTTTAGTCTACCTATTAGAACCATTATTCATTATATACCGGCCCCGGTGTTTACGTGGTAAGAGCGTCCGCCTCGGGTGCGGGAGGTCGTGGGTTCGATCCCCGGTCGCGACATAAATATGAAAGTCCTTAATATTGTAGTGTTATAGCTCCCTTGCTTGGGCGCTAAATGGGAAGTATAGTGGAATTTGCGCGTCTGGTTGGCCCAGTGTCAGGATAATGTGACTGGGTATGGTATCATGCCACATGTCTACGGCGTGATACTGCAGTGTGGCAGCACTTTATCTGTCCCATGTTTAAAAAAAATCTGTAAATGATAGTTATTTCGTAAAAACGATATCCTTTTTCATAATTTATACCAAGCTGTTACATGTAATAACGAGTTAATTGTCGTTATATCGAGTTAATTTATCTTCATATGAACAATTTTGTACGTTTTTACGAGAATTATCTCGACTTTACGCGATCAGTTTCTCGATATAACAAAATATCAACTCTTTATTAATATAAAATAAATAAAATTATACGTAAAATATTATTACCTATGACTTTTATTACCATTCGGCTTCCGTAGTTACTCCCTCTCTCTCCCTCTCTTTATAGTTTTGTTTAAGACATAAATATTTTTTCAGCATACAAATTTTGACTGAAAAATTAATCGGCCCAAGACCGTGTGTCTACATCGCCAGCCACACAACAATGGAAGGACAAGGGTTCGTTCCCTGCTGGATAATACACGTTATTGACCAGGACCAATTAAGGTTATGGGAACCTGTAAAATCTTGAATGGGTAACTAATCCGGTGTCTTGCATAAATACATTTAATGATGACAGAATTTTATGATGACCATCTAGATACGTTCAAGTTCCATTGCTATACTAGTCAAACGGCGTCATGGGGTATAAGTAAAACCACACACCAAAATTGAGGTGATACAATTTTTTAATTATGCTGAAAACCGTAACACACAAATAAAGAAACTGAACATATGGGTATTTCTTGAATCACACCACTGTTCCTGCCAAGGTAAATAAGAAAAAACGACACTAACTGGATTGGGAACATTGATCAATATAGCAGAAGATATGTGTAATTTTTGTCTTTGAATTTTCATATTTTTTAATTATGCTGAAAACCGTAACACACAAATAAAGAAACTGAACATATGGGTACAAATTCAAATTCTTGAAAAATAAACGTCCACAATGTCATACCAGGAGATTCCAGATACTCTTAGTCTTAACCAAGCATTTGCCCAGTTTGGTTGTCTTATAACATTTTTAATTTCTTGGATCACACCACTGTTCCTGCCAAGATGAATAAGAAAATAACGGACACTAACTGGATTGGGAACATTGTTCAATATAGCAGGAGATATGTGTAATTTCGGTCTTTGAATTTTCATATTTTTAATAAGGTCTACAAAGTGTTGATCTACCTTCTCTTATACAAACCTCATTGCTGGATTTTGATTTATAATCTTGGATACGATCATTTCTTGGACAAGATGTGGTAAAAGCATAAATGAAAAACGTGTATTCTTCATTTTTCTAGTTTGTCTAATTTTGATAAGTGAAGCTCGCTGTGTGCGAAGAGATTCAATATTGTGCAATGTTGTTCCGAGACTCTGGGCTTGTTCTGGTAGGTAAGAGACACGACTTAGTATAGCCGGTAAAACATCAAACGTTCTTTGTAAAGGATTTTTTTTTTCTTTAAGAAAGAGCCAAAGAAAAATACTTCAACCAGTTTTGCCAAAAAGTTCCTACATCAAGGTTTTTGAATTGTGTAATGTGTAACAAAAGACAAGAAAAACATATAAATACAATCAATTATCAAAGTATTTGCAAGCAATACAAAAGTCCTTTACCGGTTATAACGCCATAACCGATGCTGAAATTCACAGGTTAACACCGATAGTAGGGCCACTGCCCAAGTTTCATAAAAAATATGTTCAGTACTATTTGAGTTATCACAAATAGTGATATATATGTCTATTAGTTGTCATAGCAACCAGGTTTTTCAACATATGAAGAAAAAAGACGTGTATAATCTACCTTACTGCCATCCATCTATATGCCAGGTTTCATAAAAATATATTCAGTATTTTTTGTGATATCACGGGATTCAGTTTTGTGTACGGAAGGACTGACGGGCGGACAGACAGACGGACGGACAGACTAGAAGGAGAGACGGACGGAGGGCAAACTTATAGTCCCATCCGGTTAAACCGGTAGGGGGCTAACTAGTGGCCTAATTTCATATTGGATCTACATTATTTTAGAAACTTTTGCAGAGGTCCACCAGGCAATGCTTCTCACCAAATATCTAAGCTCAAGGACAAGAAGATTTTTGAAGGTTTCCCATATAATTCTATGTGAACTAAGTGACCCCTTGGGCAGAGGTAATTTAACCCCGGGTCATAATTTGAACAATCTTGGTATTATGTTCATAAGATGATATTACAAACCAAATATCTAAGCTACAGGTCTAATGTTTTTGACAAGAAGAATATTTAATGGTTTTCCTATAAAGTATTTTAAAAACTCTATGTAAAATAAGTATGAAGATTCATGGTAGAAGTCCATATGATACTACACACCAAATATCCAAGCTATATATACATATATATTCAGCCAGACATAAAAAAAAATACCAATCCAGACTTAAAACTTATATTCCATATGTGTGCCAAAAGCGTACGAATATTTCACATTATTTGTGAAAATCTCGTTCGAACCATGAGATATCTAAAAAATGGGTCTAAAAAAATTTCACACCCCAATGTGTGAAGAATTCGTACGAATTTGTCACACACATGTGCTAAACTCGTACGAATTCTTCACACGTGTGACAAATTCGTTTTGGTGAAATTTACGGTTCAACATACCCTCTATATACGGTTA
>CM037795.1:1511433-1531300 GCA_021229015.1 Solen grandis
ATATACCATTATTATTATTTTTATGGGCATAAATAGCCCCAAACTAAAAATTTTTTAAGAAAGTATATGAAAAAAAAGTTTTAGTTCTTTAAGAGCTTTTTCCAGTGATGTTTATTTTTTTGAAGATCGACTTGATTTGGGTCTTTTTAGGCATCCAAAGTTTGATCCTTTTTTGGAATAATTGTAAATCAGTTTTATGCTTCAAATTGTGATATATAAGAAATAGAATGATCGACTAGTGCGACTTGCGTACTTGATTGAACTATTTGCTGCATTGCTAGGTACCTAATGGAAAAATTGTAATCAATTTGTTTCTCATTTTGCCGCTAGGGGCGCTTAGCTTGAAAGCACTCTTCTACTTATAACTCAAAAAGTTAAAGCTGATCCAAATCGGTTTAATTGCATTATGTTTCTTGTTGATAGCCTAATAAAATATGATAGTTTCTAGGTATGAGTGGCTGAAACTTTTGAGCTAGCAACGGAAGGTTGAAAGTTCGAACCTCGCAAAAAACTGTGCAGATGAGGGTAATGTGTACGAAAAACCTATCCTTTTTGTTAGACATCAGATAGAAGAATTCTGTTTGCTGCAAATGATTGCAAGACTATACGCACAAAATATATGGTAGCGAATTTAATAAATACATGGTTTGTCCTCTAGAAACGTCAAACTTCACTAAATTTAGGAAAAATTACAATTTCGAAAAGATGTTTTTTGTCGCTCCTGACTTTATTTTTAGTTCATTCTTCATGATATTTTCACAAGTTATGTATTGTTATGTTTAAAGGGCCTCACATTAAAAAGTTAAAATGAAATTTCAAAGGTCAAGGTCATATTACGATAATTGTGTTTTTATTCGGCTCCGAATAGCTCCAAAACAAAAAATATTTTATTGAAAAGTATATAAACAAAAGTTTTAGTTCTTGAATAGCCCTTTCCAGTGATGTTTAGGTTTTGAAGATCGACTTGATTTGGTCATATTACGGCAGTCCAAAGTTTGATCCTTTTTGAAATAATTGTAAATCAGTTTTTATGCTTCAAATTGTGATTTATAAGGAATAGAATGTTCGACTAGTGCGACTTGTATGCTTCATTGAACCATTGCTGCATTTCTAGGTACCTAATAGTAAAATTTTAACTCAATTTGTTTCTCATTTTGCTGCTAGGGGGCGCTTGGCTTGAATCACCCTTTATACTAAAATGATTAAAGTCTGATTTTTATGCAATTTTTTGCATTCTGTTCCTTGGTGACATCAATTTGAAACAACACTAAAATATTTATGCTATATTTCATGAAAATGATAGTAATTCAATGCAACATTAGTTCGTTATAATGTTAAGTGGCATATCGCATTGTCGCGTGTCATTTTATACTGTTGTGTGTCGTTTGCAATTGTTTTATATCGAGTACAATTGTCGTATGTCATCCTCATAAAGCAACACACACATATAATGTTGCAGTACACCCGAAGTCTGTAAAAAAAGTTATTCAAGTTTGCGACTACATTACAGACAGGTAATACTTAGAAGTATTCTTCTTGGTAAAAAGTCTGCTTAAACATTGCGACAAAAATGTTTGAAAGATCACTGTATTCAACAGTATTCAAAAAACCAATGAACGAAGAAATATGTTTTTCGAAACATGTGACTCGAGAACTGAATGAATTGCTTTTGCGAAAACCGATGAATCGCATTAGCGATTCTAGTTATTATTAATTTTCCGTCTCTTTTTTGTGAACGGCATATCAACAAGATAGAAACATCACAGTTTGATTTTTTTACCAGTTTGTCCTAGGATCTGAATTTGATCCTAACGTCGAGAAAATTTTCAATTTTTGTCTTAATTTTGCCGCTAGGGGGCGTTTGTAAAAGTGACTAAGGCTAATAACTCTGTTATTTGAAGTCCGATTGAAATGCGGTTTTTTGCATTGCGTTCCTTGTCAAGTTACTTAATAAAATATGATAGTTTCAAAAGTTGCGTATATATAACTTTCGTGCTACAGGAGGTTGAATGTTCGAATCTCGAAAAAAACTGTGAAATGAGGGTAGGTCTGCGAAAAATTTATCCACGTCTTTCAGGAAAGAGATAGGAGAATTTTGTTTGTTGCATATGATTCGCAAGACATATACGCACAAAATATAAGTGTGGCGATTTTGAGGAATGCATGGTTTTGTCCACAGTACGTGGTCAAACATAACCAATATTTTCGAAAAATCATCATTTTAAAAGCATGACTTTAAAATCATTTGAAGCTCCCGACTTTATTTTTTTTTTTCAATCTTCATGAAATTTCACATGTAATGTATAACTATGTCTTAAGTTTTATATTATAAAAAATTTAAAATTTGTATGTAAAGGTCCAAGGTCATTTTAAAGGTTTATTGTAAATCATTCGGCTTGAAATAGCTCAAAACCTAAAAAACAATTTCCCATAAACAATATATGAACAAAATGTTTATTTTTAAAAGATTTCTTTCCAATGATGTTTAGATTTTGAAGATTGGACTTGATTTGGGTTATTTTATGGCATTCTGAAGTTTGATCCTTTCAAAATCATTGTATTAAAGCATTACTTAATCATTTGCAGCTCCTGACTTATTTTTTGTTCAATCTTCATAAAAATTTTCACATGTTATGAAATGACTATCTCATTAAATTTCTAAAATAAAAAATTTTAAAATGTTTGTAAAGGTAAAGGGTCATATTAGATTATTGTATACTATTTGGCTTGAAATAGCTTAAAACCTAAAAACAATTCATAAAAAATATATGAACAAAATATTTATTTTAAAAGAGTTCTTTTAATGATGTTTAGATTTGAAGATCGGGCCTTTATTGGTCATTTTAGCAGTCTGAAGTTGATTCTTTCAGGAATCAATGTATTAAAGCATGACTTTTAAATCATTTGCAGCTCCTACTTTATTTTTGTTTTAATCTGCATGAAATTTTCACATATAATGTAAAACATTGTCTTTAAAGTTCAAATAATAAAAAACTTAAAAAATTATTGTAAATGTCAAGGTCAATTAGGATTATGTAAAATCTTCGCTTGAAATAGCTCAAAACCTAAAAAACAATTCATAAACGATATAAAGAACAAAACATTTATTTTTATAAGATTTCTTTCCAAAGATGTTAGATTTTGAAGATTGGACTTGATTTGGTTATTTTAAGGCATTCTGAAGTTTGATCCTTTCAAAAATCATTGTAAATTTAAAAAGGTTGCCACATACCTTGAAAAGTCAGGGAAAAAGATTTTTTTTCAAGGTCAGTGAATTGTCAGGAATTTTGAAAAATGGTCAGTGAAAAAATACATTTTAGAAAAGTCAGGGAAAAGTCAGGGAAAAATGAAAGTCTGAGTTGATGTTTTGAATTTTCAGTGGGTATGGCAGTCTTCAAACAGTATTTATAAGTATTACTTTCAAACATTGATTATTTAATAATAAAAAACATTCCTAAGCATGAAACCTTAAAAGGTTTGGATGTTAGAGACCGATAGGGTTTAAATCAACTCACTGGAATTTTTATTGTGCACACTGTTTATTCAAGTTATTTTTGTTGATTAAATGTTTAACATTAAGGTGTATGACATGACTGTATGTACATGTATAATCATGATGATTTTAAATGCATTTGTGACCATTTATGTTGATATAGGGTCCATAGCTTTCATGAAATGTTGCTTAATGTGTAAAATTGACTGAAGTATTACTACCTTTGAAGAAAATCATTTTAAAAGTATCTGACTATTATCACTGACTAATATAACCATAAAAGGGAAATTTTGATTAATTTTTAAATTTGTTAAGGGTTATATTCTAAAACAATAAAAATGTAGAAGGGAGGATTGGACGGCTGAAGGGGAGGAGGGCCGAAAAATTGTGGTTGTATTGGTCATGAAAAGTAGGGCCCGAGTCAGGGAAAAGTCAGGGAATAGTCAGGGAATTTTATTTCTTCAGCTCTGTGGCAACCCTGTTAAAGCAAATTAAATTAATCATTTTCAGCTGACAGGTAAAAACTCAAAAATAAATTTTTTGGTAAAAAGTTTGTTAAAACATTGCGACAAAATTGTTTGAAAGATCGCTGTTAACAGTATCAACAAGCCATTTAACGAAGATAGTTTTTCGGATCATGCACTCGTGAAAATGAAATAAGTCTTTCGCGAAAACCGATGATACGCAATAGCGATTCTAGTTATTTTTCTAACCCTTTTTTGTGAACGGCAATAGCTCCGAGGTGAGAAAAGCCACATCTATGAAACTTTTATCAATAATAACGACGTATTTGAAGATGATCCTAACTTCGAGAAAATTTTCATTTTTGTTTTGATTTTCCCGCCAGGGGGCGTTTTAAAAATGAAAATATTTAATAAGCAATATCTCAATTATTTGAGGTCCGATTCAAATGGGGTTTTTTGCATGTTCCTTGTAAATACCCCAATAAAATATGATAGGTTCCAAAAATTTGCGTATATAAAACTTTCGTGCTACAGGAGGTTGAATGTTCGAATCTCGCAAAAACTGTGATATAAGGTAGGTCTACGAAAAACCTACCCATTTTATTCAGCGATGAGATAGGAGAATTTTGTTTGTTGCATATGATCTGCAAGACATATACGCACAAAAAATATGGGGTGGCGATTCGGGAAATGCATGGTTTGTTCACAGGACGCGGTCAAACTTAGCCTATATTTTCGAAAAATCGACATTTTAAAAGCATGAATTTTAAGGTTATTTGCAGCTCCTGACTTAATTTTTTGTTCAATCTTCATCATTATTTCACTGTTTATGGCATTTTTTATAATACAAATAAAATCATCGAAAAAAAACAGCGAAGATATGCAAAGGTCAAGGTCAAAATATCAGTTATTGTTGTTTTTATCGGCATAAAAATAGCTCTCAATCTAAAAATATTTTATAAAAAGTATTTAACAAAAGTTTTAGTTTGTGAAGAGATCTTTCCATTGGTGTTTAGTTTTTGGGAAAATCGGACTTCATTTGATCAAATGACCACAGTCCAAAATCTGATCCTCTTATCAAACAAGTGTAAATCCGTATGTTTCCTCTTTTTTGCAGCTCCTGACTTTATTTTTTGTTCAATCTTCATCATCTTTTCACTTTTTATGCATTTAAATAATAAAATAAACTCATAGTAAATAACGATGAAAATTATGCAAAAGGTCAATGTCATAATACCGATTTTGTTATTTTTATCGGCACGAAATAGCTTCAAATCTAAAAATATTTTATAGAAAGTATATGAACAAAAGTTTTAGTTTGTGAAGAGATCTTTCCATTGGTGTTTAGTTTTTGAAGATCGAACTTCATTTGATCAAATTACCACAGTCCAAAATTTGATCCTTTTATCAAACAATTGAAAAACCATATGTTGCTTCTTTTTGCAGCTCCTGACTTTATTTTTTGTTCAATTTTCATCATTATTTCACTGTTTATGCATTTAAATAATACAAATAAACTCATAGTAAATAACGATGAAAATATACAAAGGTCAAGGTCATAATACCGATTATTGTTATTTTTATCGGGACAAAATAGCTTCAAATCTAAAAATATTTTATAGAAAGTATATGAATAAAATTTTTTAGTTCGTGAAGAGATCGTTCTAATGATGTTTAGTTTTTGAAGATCGGGCTTCATTTGATCAATTTACAACAATATTCGAATAAAGTTAATATCAATCAATTATGTCTGCAGTTGAAACCAGTACTCTTACTAGTCAAGTTAAAAGCGAAAACCAAGATGCCGCTTTGCGGTTCTAGTTTTTTTATTATTTTTCTTACCGGCAAATCTCCATGATCAGAAAAGCGACATGTATGAAATTTTAATCAGTTTTTACCACGTATTTGAAGATGTTTCTAACGTTAAAAAAAATTTCATTTATGTCTTGCTTTTCCCGCTAGGGGGCGTTTGCATGAAATTTATTTATGGCTAATAACTCAATTATTTGGGGGTCGGATTCAAATGCGTTTTTTTTGCATTCTGTTCCTTCATGATAGCCTAATAAAATATGATAGGTTTCGAGGGTACGTGTCGCTGAAAGTTTTTGAGCTACGAAGGTTGAAAGTTCGAACCTCGCAAAAAGCTGTGCAAATGAAGGTAGGTCTACGAAAACCTATCCATTTTTGTAAGAGATCAGATAGAAAAATTATGTTTGCTGCTAATGATTTGCAAGATATATACGCACAAAATATATGGGGTGGCGAATTTAAGAAATGCATGGTTTGTCATCTGGAAACGGTCAAACTTCACTAAAATATTGGAAAAATTAAAATTTTTAAAACTTGTTTATTGTCGCTCCTGACTTTATTTTTTGTTCATTGTTCTTGATATAAATTCACACCTTATATATTGTTATGTTTCAAAGTACTTCACAATTAAAAAGTTAAAAAATAAATGAAAAGGTCATGGTCATATTACGATTATTGTGCTTTTATTCGGCCCCAAATAGCTCCAAAACAAAAATATTTCATTGAGAGTATATGAACAAAAGTTTTTAGTTCTTGAAAAGCTCTTTCCAGTGATGTTTAGGTTTTGAAGATCGGACTTGATTTTGTCATTTTACGGTATCAAAGGTTTGAGACTTTTTTTGGAATAACTTTTAGATAAGTTTTTATGCTTCAAATTGTGATATATAAGAAATAGAATGTTTGACTTGAGCGACTTGTATACTTGATTAAACCATTTGCTGCATTGCTAGGTACCTTATAGTAAAATTTTAATAAATTTTGCTTCTCATTTTGCCGCTTGGTGTCGTTTTGCTTGAAATCACTCTTTGTAACTAAAAAAAAAATTGAAATCTTTATTTTTGTGCAATTTTTTGCATTCTGTTCCTTGGTGACATCAATTTGAAACGACACAGAAAAATTCATGTGATATTTCATTTGTTCGTAATAATGTCGCGTGTCATGTTGCATTGTCGTGTGTCATTCTAAATTATTTGTGTGTCGTTTGCAATTGTTGTTTATCGATTACAAATGTCGTTTTTCACATCATTAAAGCAACACACACAGCTTACATGGAAATAACCGAATTCGTTTAAAAAGTTTTCAAGTTCGTGACTACATAACTAAAAGTTAATACTCAAAAATATTCTACTGGGTAAAAAGTCTGTTTAAACATTGTGACAAAAATGTTTGAAAGATCACTGTTAACACAATTCGACAAGCCAATGAACGAAGAAATATGGTTTTCGAATATGCGACTTGTGAACTGAATGAAATTGCTTTTGCGAAAAAAGATGATATCGCGATAGTGATTCTAGTTGTTATTATAAACCCATGTTAAAGTGTTGTATAACACCAAACTCTCATGAGACATACTGAACTCTCGCGAGACCAGAAAGTATCGTCTGCTCGCCAGACATTACCTGTCGAAAAGAGTTACCGTCATCTGCTATTAACACTATCAAACTAAGCGATTGTAATTGGGTTCGCCTGGTGCAGAATTATTTACTTCCTGTCCCACAAACTTTACAGGCCGGGTGAGTCCATATGCTATGTGAAGCATGGTTGGGGGTCGCCAGGTGTACCATACATCTTATTGCGTGCACTCCCGCCGCAGGTCCGATCCAACTGGTCTGCCGCCGATCCAGGGAGTTCTGGACCACTATCTTTTTGGTCCAAAGGACAGCTTACCCCCCGCCGCGGGCCCCAAATATTAGAATTTGTTTGGTCATGGGAAATTATGTTCACCTTAACCTGGCGGGGTTTGTAGCAGAATAAAAGTTCCTTTTTAAGACAATTTAATTTTCCCGGATTTTATGTATGAATTTTCAAAATTTTCGGGGCCAAAAATTTTAAAAGTTTCCCTGACAAGTTTTACAGGGGAAAAACATTTAAAAAAAGTGAAATCAATGAAGTAAAGGATGTGTTGGTAACCCCAAAAAAATACATGTGAAAACTCAATTAAAAATTTATTTTCATGACATAATTTGTATGTTTGTGAACTTGACACGGTTTTAAAAAAGATGACATAAAAAAGTGGGGGCTTAAAATTTGCCCTTAAAGGGAGGGCCTTGCCCTTTAGCCAGCGTCCCCCGCCTCATCCCTTCCCGGCACATCAGCTCAATGGGTTTAACTTTTTAGCCGAGTTTGAAAAAATTTGTGCCCCAAGCGTTCATGAATATGGAGGGACTGGAAAAAAAAATTTTGGACCTTAAAAGGATGCCCTTTTGACCTTGACCCAGCATGACCCCCTATGCCTTTGCACATCGTAAAAGGGGTTTAAATTTTACCGATTTTGAAGAAAATGGTCCAAGGTTCATGAGATATGGAGCGGACACGAAAATAACATTTTACCTTCAAGTATGACCTTGACCTTGAGCCAGCGTGACCGCCACATGCCTTCTGCACATCAGCTCAATGACGTTAACACTTTAGCCGAGTTTAAAGAAAATGTGTCGAGCGTTCATGAGATATGGAGCGGACACAAAAAAGTTTCGGACAACACTGACGGACGGACGGACGGACGGACGGACGGACGGACGAAGGGCATTCCTATAACCCCCCTCCCGCTTCGCGCGGGGGATTAAAAATAAATAAATAAAAAAAACAGTCATCACTCAAATTAAATTTCCGTGCCTCTTGATTGAAATCTGAAAAAGAAATGAGCCGACGCCAAAAATGCGCAAAATTTATGTGTTACATCCATATTTGGAAAGCACATGCACGTGTGTGAATACTTTAACAACATGCTGACGTAACACTTACATGGTGCCATCTCCTAATATAGCATGTGACGTATAACAGGCAGGGCAAACTGCCCTCGCTACGCTCGTTCTGGCTTCTTAACTGTTAAATTCTCTCTTAATAAACACTGACTATAACTTACATCTTGTTTGCTGCGGGGGGATGATTACATCATGCTATAAAATGTACCCAATGATACCGACTCTGAACCATCAGATGTACTGTCAATCAAGCGGGGGTTGGTTCTATAATGCGGGGTCAAAGGCAAAGATGTATGACATACGTGACAAACTGTATAAATATATTATCGTTTATATCTTAAATTTTATGGATTTATTGCAGCGCTCCGCTTCGCGTCGATAAATTCCATAAAAATCTAAAATCTAAACGTTAACTAATAAGTACTGTAACTTACATTCACGTGTTAAAGTTCAGAAAACGTCAACCTACTCTAAGCAATGTTCTTATTTAACCAGTGATTTCCATATATATGGAACACGTCAAGGTGAATAAGACAAGTCCCAACTATTTTGTCCTTTCAACGACTGTTAAATATAATTGATCAATTCTGTATTAATACAGGACAGTCCGACTGGAACTTAATTTAGATAAAACTAAAATAATTGTATTTCGAAATGTAGGTGCATTACATAATTATGAAAAGTGATACTTCAGAGGTCAACAAGTAAATACAACGTCATTGTATAATTATATGGTTTGTTGTTTACTCCAAAATTATCATGGAATGCAGCACATGAAAAGTAAAATTTATGGATTGTTTTATATTTGAAAAAGAGTTCAAGCTGGCGATTACATAACTGAAAGGTAATTACAAATGGTTTATCGAATAACTATCCAAAAATGGGTTTGTCACTACTATTGTCACATCTAAAAACTTGGTCATCCTCATGAAAAATAGTTTGCAAGCACTGTAGTCACATTCTTCTGAACCTCTGCCTAACATTTTTTTTTTTTCAATTTTGTTCTTATTTTGCCGCAAGAGGGCGCTTTGCATTAAAATGAAATTTTTGAAGTAAAATTTAATTTTAATTAGTAAATACTTACCTGTTATTACTTCAGTATGTGTCTATTTGTGCACAGCTTCCAAAACAGAGTCCGCAAAATAAACCATATCCCTAAACCCCCTAGTTACCGAAGTGTAACCCCGTTCTCCAATTGTATATGTAAGCCATCGAGGGATACAACCGCCAGCAAGCGGGGAGGGAGGTGGGACTCTGTAATAACAGTAAGTATTTACTAATTAAAATTAATTTTACTTCAAAAATTTCATTTTAATAGCATAAATACGTTACCTGTTATTACTTCAGGTATGACTTCGTCGCTAAGGCGGGAGGTTGCTAACAAAAGAACCTTGATTGCAGCGATACCCGAAGTAGAAAACGACCAAAGCCGCCGAGGCGTCAGACATGATGATTAAACTATTGTCTGAGCCACTACAAGTGGACCCAAATCCACAAGGTTTTGTGATTGGTTAGCCAGTGAGCGAGATAAAAGGAAGATAAAACGTAGTAGAAGACTTCCAAGAGGCCCTTTGAAATATCGTCCATGGGAGATTTATTCAAGAAAGCCCAAGAAGCAGACAAAGCACGGAGCTCATGTGGTCTAATTCTTAAAAAGATAGATCCCTGTCCGAAAGATCCGAATAGGCAAACTTGATAGTTGAGGCTACCCAACGAGATATTGATGCTGCCGAAACTTCGCCCCCCCCTTTTATTGGGAGGAAAAGTCGAAGACGACGACCCCGTAAAGATTTAACCTTCTGGAGGTAAAACTTCAAGGCTCTAACTGGGCAAAGAAGCCGATCAGGATCTCCCTGGAGCAAGACCTAGCAAGGCTCGGAATAACTACCGGAGGGGACAGACCGACGGGAGCTGGTTTTCGCAAGGAAACCAGGTTGAAAGCTCAAAGATACAGAGCCATCAGATTTGTTAAAGCGTAAATAGCCTTCCTCAGTAGAAAAGGCATGAATTTCACAACGACGTTTAGAAGACGCCATTGCTATAAGAAAGACCGTCTTCCATGTTACGTGCAGTAAGACGCCTCAGAAAGAGGTTCAAAAGGGCCTTAGAAGAGCCAGTAAAACACAAGAAAGATCCCACTTCGGAGTTAACGAACGAGAAACCGGCCTAGACAGTTCAAACGAACGAATAATTTCCGAAAGATAAGGATCCGAACCAAGGGAAGAGGATCTGTGAAACTTAAGCGTGTTCGATAACATAGACCTATAACCCTTGATAGAACTGACCGCAGTTTTTTCTCGTTAAAAAGAAAAACTAGAAAGTTAGCGATTTCTCTGACAGGAGCTTTGACCGGATTAATCTGCCGTGCGATACACCAATCACGAAGACCTTCCACTTTGCCTGGTAGACAGATCGAGTAGATTGTCTCCTGGCTTTAGAGATAATAGAGGCAACTGTTGCCGAAAATTTCTTCTGTCTAACTCGCTGTTGGATAACATCCAAGCGTGAAGACGAAGAGCGCAGGGATTGTCGTGAAGGACCCTGTTCCGACCTTGTGACAGAAGGTCCGGAACCTGGGGAGTTCTACAGGATCGTCTATCAGAAGATCCAGAGATTCCACGAACCAAGATCGCGTTGGCCAAAGTGGAGCTACAAGGAGGATCCGGCACTGAGATCGCAGGATTTTCCTTAGAACTAAGGGAATCAGAGAAACGGTGGAAACGCATAAGCAAATAGATATCCCAGTTTACAGACAGAGCATCTAATCGCCCAAGCCGGTGATCCGATACCGTGACACAAACAGCGAAGTTGGTTGTTCATCCTTGTAGCAAATAGATCGACAGACTTAGACCACGAAAATCGCAAACAGAGTTTTCGCGATCCGAGTAAGTAACTTCCATTCCGAGGGAGAAGAGAATGTCTGCGGGACAGTTGGTCCGCTAGAACATTTAGACGACCCGGAAGATGTCTGACTTGAATGAGTACCGAAGACACCTGACACCAATGAAGAAGGTGCCATGCTTCCATGCACAGAGAAGGCGAGTGCGTCCCCCCTGTCTGCGGATGTAAGAGACAACAGTCGTGTTGTCCGTAGATACTAGAACAGATTTGCCTCGAATGAGAGGAGAAAACTGTCGTAAGTTAGTAGAACCGCTTTGAGTTCGAGGTTGTTGATATGAAGAGAACTGTCCTGAGGGGACCAAAGACCCGAGGCCGTGAGACCCAGAGGTTCCAGATGAGCACCCCAGCCGGACAGACTGGCATCCGAGAAGAGGAACAGTTCCGGTTGAGGAGGAGAAAGAGGAACACCCTCTCGGAGAAACGAGGGGAATTCCACCAACTGAGATGATGAACCAATTTCCGGAGAAACCGGAAGAATGGTCTGTAAATGGTCTCGACTGGGACGCCAGATCGAGAGTAGTATAAACTGAAGAGGTCGCATGTGAAGGCGCCCAGCGGAACAAGATCCGCTGCTGCATTGAGTACTCCTGAGAAGCGATAGGAATTCGCGGGCTGAGATCGATTGCCGACGCGAAAACCCCCGAACCAGAGTTAGAAGAGACATAGTCTGGTTCCGGAATTCTGATCCTGTTTAGGTCGGTCAGAAATTGCATCCCGACAAACGTGAAGTTCTGGGATGGGATCAACTCCGATTTCTCGGAATTGAGGATGAAGCCTAGCCGGAGAGCTAGGTCTGTCACCCATCGAAGCTCGTCGAGAAGAGCGACTGGGTCCATGTGAAGAAGAAGCCAGTCGTCGAAATACGCCAGGAGGCGTGAGCCGCGAAAATGAACCCTGGCGACCAGAACCGAAACTATTTGGTGAAGATTCTGGGGGCCGAAGACAGGCCGAACGGAAGGGCCTTGAACTGGTAGACAGTTCGGCCATCCGTGAAACGAAGGTATTTCCTGAATGAGGATGGATAATACATGGAAGTAAGCATCCGATAAATCCAGGGAAACAGCCCAGTGACCGGGGAGGACGGCTGCCCTGATCGACGAAGTTGTTTCCATTTTTGAAGTGTTCCTTCGGAATGAAGGAGTTTAGATGAGACAGGTCTATGACCGTCGAAACCCGCCGTCCTTCTTGGAACCAGAAAGAGACGGCTGTAAAACCCCGAGAGGTTGGAATCGAGACCCTTTCTAACCGCTCCTTTTTCTAGAAGATCTGAAATGGCGAGTCCCAGACGATGATGATTGGAGGAGAGATGAATGGGAGAGCGTGATAGTGGAGGGGGACGACTGAACGGAACCCGATACCCCGTGTCTCACGATAGACAGGACCCATTGGTCGTCGGTGATTGTCTCCCAATGATGAATGAAATGAGTGAGTCTGCCGCCTACTGGAAGGGGCAGAAACACTCTTCCTCCTAATCGAACGTCTGGAAGAGGAAGCGGAAGAAAGGACGCACCCCTAGGGCTTACTCCTACCCCTTTGATTGGTAGAGGTAGAAGAAGGGTGGGGGGCGATGAAGGAGGAAATCGTGGTCGCTGCGGACCAGATTGGCAAGCCCCTGGAAGAGGGATTGCCTCTGAAAGGAGATTGAGGCTTGCCCTTTTCCGAGTCCTTCGGGGATTTACCGGAAGAAGAGCCGAAGGTTTCTTCGGTATCCGGAATTTAGGGGGAGCCGAAGTAAGGAGTGCGGGGCTGGAAGGCCACCGCGCCGTGCATTTGCTCCTCCCTGGAGGCGTCCGCTACTTCCTTGATTCGGCCCCCAAAGAGGTGACGAAGAAGAAAGAGGGCCGACCTAAGCTTTTTCTCGAGAAGAAGAGAGAATAGCTTGTTGGGGCCGTCCAGGATGGCATCCCGCCTGCAGCGAGTCATCTCGGAAGAGAGAGAAAGAGATAGCAAAATCGAATGTTTTGCCGTCGCTGCTAAGGCCTCTAAAAGAAGCCTGACGGAAGCAGATAAAGCATCCTTTTGTTGTAGCTTGACCGAAAGAGCGCCACGAAGGAGTCAGTATGCGACGAGATGCCGGAAAGGAAGCGGGAGCGTTGCTCCCAGCGATCCAGGACCTTCTCTGAAGCGGTAAAAGAGAGGGGACCTTGAGCCGGAGCCGACTCGCATCTAGGTCCAGTTTCGGGGGGTGGATAGAAAAATCACCCTCCGGAAACTTGTAGGTCTTGGGGTTAAAACCCAAAGGCCGAAGTCCGAAGTTGGAATAAACCAGCCCGTCCTGGCTTAGAGGAGGATGAAGATTCAAAATCCTCCAAAGCCGAACGGACCGGGGGCCGGAGAGAAAGGAGTAACTCCGGTTCGACTGATTTGGACTCCTTAGGCTTACCGACAAGGTCAAGGTAACCTTCGCACCTCTTCCGGGAGGGAGGAGGGGCCGGTTTTGCATACTGATGCAGGAAGGGTAGCAAAGACCTCCTGAAACAGCCCTGTCCATGGAAAACCGATTCTCGTCTACTCCTCGTCCTCATCAGAGAGAGGATTGTCAGTACGAGGTTCGGAATGAGCGCTGGATCGGCGCGAGGTGGAAGAAAGAGGCACGTCCTCAGCAAATAAGGATCCTCCTCCGAGCATGAAGGGAGATTTCATCCTCCAATTGTCCACTCGTAGCAGTCCCACTAGTAGGGGGATTGCGAGTCGAGGGAGGAGACCCAGCCTCAGGCGCGAAGGGGGAGCATCTTGAGGGGGAAAGCCCATGAAAGGAAATGGAGGGAAAAAGGGCCACATAGGGGGCTGTGTGGAAGAAGAGCCCTGTGGACCCGAGGAGGGAGGAGACTGAAGGAATAGTCTATGATCAAGGTCTCTGGTGGCAGAGAAACCCGATCCCTCCTAGAAGAAGAAGGTTCACCCGAATGACGGGGAGGAGGCAGAGCTGAACTGCCTGGCGTATTCCCCCATCATGTGGGACCACCATGTGGAAGGGTCAAAGTCTGGGGTTGCGCTGAGACATCCGCACTTTGAACCCTCGAAGACGTGGTGGAGCGTAAAGGTGACCGGTCCCGAGTAGCAGAGCTAGGGGACCGGTGACCGGAAAGACCCGGGAACGGTTGTGGGACCGTTTCTTGGGCACCCTTGAACGTGGAAGAGAGGTGGCCGAAGCGGAGAAACCGCAGGGCTGCCTGATGAAAAACTCGAATCCGAATTCTCGGACAAAATCGCGAAGACCGGCGACCCACACGTCTAGCGTGATGGCCGACCTGGCCGTCGATCTGTGCAGATCTCTCGCCGATGACCGGTGATGACCGTCTTGGGTCTCTGAGACCGATGTTGACCGGTGCCCGGTGAATGATGACCGGTGCCCGTGAATGATGACCGGTGACCGGTGCCTGTTGACCGGTGACCGGTGACCGGTGACCGGTGAGTAGTGGTCGGTGACCGGTGCCCGGTGACCGGTGGTCGGTGACCGGTGGTCGGTGACCGGTGACCGGTCCTGACCGGTGACCGGTCCCTGGCAGTTATACCCGGTGACCGGTCCCGTGATGGTCGGTGACCGTCTTGACCGGGGACCGTGGCTAGACCTGACCGGTGACCGGTCGGGAGCTTTGCTATGACTACGATCACGTACTTGACCGGTCATGCCCGGTGACCGGTGACCGGTCGGAGTGGTCTCCTTGACTGCTCCCCTGGGGCTGACACAAGGAAGCCGGGAAGGGAGCCAGGAGATGAAGGCGGCCTCTCCGGAGAGGGGCGGGAAGCCTTCTTCCTAGGAGGGGAGAGGGACTCCGACCCCCAGCAGCGCTGAACCCGGAGAAGGAGGAGGAAGATGAGGCCTTCCTTTTCCGGGAAGAGTAAGACCGACGGAGGAGGCTTTCTTCCATATCTCGTCTGTCCACGAAGCGCAAACGGTTGCAAGTGTCGACCCTAGAGCATCCTGAACATGATAGCAGGACTGATGGGAATCCCAGGACGCCTTAACATGTCCGCAGGAACCCCGGGACTGCGACATATTAAATAGCTATACAAAAGAACAATGTATGCAAAATAAAAGACGGAAGACCGAAGAAAACCCGTAAAAGGAAAAAATCTCGAAACGAGACAACAGTATATACAAAATCAATAATAATAAACCAGTGTCACGGAGCCGAAGCACGGAAACCCGTGACACAAGGCAAAAGGTCCCGATACGGACGGAAATAGGGAATTCTACACGAATATAGAAAAAACTAAGAGAACAATAAAACAACACAGCCGAGGCTATGAAAGATAAGAAAGGAGAGCTGTAGCGCACAGAAGCTATCAAGAAAGGGACACACAAGGTAACCCACTGAAACTCGATGGCTTCCAAAACACAATTGAGAACGGGGTTACACTTCCGGTAACTAGGGGGTTTAGGGAATGGTTTATTTTGCGGACTCTGTTTTGGAAGCTGTGCACAAATAGACACATACCTGAAGTAATAACAGGTAACGTATTTATGCTATTAAATTGGCACTTTGCTAATAACTCAAAAAGTTGAAGTTTGATTTGAATGCAGTTTTTTGCATTTTGATTCTTGTTGACAATCCCATAAAATATTATGGGTATTGTAGTATCAAATAAGGCAAAGATTTTGCACTAGGAGAAGTTGAATGTTTGGACCTTGTGAAAAAATTTGTCAAATGAGGGTAGGTCTACGAAAAAAGTCCCATTTTAGAAGCAGTCAAACTTCACTAAATTATGAAGAAATCAATATTTAAAAATATATTTTCGTTTGTTTTTGAAGCTTGTGTTTTTATTCTTTTTTCGATATTCATGAATTTTTCATAGATTGTGTATTAAATTTTACAAATGATCACATACTTCAAATTTTGAAATATTGCATTCATATTAATCTGTAATGCTTTGGAAGACCTTTCAGATAATATTTAGTTTTGATGATCGGGGTTGAATCAGTTGAGTTAATGGCAGAGAAACGAAAATTGTTGTTACCCCAAAGTGCACGTTAACTGTTTATATCTCGAAAATTATGGATTTTTGAAAAGTAGAGTATATATAAAAATGCCTGGCCGTTCTATTGGTGTTAAAGTTTCAAAGATTGACCAAAGGTTTATAAAGTTATAGGGCAAAAATAAAACGACATGAACATATATTCCAATTTTGCATTTTCTCGAGGTTTAACCGTCCATATGTAAAAAGTTGTAAAAAGATACATTCATATATATAAAGCGTGTAAATTGTGGGGAACTCAAAGACCTTTCTAACGGTACCTGAAATTACACATCATGTAAGAAATTTACATGGAAAATAAGAATTAAACAGTTCTTTCATGCACTCCTGCAGGTGGCCCCAATCATTTTAATTCCTTTTTTCTAAGTGAATATTAGTTTTTTAAAAATACCTAAAGAACATTATTTAAAGCTTGATGCAATGCTGATCTCATGGTATGCAGATTTAAGTAATCATACCCTTAATCTAAAGTTACAGGTCGAGAAGTAGGAATTGATATGAAAATCTATTTGCTGATTTTTATAATTTTCTTGAGGTTTAACTATCTATACCTCAAAAGTTGGTGATAGGTTAAAACATATAGGAAGTGAACTGTTTGAAATTTGAAGACCTATACAACGTTACCTAGGTTTTTAAAATTGGACATCATATAATGTAGTTACATGAAAAATAAAAATTTAAACCGTTTTTTCATGCTCTTCTGCAGGTCGTCTTAATCATTGTATTGCTTTTCGCTAAGAAACTATACGTTTTTGAAAATAACTTTCTGAACAATATTTTTAACTTGTTGCAATGTTGTTCTAATGGTATGCATATTTAAATAATCGCACCATAAATTACGAAGTTATCAGCTGAGAAGCAGTGATTGACATGAACATCTTTTTGCCGTTTTCCCTTGAAGTTTAATTCGTGAAGTTTAAGCCGTTACAGATAGGTCAAAACATAAAGAAAGTGAAAAGTTGGAAATCGAAGACCTTTCTAACGTAACAAGGTTTTTATACGCCCGAAGATAACTCGGTCATATTATGGTATGACGCTTGTCGTCAGTCTGTCCGTTAGCCCCATCGATGTCCGCCTCAGTAACTTAATAACTATTAGCTGTGCAGTCTCATACGTAGTAGGGAGGTTGTCATGGGCAGTTGATCACCCCTTTTGATTTAAGATCATTAGGTCAAAGGACAAGGTCACAGTGACACTTAGTGTAAACTCCTTGACTGCTCAATAACATGAGAAGGAATACGCCTAGACTTGTGAAACTTGGTAGGGACATTGCACATGGCCAGATGACACCTTTTGATATTGAAGTCATACGGTCAAAGGTCAATGTCACAATGACACTTAGTTAAAATCCTTTTTTGATTGATTTCTTAAGAAGGAATAAGCCTAGGTTTGTGAAACTTAGCATAGACATTGCCCATGGCCTGTAGATGACCCCTATGATTTAGAGGTCATAAAGTCAAAGGTCAGGGTCACAATGATACTTACCCTTGATTTTGAGGTTATTAGGTCAAAATGTCAATGTCACAGTGACACTTAGTAAAATCCTAATCCAATCAATAATTTGAGAAGAAATAAATCTAAGTTTGTGAACTTTTGAGGGACATTGCCCCTGGTCATTAAATGACCCCCTATTGATTTTGAAGTTTTCTAGAGCAGAAAGCCCTATCGTTTGTCCAGGACAAACAAAATCTAGTTATCATTATTATTGTCTGGCTCTGTTTCATGTACATGTAGTGTATACCTGTTCTAGTTTATCTTTGATTTTGTGTAAATCTGAAGCAACCCATATTCACTTATTTGTAGTTGTAGGGAAATCACATTATGATCAATTGTTTAACGGCACTTCTTTTTTAAGGCAACACAATTCAGTGTGGGTAAGCAATTTTGCAACATCACTTTTTGAAATGCAAATGAAAATGTACACACTAGAATCGCATGAATCTCATACGGTTTTCTCATAACAGAAAGATTACTTATTTGTAACTGGAAAAAGAGTTGAAGCAATAAAGGTTAAAGCTCATAACTGTACAAAATGTCAGTTCAAATATGATGATAAATTTACAGAGGAACAGAGAGAAATATTCTTATAAATGTGATATTAAAAAGGTATATATTTGAAACATGTTAAAAACAACTTTATTTTCTCTTCATGCTGTACTGGTTGCTGAAGTCAGATAAAGGGCGAGGGGCGGGCCCTATATTAAAATGAAAATGGCTTGCCCAAGCAATGATAATGGGGTACATGACTGTGTGTAGTTTTGGTTGGACTAGGGATCCAGGGGAACTCCCCTGTGAAAACTTAGTTAAAGGTTTGAAATGGTACATTCTAGTGATTTTTTTTAGGGTTTCATTTACAATATTTAACCTTTAGCCTCTGTAAGCCTTATAAAACCTTTCAATCCCCAAACACATTTATTTCTGTAAATAATGTAACGCCTAGAAGTAACTTCGGTAAGCGGTCCAGTAGCTCAGTCGGTAGAGCACTTGCCCTGTAAGCAAGGGGTCCCGGCTGAAGTCTTGGTCTGGTTGCACACAGGAACATGTCAATTTTATCTCCGTAAATCTGGGACAAGTTACAATTTGCACGGAGTATGAACCCTTATTTGTGAGAGACAGAAAAAGCAGTCCTGGGTTTGAGTCCCAGTCTTGCTGCACATTTTTTCTCACCTTCTTACATTAAAGCTTTTTGGAGTTCTCCAACTATGTATATCTGATAGGCTTTTGTTTCCATTACTTAGTCATCTTACATGACTTTTTCTTTTTTAGATCACATGTGTTAACAAAAATTAAATAATTTGCATCTAGAAATGTGTCCAGAGGACACAGATGCTCCCACCCATCGCATTTTCCAAAACAAAGGCCAACAGTAATATATTCATGAGGTTTAAAGTCTGTAGCACAAATACCTTCATAGTTACCTGTGTCACAGTTTTGGGATGGACGGACAGACAAAGGCAAATCTATATGCCTCACTTTTTGGTGGTGGTGGTGTGGGTGGGGGTGGGGGGATAAAAATATCCAGGTGCACAAGTTCATGTCTTGAAAAATATATTCATGAAGTTTCAAATCTGTAGTACAAATACTTTCAGAGTTACGTGCGTCGCAAGCATAAAATTCCATATTTTTCAAAAACAAAGGCCCCTAACTCTGTCAACTTTAACTAAGGTTCCATAAAAATACCCAGGTTCACAAGGTCATGTCCTGAATAATATATCCATAAAGTTTTTAAATCTGTAGTACAGATACTTTCAAGTTACGTGCGTCGCAAACATAAACATTTCTATTTTTCAAAACAAAGT
>CM037795.1:1531400-1581400 GCA_021229015.1 Solen grandis
GCCATGGCAACAAAAAGAAAAATAATTTGAAAACTTTAAAAATCATCTCCTTCAAAACTACTGGCCAGATTCCAAATAATTTGGTACAGATGTTCCTTGGGTCAACCTCTACCAAAGTTGCTAAAATTATTCCGATCCGTAAAAAAACATGGCCGCCAGGGGCGGGGCTTATTTGCCTTATATGTATATAGAGAAACCTTTAAACAACATCTCCTCTGAAACCACTGGACAGAATTTGATTAAACTTGGCAGGGATGATCCTTGAATCAACCTTCACAAAAGTTGCTAAAATAAACTTGATCCATGTAGAACTCTGGTTGCCATGGCAACAAAAAGAAAAAAATATGAAAACTTTAAAAATCATCTTCTTCAAAACTACTGGCCAGATTTTAAAATAAATTGGTACAGATGTTCCTTGGGTCAACCTCTACCAAAGTTGCTAAAATTATTCCGATCCGTAAAAAAACATGGCCGCCAGGGGCGGGGCTTATTTGCCTTATATGTATATAGAGAAACCTTTAAACAACATCTCCTCTGAAACCACTGGACAGAATTTGATTAAACTTGGCAGGGATGATCCTTGGGTCAACCTTCACAAAAGTTGCTAAAATAAACTTGATCCATGTAGAACTCTGGTTGCCATGGCAACAAAAAGAAAAAAAAATGAAAACTTTAAAAATCATCTTCTTCAAAACTGGCCAAAAAAATTGGGGGTTGCCATGGCCAAAAAAAAATGAAAACTTTAAAAATCATCTTCTTCAAAACTACTGGCCAGATTTTAAAATAAATTGGTACAGATGTTCCTTGGGTCAACCTCTACCAAAGTTGCTAAAAATTTTCCGATCTGTAATAAACATGGCCGCCAGGTAGCTTAATAAAATGCAAAAAAGTTACATTAAATTACAAGGCCACTTATTAAAGAGAGAGAAGTCTAACAGAGAGAGAGAGAAAACCAGCTAGAAACAAAAAAATAAATTGTACCCTTAGATGAGATAGTCCACTAGTCTGATAGATCATTTGGGTGATTCCACTACATATGCAGAGGTGGAGAAGATAACATTACCACAAATACCATTCCTATAGCTTAGTCTGACCTTCTGGCAGAGGTCACATTTTCTGGACTGTGTTGCCCCACTGAGTTAGTGCAAAACTACATTACTGCTACTATGTATATGAGATACTAGGCTAGTTTTACACAAAGCCACCTGATAGAGATATAAGGGTTATTCATACTATCCTAAATCAGCAGCAGCATCAACATCATCATTAAAGTGATTGGGGGGGGGGTGAATATGCAGATTGTTTGCCTTTGCTTTGGTTCATGTCAGTGTTCCAGTACACAGGGATTACCAAACACCTCTTAAAAACCACAAACAAATGATTGAAAACACTTTGTAATAAATTGCAACTTATTTCATAATAATTAACCCTTTTCCTCATAGAGATCTATAAAATACCTATGTGAGTAGCATAAAACCTAATCAGCCTTCAAGTCCAACTGTTACTCGCAGGCTGATCAGGTTTTATGCTGTTTGCTGCTCCTCAGTGGTCTGGGGATGAGGATTTTACAATTAAATTTGGAAAGGTTTAAGTGGGGCTTTCTGCAGATCAGGATTTATGTGGTACCTATAAAGGGCGTCAAAATGAGTTTTATGAGGGAAAAGGTTAAGGACCATCTCTCTTTTTGTCCATTTTCAATCAGCAGTACCACACTGAAATCTCATGATCACTGTTTTTTCCATACTATTGCTAAAATGGGTAAGAAAAACTGTCAAGTTCCTGAGAAACATGTATATCAGTATGATACATGTATACTAGGTTGCATATAGAGCAGTGGTACTCAGGTGAGCGATTTGAGGCCCTATGGGCCTCTTGTTTTTTTTTTGTTGCCATGGCAACCAGAGTTCTACATGGATCAAGTTTATTTTAGCAACTTTTGTGAAGGTTGACCCAAGGATCATCCCTGCCAAATTTAATAAAATTCTGTCCAGTGGTTTCAGAGGAGATGTTGTTTAAAGGTTTCTCTATATACATATAAGGCAAATAAGCCCCGCCCCTGGCGGCCATGTTTTTTTACGGATCGGAATAATTTTAGCAACTTTGGTAGAGGTTGACCCAAGGAACATCTGTACCAATTTATTTTAAAATCTGGCCAGTGGTTTTGAAGAAGATGATTTTTAAAGTTTTCATTTTTTTTTTTTGTAGCCATGGCAACCAGAGTTCTTCATGGATCAACTTTTGTAGAGCCTCACCCAAGGAACATTCCTGCCAAGTTTCATTAAATTCTGTCCAGCGGTTTCAGAGGAGATGTCGTTTAAAGAAAATTGTTGACGACGACGGACGCCGGACACAGGGCGATCACAATAGCTTACCTTGAGCTCTTTATGCTCAGGTGAGCTAAAAAGTTAAAAGGTCAATCCCAAAGATTTCATTTTCATTATTTCCTGTTAGAATACATCAGTGTAAGATCTTCTGTACACAAAATTCTAAAACTATTTGTAGTTTGTATGAAATCGGCTATTGAAAGATGCAAAAATGACCCAGGTGAGAAAAGTTTGACTGACTTCTCTCCTTTTGCTATGACGTCATCAATAGACAAAACTCTGCCAGCACTATATATATATCTTACTGAACATTTCACAGTTACTGTAATTTATTTCAAGCAAAACCAAGATGACAATGAACGAATTAGGATGAAAATGTGTAGCTCAATTAATTAATTTACATTCGTATAAAATATTAAGATATATTTTTCATTCGGACTTTATAAAACTGGTCGCTTTATGGACTGAATAGTGATTGTGAGGGGGGGGGGGGCATAATGAAAAAAAAAGTCATATCAGGATGTATTCTAAAAACAATATTTGATAATATTGACATAAAGGTCCTGGTCATATCAAAAATATGAGTAACGTTTATAAACATTTTACATACCTTCATATCAAAATCCCTCTTATTTTCTGTTAAAATCCTGTATCTGCTTCGGGTTTCCACGAAGAACATGTTTCTAAATGAGCAAAATCCCAAACAAATCTAGTGATAAGAATTAACTTTTTTGTTTGGTATGATTATGAAATTTCCTTTTTGAGGTCAATCAGGGGATACCCGGGTTAATCGATTCGGACGTGTGTGTCGGCGAGATGTCTAATTGGTGATGACTTATTGATGGTATGATTTATGGCCCTGGATGTGACATATTGTCAAGCCAATCACTTTGAGATGTGAACAGACGCTTACAAACGGTCGGATTCTTAGATGGCGAAACATTGTCAATTAGTCAATAATGACACAGATTAAGTCATAATTAACACGTTTAAGATTGGCAAGTTTCATTCAAAATAATGTAAAGGAAATGATTAGTGCATATATATATATAAGATGTAGGTAGGTTCTGTTATTCCATTATTATTCAAATCAAATCGATTTTATGAGTTATGTCTTTGTAAGGTATAGAAAAAAATGTAAATGCATGTGATTCTGATTATCTGAAAATGACATGAGAAAATATTTTACTTAAAACTTGATTTATTGACGAATGAATAGTTATGGACTGAGGATAAAAAGCTGTTGTTTTTTTTTTAATGGAATTATGATATTAAGGAAGACAGGAATAAATGCGTGAAAGAAAGGTAATTACCACTAATTCAATATTTTTATTTCTTCATATGTTTCAACGGGTAAAAGTTATGGTTTATTGCTTCCTTTTCGTACCGTGCATTACAAACAAGCGTCAGTTCATAAATATTCGAGAAGGAGAGAATTAAAATAAATTAACCATGGTTGCACTACTAACACCAACGTATAGGAATATGTCATGTCATAGTAGTGAAAACGTATTCAAATTATGAAAATTTTAACTTCTGTTCACTTGAAAACTTTTGCTTATCTCTGAATTTAACTTTTTATTTCAGTCTATCTGATTTGTGTAATCACAAATATATTTTCGTCAAATTCGCGAATTAATATCACAAAAACAACTCGATAAAACCTTTAACTTTATTCTACACCAAAAACAAATTTGGCATGTTTGACTAAAATGTTTTAAATATGATTAATGATTACATACATTTATATGAAATTAAGAAGGCAAAAGACACTTGGTCTATCGATGACGTCATAGGGTCACATGACCCTAAAATGCAAATACTGCCCAGCACTACAAAACTAACAAAATCGGCATTTAACATACCTTAACCCTTTCCCTCATAGAGGAAACCATGAAAAGACCTATGCAAACAGCATAAAACTAGATCAGCCTGTGAGTAACTGTGGTTTTCTGCAGATCAGGCTTTATGTGATACCTACTGAGGGCTTCAAAATGAGTCTATATGAGGGAAAGGGTTAAGAGATTTTTTTCGCAACAAATGTATGTTCGTGGTTTCTCTTATGTAAATGGAAAAAACAGTAGAGGTTTTAGAAAAAGTAAAATTTTCTTTGTGGTTCACCTTTAAATATGAAAATGAAAGTGGTTTAGAAGGTTATCATTTTCTTTGCACAATACAGTATTACATTATATTTTTGGGCTCTATTAAAAAAAACCCATAAAATGGTTACATTCTACTAACTTTATTAATATTAACAAGTCTGTTATTGTCCATTTGTTGTTTTAAATCCAGACAACCTGACACACAAATGCACTTACACTGTGAGGATATTGTGGCAACTGTGTTGACCCTTTCCCTCATAGATGACACCACGAAAAGACCTATGCAAACAGCATAAAACCTGATCAGCCTGCGAGTTAGCATAAAACCAGATCAGGTTTTATGCTGTTCGCTGCTCCTCAGTGGTCTGGAAATGAGGATTTTGTAATTAAATTTGGTAAGGTTTAACTGTGGTTTTCTGCAGATCAGGCTTTATGTGATACCTACTGAGGGCTTCAAAATGAGTCTATATGAGGGAAAGGGTTAAGCAGGCTTCGATGAAAGAAGACATTTATCTTAATCATAATATTAAATAAGGTCACATCTGCATAAAATCTGAGAAAAAATGTTACATGTCAAATTAATATCAAGGTCTTAGGCAAGAAGACAGTAAGTGTTAAAGGCTCGCACTTCTCCTAGAGAGAAGAATACTTGAGTTTTCACGTGTCATTTCATTAAAAATCCATTTCAAATATTTGGTGCACGCATAAATTGTTGTTTAGCAAATCATTTCATTCTAACAGAATTGTCTTTTATGAAAATTAAAAAAAAATATGCAAATTTTAGTGTTTTTTTTTCTTTGTATGTAAAATAAGTTTATTAAAACTGTTTTATTCACATCTCTTGATATCAATATTTAATTAAGGCCTTAACATAAAAAACAAGAGGGCCAAGATGGCCCTTTATCGCTCACCTGAGAAAGATGATTGCTTAAGAAATAAAGATGCTAGAGTGTAAACAAAGTGAAATCTTGCTTTTTTTATGGTGAAAAGGGCATAACTCCTAAATTAACTAGTTACTATCAGTAATAATTGAACCCGATTGCGAGATTATGGGCATAAACATTGTCTTAAAGTTTAAAAAAGATTGTTTAAAAAAATGAAGATGCTAGAGTGTAATCAAAGTGAAATCTAGCAATTTTTTTATATTAAAAGGGGCATAACTCCTGACCTAATCAACAAATCTCCGCTTTAATCAAACTCAGTCGAGACATTATGGTCATAAGCATTGCCATAAAGTTTGAAGATGATTGCTCAAAGGATGAAGATGCTAGAGTGTAAACAAAATGAAATCTGGCATTTTTTAATATTGAAAGGGGCTTAACTCCTGACCTTATTGACCGATCTCAGCCATATTCAAACTCAATGGAGACATTATGGTCAAAAACATTTTCATAAAGTTTGAAGAAGATTGCTCAAAAGATGAAGATGCTAGAGTGTAAACCAACTGAAATTTGGCATTTTTTTTATATTAAAAGGGGCTTAACTCCTGACCTAATTGACCGATCTCAGCTATAATCGAACTCAATGGAGACATTATGGTCATAAACATTGTCATAAAGTTTGAAGATGATTGCTCAAAAGATGACAATGCAAGAGTGTAATCAAAGTGAAATCTTGCATTTTTTTTTATATTAAAAGGGGCTTAACTCCTGACCTAATTGACGGATCTAAGCCATATTCAAACTCATTTGAGACATTATGGTCATAAGCATTGCCATAAAGTTTGAAGATGATTGCTCAAAAGATGAAGATGCTAGAGTGTAAACAACGTGAAATCTGGCATTTTTTTAATATTAAAAGGGGCATAACTCCTGACCTAATTGACCCATCTCAGCCATAATCGAACTCAATCGAGACATTATGGTCATAAGCATTGCCATAAAGTTTGAAGATGATTGCTCAAAAGATGAAGATGCTAGAGTGTAAACAACATGAAATCTGGCATTATTTTAATATTAAAAGGGGCATAACTCCTGAGCTAATTATCCGATCTCAGTCATAATTGAACTCAATCGAGACATTATGGCCATAAACATTGTTTTAAAGTTTGAAGATGATTGCTAAAGAAATAAAGGTGATAGAGTGTAAACACTAAAATTGTTGACGCCGCACGACCCACGACGCACATATGGACAACGGACACTCACGGGATCACAATAGCTCACCCTGAGCTTTGCTCAGATGAGCTAAAAATCAGAGAGCTGTCAGAGGACAACACGCTCGACTATTCCAAGGGAAATCATTAAAAAAGAGGGCCATGATGGCCCTGAATCGCTCACCTGATTATAAATGAGCAACATATGTTGGATTTTTCATATTGACATACTTTTTGACTCCACATGACCCAAATTTGAACTTGTCCAAGTTATTATGAAAACAGACATCCAACCAAGTTTCATGAAGATTGAGCCAAAAATGTGGCCTCTAGAGTGTTGACAAAGTTTTTATACGATATGAACTCGTGACCTACTTTTTGACCCCACTTGACCCAAATTCAAGCTTGTCCAAGATTTTATGTAGACAAACATTTTGACCAAGTTTCATGAAGATTGGCCTAAAAATGTGGCCTCTAAAGTGTTAACAAGGTTTTTATAAGATATGAACTCGTGACCTACTTTTTGACCCCACATGACCCAAATTCAAACCTGTCCAAGATTTTACGGAGACAAACATCCTGACCAAGTTTCATGAAGATTGGCCTATAAATGTGGTCTCTTGGGTGTTAACAAGGTTTTTATAAGATTTGACCTTGTGACCTACTTTTTGACCCAACATGACCCAAATTCGAACTTAACCAAGAATTTATGGAGACAAACATACTGACCAAGTTTCATGAAGATTGGGCCAAAAATGTGGCCTCTAGAGTGTTAACAATATTTTTATAAGATTTGACCTTGTGACCTACTTTTTGACCCCACATGTCCCAAATTCGAACTTGTCCAAGATTTTATGGAGAAAAACATTCTGACCATGTTTCATGAAGACTGGCCTAAAAATATGGCCTCTAGAGTGTTAACAAGCCAAATTGTGGACAACAGACACCGGACGAAGGGCCATCACAAAAGCTCACTTTGAGCACGTTGTGCTCAGGTGAACTAAAAATGGGACCAGGTGGAGTTATGATTCTTGGTCACTGAACTTCTGCTAGTCACCATCTGTGTATAGTTAAATTATCAAATCAATACTTTGTATAGTTTTGGAGTTATGCTCTGGACAAAAAAAAAACAAGAAAGTCAGTAGAACTGACAGATGCTCCCCGAAGAACGTCATTGTTACAAATAAGACCTTGGTCAATGGGTGGTGGGATGTAGGAACTGGGTCAAGCCGAAGATATGCGCATCTCCTCTTTGTAATAAAGCTTCACATAAAGTTTTGTTGAAATCAAGCTATTAGTTCCTGAGAAATAGCCCGGACAAGAATCATACTAGATATACCGTTTGCATAAAAGTCAAAGGGCCATAACTCTGTGAAAAATTGAGGGACAAAGTTACCCCCATGATATGCAAATCTTCTCTTGGTAATAAAGCTTTCCATAAAGTTTCGTTGAATTCAAGCCATTATTTTCTGAGAAATAGCCCAGACAAGATTCATGCAATATGTACTATAGGCCGAAAAATCAATGGGCCATAACTCTGTGAAAAATTGAGGAACCAGGTCACGCCGACGATATGCGTATCTACTCTTGGAAATTAAGCTTCCCATAAAGTTTCGTTGAATTAAGGCTTTTATTTCTGAGAAATAGCCCGACAATTCATGCAAATGAACTAAAGGCGAAAATCAAGGGCCATAACTCTTCCAAAAATTTAGGAACCGGGTCTTGCTGACGATATGCGCATCTCCTCTTGGTAATAAAGCTTCCCATAAAGTTTCGTTGAATTCAAGCCATTATTTCCTGAGAAATAGCCCGGACAAGAATCATGCAATATGTACTATAGGCCGAAAAGTCAAGGGGCCATAACTCTTTGAAAAATTTAGGAACTGGGTCATGCTGAGGAAATGCGCATCTCCTCTTGGTAATAAAGCTTCCCATAAAGTTTCGTTGAATTCAAACTGTTAGTTCCTGAGAAATAGTCCGGACAAGGAAAGTGACGGACGGACGAAGCGGCGACTATATGCGTCACCTTTGGTGAGCATAAAAATCATTATAAAATGAAATAAAGGGAAATAATTCAAAAGTTGGACCAGGTAGAGTTGTGGTTCTTGGTCAATTCACTTCTCCTAGTCATTATTTATGTATTTTTAAAGTTTCAAGTCAATACCTTGTACAGTGTTGGAGTTATGCTATGGACAAAATTCATTACTAAATAAAGGGAATAACAAAAAGGGGCCAGATAGAGTTATGATTCTTGGTTACTGCACTTCCTCTCATTGATCTCTATCCATATACAAAGTTTTAAAATCATATCACATGTGCTAACAAACTTACTGTGAAATCATGCATTTTCGTGGGACAGTAATTTTTGTTAATTTTGTGGAGGTTTTATTCACAAATAGTAATCCCCATAAAAACTTGTCTCTTATAAAGACCTCACGTTTTCAAGAACATATATCCACAAATAAATGTACCCACGAAATTTCATTAGTTACATAAACAACAAAATTTAATGTCAGTAAAAATGATGATTTTACAGTATGGCCTGGATGCCGACATTCACAAATTGGTGACCGCAATAGCTTAGACTATTCCATCAAAAGTCAAGCTAAAGGGGGTGGGGGAGATATGTACAGCTTAACTGGAAAATAATAATAAAATATCTGTGTCAGTCAAAATGTGTCTCTGAGACACTAATGCCTTGCCGTATTAAGGTTCGAACCAAATATTTGCTTGTATTTTTAAAAGCTTATGTGACGATGCGTCGTCACGGATATAAGTACAATCTCTGACAACTGCGTCAGGGAGTCGACTCTTTGGCTCAGTGGTTAGAGCCTTGGGCTATCACGCCGGCAGACCGGGTTCGATTCCGGGCCGGGCCGTGTTTGTTACATTTGGTGGCAGCAGTGGGATAATGTCCATATCGGAGTTGCCTTACCCACGTGTTTCCCAGGTCAAGTCTTGGGTCGAGACTTCTCGTAGGGGGAAGTAATGTGACGATGC
Source organism: Solen grandis (assembly GCA_021229015.1). Classification (NCBI taxonomy): domain Eukaryota; kingdom Metazoa; phylum Mollusca; class Bivalvia; order Adapedonta; family Solenidae; genus Solen; species Solen grandis. Next base: position 1,540,922 of record CM037795.1, read on the forward strand.
GTCATCACGGGTATAAGTACAATCTCTGACAATTGCATCAGGGAGTCAACTCTTTGGCTCAGTGGTTAGAGCATTGGGCTAGCACACCGGTGGACAGGGTTTGATTCCGGGCCGGGCTGTGTTTGTTACATTTATATAATGATGAACATTTGTACAAAGTTTCATAATGATGTGAAGCTACCTGTAAAGAAAAAGAAGCTTAAATATAAAGGTAAACCTGGGGCAGAATAACCAATTTTACCAGGTAACATAAGTTAAACAGCCCAAAAATTAAAGAAATACTACCAGTAAATAATCCATATCATGATGTACATGTATGTCAAGTTTCAGGAAGATGTGAACTCATCTTCATAGAAAAAATAGCTTAAACGCAAAAGCAAAACAACCAATTTAACCATGTTCATCCAACTATGAAATAAAGGTCACAGCCATTAATTTGCATAAATTTCAAAAATATTATATCATGATGTACATGAGTACCTTGTTTCATAAAGATGAAAATTCATCTTCATAGAAAAAAGCTTAAACAAAAAGGTAAACCTGAGACAGAACAACAGATTTTACCATGTTCATTCAACCATGAAATATAGTTACAGCCATAAATTTGCATATATACTAAATAGAATATATTATGTGTACATAGTTTCATAAAGATGTGATGCCATCTTCTTGGAAAAAAGCTTAAACACAAAGGTAAACCTGAGGTGTGATGGACAAATGGACGGCTGGCTGGACACACAGACTGAAAATATATATGCCCCACAACAAAATTGGCAGGGCATAAAAATAATAACTAGAGCTATGACTGAAAGTGATTAATACCCCCACTATCCTGCTATTTGTCATGTGGATGTTATTTACCAACTGACAAAACTACCAAAAGTCAAAGGCAATATAAATATGTGCATGACATGCCCAATTCCACAACGGCAAAAATTTCAGTCCAGACAGGCCTGTTGGCATTTATCTATTACCTTTGACCTTTATTAGCAATCTGAATCAGTCTTTTGTGCCAAATAACTTGAAATTACCCCAAATCTTTGTGAAGTTAGAACCTGGACAAGCAAATATGCATTATTTACTTTTGATCTCTGTGTTTGACCTTGACCTTTGAACTAGCAATGTAGTTTTTATACACAACACTCTGTCATCATGAGCCAAATATTAATGCCAAACAATTAGAAAATCCACTGAATTCTTTGTCAATTTAGAGCTCAGAAAAAATTGACCTTTGACTGCCAAGTTTGACCTTGATCTTTGAGCTAGCAATGTAGTTTTTATACTTAACATTCCGTCTTCATAAGCAAACATTGATGCTAAAAGATTTAATTCACTGATCCTTTCACAAGTTAGAGCCAAAGGTACCGGCATGTTGCTATCCATTTAAAAAAAAAAAAAAAAAAAAAAAAAAAGAGGGGCAAGATGGCCCTGTGTTGCTCACCTGAGTAAGATTGCTGTGTTAGGCATGATGACAAAAAATGTGGCATCTAAATTGTTTTTCTAACATTTGACTAAGTGACCTAGATTTTGATCCTACCTGAATTTGCACTCAACTTGGAATTCATGCAGTCATCATTCTTATCAAGTTTAATGAAGATTGGACAAAAATGTAGGCCTCTAGAGTATTCACAAGATTTTTCTAAAATTTGCTCTGATGACCAATTTTTCAACCCCGTGTGGCCCAGTTTTGAATTCATCCGAGATTTGATGCAAACAAACATTCTGACAAAGTTACATTAAGGTTAAGCCTAAAATGTGGCCTCAAGCATGTTCAAAAGTTTTTTCTTTGATTTGAGCTGATAACCTAGTTTTTGACCCCATGTGACTCAATTTAGAACTGATCCAAGATATCATGAAGACAAACATCCAAACCAAATTCTATGAAGATTGGGCCAAACCTTTGGCCCCTAGAGTGTTCACAAGGTACAAGTTACTAAATTATAGCATAGTTGTACTGAATACATGGTCAATGAGGTCATATCAAATCCACAAACTAAGCAGTACCTGTGGTCAAATTTTGAAGTCAAACCAAACTAGGAGATTATGGCTATAAACATTGTCAGCAAAACTTCATAATGATTGCTTAAGAAATGAAGATGCTTGAGTTTTAAGAGTGAAATCTGGCATTAATATCTTAAAAAATTTTTAATATTAGAAGGGGCATAACTCCTGACATAATTGGCCGATATCAGCCATTATTGAACTTGGCCAAGAGAATATTGTAAAAACATTGCCATAAAGTTTGAAGATGATTACTTGAGAAATAAAGATGCTACAGTGCAAACATAATGAAATCTGGCATTTCTTAAAATTAAAAGGAGCATAACTCCTGACCTAATTGACCGATATCAGCCATAATTAACTTGGCTGAGAGATTATGGTAATAAACATTGTCATAAAGTTTGAAGATGATTGCTTAACAAATGAAGCTAGAGTGCAAACAAACTAGTTGTGGACAGACAGAGGATGGACAGACAGATGGACAACAGACATTCACTGATTCTAATAGCTCATCCTGAGCACAAAGAAAGAAAATATCACAAAGTGATGGCCAGAAGGCATATTATATAGGAGTATGATGATGTCAAAGTATACTGATCCTCTTTACCAACATATTAAAAGATGTAAAATGTACAGGACAAAAAGTGCAAACTCTAACCAACAGTAAGGTGGGTTGCATTTTGTCTTTTGTAATGATTTTCATTTTTGCTGCGTGTGTTAATTTATTTCTTTAACAATGATTGGGAAACAATTTTTTTACCGGTATACTAACTTAAGTGTTCCTAGGCTGCATCTATACTTTTCACATGGTGGCAATGATTATAACCTTCAATCATTTATTTATTTTTTTTTTTTTTTTTTTGGAGGGGGTGGTGGGGGCAAATCCCTTACAAATCATAATATTTACAAACACTATACAGGTTCATAAGGATTGAAGTCATATACTTAAATTATTGTTCAAAATGCAAATCTGCATGTAAGGGACATAACTCTTTTGTTATAATTTAGATATCTTACATATTCAGTTATCTTAACTTGCAATTAAAATAAGATTAGTGTCTAACACTCAAACAGAAATTTAGCATATTTCTCAATTCAATTCAATATTTTTTTAGACTAAAATTAGGTTGCCATATTTTCCAAATGGAAGAAAAGGAATCAAAGGTCATGTGTATGTTAACATTTTTATTTACAAATTGTAATACATATACATGAATAAGAGTTACCAAACTAAAAAAATATATGATGAAAAGAACTAGTATGCGGCACTGATGTTACTGACTTTGGCAATATTTGTTCACCTCACTTTCAATATCTTGCATTGTCCTCAAGACATTTGTAAGTTCATTTTCATCCATTTCAAACCTGACCACTTCGTTATTCTGAAATAAAGAAAATACAATTTCATTTGAAGATGTCAAAAAATCTTTTTCGGCAGAAATATAGTTTTACCAAGGTAGTTTCTCTGAACATACCTTATCATCAGACACAATGACATTTAGTTAAATGTACAGTGTATTTCTAATTTGGTGGGCAAATGGCAATTAATTAAAAGTGTAGCTCAGTCAGGCAGTTACTTTTTAAACATGAGTTAATCATGTCATGTCATACAAAAGATGTTAATTCAGGATAAATATTACACATCTGTATATTTAAACACAATGTAAACCTAGCATTATTTTTGACAACCATGCATTGTGCAGGTTGGAGTGTGAGTGACTGGCTGATTTCCACACAAAAAAGATTCATAATTTAAGAATTTGTTTCCATTTTTCTACATACCGATACAAAAAAATGAATGTCAACATTTATTCAAAAAGTTAAATAGAGAATACTAAGTTAGTGTTGAATAAAAATAAGTTTATCCTGCAGGGTTTAGAAAAATAAACTGCGAGCCTTGCGCCATGGCATGGATCAAGCTTTTCTTTAGCAACTTTGTAAACGGCCACCTAAGGATCATTCATGCCAAGTTTCATCAATTTCTATCAAGTAGTTTTGGAGGAGATGTCTTTTAAAGAAAATTATTGAAACCTCACAACCGACGGCGACAGATGAAGGGTGATCACAGTAGCTCACCTTAAGCATGTTGTGCTCTGGTGAGCTAAAAAAGGCATCACCACTTGGGGTGAAGATTTACCATATTTCAATCTTCTAAGTGATGAAATTTAGGTTGCTAAATGTGGTTCTGTCCATAGTATAATAAAATTCTTTCAAATGACAATGAGAAACCTATTGAGTTTTGAAACTTAATTGTAAGAATCAAATATCCCTTGAAACTGCAACAATCCTGTCCTAATGGAAATCCCTTCTGAGCAAAATGTACAATTCCCATAGGATTTTTTTTGTAATAAATTAATGAATTGCTTAGGTTGTTATGGCCACCAAAGTCTTGCATGGATCAAATTTATTTGTATTTTTTTGTGAACTGCCCAATAATCATTAATGTCAAGTTTCATCCATTTCTGTCCTATGACTTCCTTTTAAGTAAACTTGTTGAAGACAACAGACACGGGGTGATAGCAAACAGACAACAGACACGGGGTGATCACAAATGATCATCTTGGGCATGTTATTTGTGCTAAAATTACAGTGCTAATCAAGATGAAGAGTTCAGCTACCCTTCAATTTACTTGCCTTCTGGTGGGAACCATTAGGTCCAACATGTAATTCCATAATGGCTGATGGTGCATTTATCTGGTCAATATGTTTGGCCTGAGATTTAACATCTATTCTCCAAGACATCTGTTTTAAGGTGTTGTTCCATGTTGTTGATGAAACAAGTGAATCATGGATTTTGTTTTTCTGAGTTTTCCAGAATTTTCTAAATGCATTTGCTAAATTCTCACTCATGCTGCCCTCCCTTTTCTTCATTTGTGATGTCAAGAAAGCCTCGGACTGATTCATGTCCATGTCTGCTGAAACCAAGCTCTGTAAAATAAAACAGGCTCAAGTATTTAACTATAATATGTTTTGTAAAAAAACATCATTTCTTGTAATGATGTATCAATATTTAAAAATCTTACCAATATTTACAACGGTAGGCTTCCAGTTTTTCTGAGGATAAATTTGATTATCTTTAGAATAGTTCAGAGAAAGATGAGCAAATATCAAAACACACATGTAACTTACATTATGATATATCATACACTTGACTGTGATAATATAGCAATAAAGTATGTGTATGTAAAAAAAAGAATATCTTTTAAACCTTGTTCTGTTGCTTGTTTTCTCTCTGAATTAAAACTAATTAATGAGTACACCAACTTGAAATGATATAAAAAAATTAGCTACCAGACTGTGCATATCTCATGCATGGTGCTCCCTACCTGCCTATGAAATACACAAGTCTTCTTCACTAAATTTCATCAAGTTCAATTCCCTATCTCAAATATTTATAAAAGAATACAGTAATCTGATACTGTCTGTTCAGATATGTTTTCGGGCACTTTCGCTTCCTCCAACAGTAATGACCACATATGCCAATATTCTTTGTCATATTGCAGTGCTTTTTTTCCCTACTTTATTAGGGATATGTTCCCCTCCGAAAATGTCTTAAATTTCATGCAGTTTTCCCAAAATTTGCTAATTAAGCAAGATATTTTCTATCATAAATGCAAACCTCATGCTAAAAAAACATGGTAATTATATAGGCACTTTCCCCAGCATCTGAATCATAGTGCAAAGTCATGGGAACCTCTCCTACATTCAGTAATTGGTCACTGAAACCTAGTGAGTAGTCCTATGAATATTCTGTCACTTATATTACTTTTGGAAAAGTATCACAAAGCAAAGGAATATTCATAGGAGTCTATCTGGAAACAAACTGCAAACAACACTCATGTCTGCCCTCAACTTGAGTATTGTAGTACAATTTGACATCCTTGGCAGAAAAGGTTTGTCATAAGAAATAGAGAGAGTGCTGAGGTCATCAGTAGGTTGTTACGAATGATTTTTCTAATTATAGCAGTGTTACATCCATGTTCAACATATCAAATTGGCAAACATTAGAAATTCAAAGAAATTTATATATACCGTAATAAATGTCTTTGATAACATTATACAAAATCTCTAATAATTTTGTTGTTGTTGACCATAAGCACCTTATTTCCACCAGAAATGTTAATTATCTAGTGGCAATTGAAGGATGCATTACCATAAATGTTAAGGCCAGTGAAGTCTTTGGAAGACATGTGTCACCTGCTGAAGCATGACTTCAATTAATGTTAAACTATATAAACATTATTCCCTGAAGTGGAATTATGATACATATTAAAATGATATAGTATGCTAAGTCTATTTTGAGAATACCCAGAAATCTTGTTAGTAACTATTTGTGTTGTCACCATTGACCAATGCTCAAATATTCAGTTCTTGCCATATATGTATTCTCGACCTATGTACATTTGTGTGATATTTCACATTGATCTTGATGTAATTTCCATTACATATTGACTTAGTTTCCAATTTTTTTTTATTGAAAATGTTAGGGAAACAGATAAAAACATTAATTTAATAAAGAAGTACCAATTTTATACCATTTCCATTAATGCTTCTTTTTAATTTTTTCCAAACCACTTGTTAAATCTAGCATTAATAAGCAGTAACTTTCAGCTAGCAGACAGTGACTGATTTATGTAAAGCAACATCTGTTCTTAAAATAAATGCATGTTTAATTATCATTACACTTCTCAACAATCCTAATAGGGTATGGAAGCATAAAAGCCATGTTATATGATACAATCAGACATAATAAGCATGCCATGCCATCGAGTTGGTTATTAATCTTGATATAGCAAAATTCACATTTTTTTTCATAATACAGCATGCCAATGCCCATCGGAGGGCACCCTATAATAAAATGGACTTTGTGAGTCTGTGTGATAATTACTGTTTCTTGTTCTCATTTGGATTATCTTAAATGTTGCACTCCAATCTGTGTTGTAAGGAAGAACACAAACTTCATTGCAACTGTTATTTATTGATTTTATCTATATATGTCCACTATACTTTTTAAATTTTTTTATTTTTTAAATTTTGTTTTCAATTACCAAAGACAATTTATTACATTTGATGGGAATATATTTATACATTCGAGGATATATTAAATATAAAGGTGAGGGATTTTTTTATTCCCTTTTCTTGCCGTAACTTCTTATGCTGGCAAGAACTGGATACTCCAGGATACATAGATGTAATTGCAGTCTATGATCGAGTTAATTTTAAGACAGTGAATTACAAAAATGGTTGTTGCACCACCTAATGCCAAAAAATTAGCGTATTAATGACATTTGATATGCAAGTATGGATCGATCTAGTTCGTACCACGAAAACTGTTAGACCATCAAAATTGAAAGTGGGCGTCTTCAGAGGTTATTAATGTATACCTTCATGACGCCTATGCATTTCGTTGTCAATGATTCAAAGTCTTCATCTGATAAATCTGGATACAATTCTGTTTTCAAAAATTCGTTTGTGATTTCTTTTTCATTAAAATAAGTTCTTTTTGCAATTCCATTTAGGAGAGCAAGTAATAATTTGGGATCGTCCGCCATTTTCTTATCATGTGATATTAATGACAGTTTCGTCTAAGGTCCATTCGCCCCCCAAAAGCGTATTTTCGTCCCAGAAAAACTAAAACAGGAGGAGGACTATAGTGGCACAAACCAATAAAATAAATCATGACTGAAAAAAAGAAAATATTTATATATTTCAAATATGAACAATCATGTATTTATTTCCGCTCTCGACCAATTCAACATAAATAATAATAAAAAAGGGGAGGGCATTATCTAAGTTGGTAGAACTTGTACCCCAACCCTTTTTCTGTATATATATGAAAAGAAATAAAATAATATTAAACTAATAATAAAAAAAATCACTATTAAATATTATAATGGATTATTAAGACTGCATATTTATTTTTCCTTAATTCTATATTTGATATTATTTTCTAAATCATTTGCATTTATGATATAAATTTATCTATTGAAGGCCATGTGTAAATGTAGTAAGGGATTTATCGTTTTTTAAATAAGAGTAGAATGGACAGACAAATAAAAAGTGACTCATTATAAGCCGGACAATTGCATTTCGTTTTGTTACGGGATTTACCTTCTTCTGTAGCATGACACTTACTCGGTTGATAATACAACAAGGCGTGGATTTGTAATTAAAAGGGTGGAAGAGAAGACCGTAATATGAAAGGGGAAACAAAGATGAAAAATGGCAAGACATGAACCTTCACCACGTTGTCAATAAATAGAATCTCAAGTGCCATTTCCCTTTAACAATGAGCATACTTTGTACTTACACACACTCACGTTCACACATATCTTAACATAACAGAAAATATTTATATTGTACTAGAGTGAACAAACCCAGTCCGAGCAAGAATTAGGACGAATAGACACGGACCGAATGTGATTTCGGACGAACTGACATGCAAGCGTCATTAGTTACAAACTTCAAGATTTATAAATCTTGCACAGTAGTTTATATATGTACCTGAAGTGAAGAATTATTTCCTTATAGAAAATATGCATTGTAATATGATAGAACAATGATGTCCTGAAAGAAAACCTAACATAAAAGTTTTCCATCACAGAATCTTTACGTATGTCATCAGATTTCGCACATTCCTTTCTTTACTTCTTAAACATTAACCATGTTAATGCACATTTTATACACTTAAGTATGAAATAAATGTTTTTAAGTCTTTAACTATGTAACATAACCAAGAAGCCACCATAAAGAAATTTAACCAGATATTAACTTAGTTGATTTTGAAAATATAAATTGCATGACTTTTCAGGAAATTTTCAAAAGGACAGAAGATTGAACCAGTGTTCAGGCACAAGTTCCTCCAACGCAACCTATGAATGGGGTATGTGTTTTTAGTTTTGAATCACAAAATATGCTCTACATGATTTTTCTTAGGGAAACTTTAAAAATGTAACAGAAAAAAATTGACTTACAAAAAAAAAAATTAAAAAAAATGGTTAGGGTTATCCTCGAGTACGCAGTTCTGACGCATCTAAGAAAAAAATCATGGTCTTTTTTAATTTAACATAAACAAGAAATATAATTTTCCTTTGTATGGCAAAACTAAGTCATTTATTCAGTCTTACATTGTTTTCAAGTGGCTGACATTATTTCAGACATCCTTGATGATAATGGACTTACTCAGCTTGTACAAGAACCAACAAGAAACAATAACACTCTCGATCTCCTGATTACAAATAGCCCTACCAAAATCATGAGAACAGAAGTTATGCCAGGAATCTCAGACCATGATATTGTATACTCTTAATTTAATTCAAGCCCACAAATTAACCACCAGAAACCTAGGAAAATTCCACTATATAAAAAAGCAAAATGGAATAGCATGAAGAAAGACATGAAAATTTTACATGAGAGTATACAAAAAGAAAGCGTAAGCAAAAAAGCAATGTCGACACACTTTGGGAAATCTTCAAAGAAGGCATAGAAAGAAGCTCAAACCAACATATCCCATCAAAAACATGCAAATTAAAGATGAGAATCCTTGGATAACTAAAGAAATAAAAACTTTGATAAGGAGGAGAGACAGAGCTTACAAAAAGAAAAAGAAATCAAACCATCCCTCTGACATTAAAAATTTAAAGAAATAAAACAGATGGTACAAAGAAAATCCAGACAATCATATTGGAGATATATTGAAGACATCATTACACCTGAGGACACAAATGACAACCTTAGTGTCACAAAAAGGTTCTGGACCTACATCAAACATAAAAAAAGACAAAAGTGGAGTTGCACCCCTGAGAGCAAATGGCAAACTTGAAACTGATCCCAAAAAGAAGGCAAACTTATTAAATGAAAAATTCCAGTCAGTTTTCTCTGCAGCTAAACCCAATCAGCAGAAGAGAATTCTCTAAGCAGAACTTCATGATAGACACACCAGGTAAGTATCCAGATAGTGGCAATATTGAAATCACAAATAAGGGAGTAGAAATACAGTTAAAAACTCTAAAACCACATAAAGCTGCAGGTCCAGACAATATAAGACCAATGGTACTCAAAGAACTTGCAAGTGAAATAGCCCCAATCTTAACAATCATTTTCAATGTCTCGATGGCAAGAGGAAAAATACCCAATGACTGGCAAATTGCAATTGTTACTCCAGCATATAAAAAAGGTCAAAAATACATACCAGCAAATTATAGACCTAGTTCACTAACATGTATCTGCTGTTAAATCATGGAATACATTGTCACTAGTAATATAATGATACTTTACCCCCTATAGCATGGATTTAGGAATAAACGTTCATGTGAAACACAACTACTTGAATGCATAGATGACCTTACAAAAAACATAGAAATGGGAATACAGACAGACCTCCTCATACTGGACTTCTCAAAAGCTTTTGATAAGGTATCCCACAGCCTATTACTCCACAAACTCCATTATTATGGCATCAGAGGAAAGACAAACAACTGGATTAAAGCATTTCTGTCTAATAGATCACAAGTAATACTGGTTGATGGGGAATTCTCAGACAGAGTCAAAGTGAATCTGGAGTACCCCAAAGAACTGTACTAGGGCCGAGCTTATTTTTATTCTATATAAATGACCTACCAGAAACACTTCACTCAACTGTTAGATTATTTGCAGATGATACTGTAGTTTACCTTACTATTGCAGCAGATAATGATTGCCATAAACTCCAATCAGACCTAGACAAACTATCAATGTGGGGAAAAAAATGGAAAATGGAATTTCATCCAGAGAAATGCAGTGTCATGTCCGTCACTAAGAAGAAAACCCAATAAAATGGAATTACAATTATCATGGACATACACTTAAACACGAAACATCAACAAAATACCTTGGATGCACAATCACAAAGATCTAGACTGGAGTGAACATATCCAGAACATAACAAGCAAAGCCAGTCGAAGCCTAGGATTCCTGCACAGAAATTTACGAATTAACTCCAAATATATCAAAGAACAAGCATACAAAACTTTAGTCAGACCGCATAGAATATGCAACAACTGTATGGGATCCATATAACCAAAACCAAATTGACAAAATTGAAAGAGTACAAAGAAGAGCCGCAAGGTACGTTACAAGCCGTCACAGGAATCGCTCAAGCGTAAGTGAAATTTTACAAGAATTGGGATGGAAAAGTCTCCAATCCAGACGAAAAGAAGCTAGACTTATAAAAAAGTTAACAACATGGTCGCAATTAAAAAAGAAAATTATCTTCAAAAGCCAAATAGACATTCAAGACATACTAACAGCCATGCTTACGCACAACAAACCGCTACTAAAGATTGTAGAAAATGGTCATTTTTCGTAAACACCACCAAAGACTGGAACAAACTGTCGCTAGATATAGCCTCATCTGAGTCACTTGAGGTATTCAAAATTCGAGTGTCATCACTCACATACTAAATCCCTAATCATTTTTTTTACCCTGTTTTTAACCATGCGCGTTCTTGCCAGTATATTCAATATGTTGAATGTGGGCAGTAAACGGAAGAAGAAGAAGACATCATTTTTTCAACGAAAAATCACTTGTGAGCATGTCTGTATAATTCAGTGAGGATAACTTGAGAGTACAATGAAACAATGCATCAGATTGGTTTTTCATTTAATCATTGCAGCATGTTTTTAAAAATTGAATTTTCTGTCAGAAATAATATACGAGGAAATGTTGGTTGCACAGATTTTTTTTTTATTTCATTGTTTCACTGAAAATATACCAGATGAGAAAAAGTACTTATTGAAAAGGAGGTTTTGCAGGTGTGTTGTATAAAGTACACTAAATAATAGCCCTGCATCAATAACTCGCCACATTTTGGCTTTCTAATGCTAAAAGGGATGTTGACAAACAAAACTTGTAAGAATGATGTCACACAGAATCCATTTAATAAAAATCGAGGTCAAAATAAAAAAGGCGTCAGAATAGTGATGCATCGGAATAGAGTATTGTACGATAATACTACACAGGGTCTACTCTCAAACAGAGTTGGGGCTGGCTTGTGTTATGTTGGTGGTTCTACTGGTGTGCCTCAGTATAGGGTCTTTTTACCTAGAATTAACTGGATGTTGCTATATATAACTGAAATTAACTGTCACAGCGACAGTAAATTCCAAAACAACAACTGAGGAAAGGCATTACAAAAGTAAGAATTTAGAATTCAATGGAGCTTGAGGGTCTCTGTATATTATAATTAGACCTTGGTGGAGCTTACCACAATTATAACTATATATATATATGTCTGTTCAGAGTAAAAAAAATAGAGAGAGAGAGAGACAAGTGGAGAAAAATACAGGAGAAGCAATGAGACTGTTTTTACTAATTAATATCAAAACAATCTGCTTTACTTATGAACTCAAGCAATTGGCCACAGTTCAGAACACTACATATTAACAGATACATGCACATATCCAAACAAAAGAAAGTTTGGCAGCATTTTTTTTAAGAAATAAATAATATACTGTCATGTATTAAAACACCTGTAAGGCAATGCTTATACTTTGTACATATCATTTTGGTATTTTAACATGAAGGCTGTTGATAATATTTTTTCTTTCAGATTTTATCTTTTGGGATACAGATGAGAACATTTTAAAGATCAAAGTAGATAGTAATGGATTTTACTCAGCATCTACTCCCAGAACTTGTGGATAAGATATTGTCCTTCCTTGGACCAAGAGAACTATGCAGGTTTTCTATGTGTTGCCTTCGCTGGCGAGAGGCAGCAAACAGAGATCAACTCTGGTGAGATTATTGCCTAGCTTTGGGCTATTAGTTATCAAATCTGAGCTTGAAGATATAGCTTGAAGTTGTTCACAAATTTTGAAAGAACATCATTAATAGAAATTACTGATACTCTTTAAATATTTTTATATCATGTCCGTGTTTAATGCTTCAGGTGTTACAAAATCAAATCAACTTTACCTTTTTAGATAGTAAGGCTGGAATGCTACTGGACCCTCCAAGTACAATAAATTATGGTGCTTGTTACTTGTTACATGGGGTCTTACACACAGCATGTAAGTTCTAACTTGTGGCATATTTAAACTTTTAGCTTTCATAAAAATTTGATGATTACAACTTTGACCTGCAATTTAAATGGGGAAGCATTATTTATTCTACCACCATCTACATTGGGACTTTTGATGTCACATACCACATGGTAAGGCCACACTGATAAAATATCAGATTAAAACTTGGTCCAAAACTAATGTAAACTGTAAGTGATTCTTTATGTATATGTAGTTGCCATAGCTTTGCACCAAGACCTCAGTATGTTTTTGAGGTTGTGATTCACACTATTGGACTAGGAGCTTAGACAATCTTTAGAGAAGTTACTTGTTCTTTTGGTTATTTTTGATTGTTTTAAGATTTGTAGATGCAAGGTAACAACTGATACATATCTTTTTCTGAATTTATTCTTGACCATTCTGAAATATACTTTGCATTGACAGAACTTTTTTCCCCAACTATTTTAGGCTTCACCATTGCATGGTTCGAGGATGGTTGCAGTTTGGATTGAGTGGAGAACTTAACTCTGAGAATCATCTGAATGTTAAAATGACAAACATTGCTGGAAATTCACCTGTTTTTCATTTGAATGGTAAGTAGAGCTTTGCACTTCACTATTGCCCCATGCTCAGAAAAAGTAACTGAGCATGGTGACAGCAACCACACTTCCATAATTTATTTTGAGCTTGTTCAGAAGTAAGCAGCACTTTCTACGTTCATGAAGACCATATGTCCATAGAAGATCAGACTGCATACCTTCAGCTTTTTACCTGTTTTTAGTCCCCTACAGGTGTTTATACTGGAGGGGACTATAGGTTTGCCCTCCGTCTGTCTGTCCTTCTATCAGTCTGTGCCTCTGTCCTTCAGTCGGGATGTCTAGAAATCTGGATCCCACAATAACTTAAAAACCATTTAAGATAATATTATGAAACTTGGTATATGTATAGATGGCAGTATGGAGATTTTGCATGTCACTTTGTTTTCTTTATCTTGGACCAATATTCTGGTTGCTATGGTAATGGAAAAATTGTGCACCTCACTGATAGGGGACTCATGTGTTGCGTGCAACACCATTTACTTGTCTACCACACTCTACAAGTATAATGCTAGGGGACTAAGAACCACACTCTACAAGTATAATGCTAGGGGACTAAGAACCACACTCTACAAGTATAATGCTAGGGGACTAAGAACCACACTCTACAAGTATAATGCTAGGGGACTAAGAACCACACTCTACAAGTATAATGCTAGGGGACAAAGAACCACACTCTACAAGTATAATGCTGGGGGACTAAGAACCACACTCAATGCTAGGGGACTAAGAACCACACTCTACAAGTATAATGATAGGGGACAAAGAACCACACTCTACAAGTATAATGCTAGGGGACAAAGAACCACACTCTACAAGTATAATGCTAGGGGACTAAGAACCACACTCTACAAGTATAATGCTAGGGGACAAGAACCACACTCTACAAGTATAATGCTAGGGGACTAAGAACCACACTCTACAAGTATAATGCTAGGGGACTAAGAACCACACTCTACAAGTATAATGCTAGGGGACTAAGAACCACACTCTACAAGTATAATGCTAGGGGACAAAGAACCACACTCTACAAGTATAATGCTAGGGGACTAAGAACCACACTCTACAAGTATAATGCTAGGGGACTAAGAACCACACTCTACAAGTATAATGCTAGGGGACTAAGAACCACACTCTACAAGTATAATGCTAGGGGACTAAGAACCACACTCTACAAGTATAATGCTAGGGGACTAAGAACCACACTCTACAAGTATAATGCTAGGGGACTAAGAACCACACTCTACAAGTATAATGATAGGGGACTAAGAACCACACTCTACAAGTATAATGATAGGGGACAAAGAACCACACTCTACAAGTATAATGATAGGGGACAAAGAACCACACTCTACAAGTATAATGATAGGGGACAAAGAACCACACTCTACAAGTATAATGATAGGGGACAAAGAACCACACTCTACAAGTATAATGCTAGGAGACTAAGAACCACACTCTACAAGTATAATGCTAGGAGACTAAGAACCACACTCTACAAGTATAATGCTAGGGGACTAAGAACCACACTCTACAAGTATAATGATAGGGGACAAAGAACCACACTCTACAAGTATAATGCTAGGGGACAAAGAACCACACTCTACAAGTATAATGATAGGGACAAGAACCACACTCTACAAGTATAATGATAGGGGACAAAGAACCACACTCTACAAGTATAATGATAGGGGACAAAGAACCACACTCTACAAGTATAATGCTAGGGGACAAAGAACCACACTCTACAAGTATAATGATAGGGGACTAAGAACCACACTCTACAAGTATAATGATAGGGGACAAAGAACCACACTCTACAAGTATAATGCTAGGGGACAAAGAACCACACTCTACAAGTATAATGCTAGGGGACTAAGAACCACACTCTACAAGTATAATGATAGGGGACTAAGAACCACACTCTACAAGTATAATGCTAGGGGACTAAGAACCACACTCTACAAGTATAATGATAGGGGACTAAGAACCACACTCTACAAGTATAATGCTAGGGGACTAAGAACCACACTCTACAAGTATAATGATAGGGGACTAAGAACCACACTCTACAAGTATAATGATAGGGGACTAAGAACCACACTCTACAAGTATAATGATAGGGGACTAAGAACCACACTCTACAAGTATAATGCTAGGGGACAAAGAACCACACTCTACAAGTATAATGCTAGGGGACTAAGAACCACACTCTACAAGTATAATGCTAGGGGACAAGTATAATGATAGGGGACAAAGAACCACACTCTACAAGTATAATGATAGGGGACTAAGAACCACACTCTACAAGTATAATGCTAGGGGACTAAGAACCACACTCTACAAGTATAATGATAGGGGACTAAGAACCACACTCTACAAGTATAATGCTAGGGGACTAAGAACCACACTCTACAAGTATAATGCTAGGGGACTAAGAACCACACTCTACAAGTATAATGATAGGGGACTAAGAACCACACTCTACAAGTATAATGCTAGGGGACTAAGAACCACACTCTACAAGTATAATGCTAGGGGACTAAGAACCACACTCTACAAGTATAATGCTAGGGGACTAAGAACCACACTCTACAAGTATAATGATAGGGGACTAAGATTTGGGGCCTTATGTGATGGGGTTTACGGTTTTATGAAATACATTGAAAATCAATGTGATGAAGAGTTTAATGGATTTGAAAAGGCCCCCTTTCCTAAGTATAAAGATTGAATCATACTCCACATAAATGATACTTTATCTTTACAGAAGCTTAAGTTATAAAATTATGTCCCTACATACTGGATGATTATGCATTAATTTGTATACAGTTTTGTATTTTGAACAAGTATTTTATGTGGAACTGTTTGTGCTTTTTTTACTTTCATTTTTCAGTGTAAAATTTTGAAATAATCTTGTTTGATAGGCAAATACATGTATCAGTTCTGCTTACTTCACAATATAAAGAAAAATACAAAAAGAAGGGATTTTGATATTTACTCAATGATTATTGATTTTCTAGTTCCAGATGATTCAAGACTCACAGATATATGCAAATGGAAGAATGTATTTATACGGGTATGTCATTTGAATAAAAACTGGAGAGCAGGCCGGTATTCAGTATCCCCTCTACTAAAGGGACATAAGGAAAAGGTTACAGCTCTTGCTTGTAATGGTAAGTATAAATTCTAAAGTCGTCATCTTCATAAATCATGGTACTTGTATAAAATTTATTATTTCAGATATTTTCTTCATGGCATTATCATTGGATAGGTAACACTTTTAAGTGATAGTATGTATAATTTCTTAATCTTAGGCAAATATTCAGATTTTTTTTTTTTTTTAAAGTATCTTAAATTTATAAAACAAATCTGCACATACACACAAGCCCCCAGATTATTCCATTCAGTTTGAGACAATCAGTTATTTTCCACATTTAACTTTACATCAGTCAGTGTAGCTAAAGATTTCCAATTAAAATGTTCAACTGCAGGAAAGTACATCGTGTCAGGCAGCGAGGACAAAGGTCTCCGGCTGTGGGACATGAGTACAGCCAAATGTTTGAAGAAACTGGATGGACATATGGATACCGTCACATGTATCATTTGGAAGGTATTTTCCCATCAGAATCAAATAAACAGGATAATAAGTTATACTCTTAACTTGTTCTGTCATTACTTTGGAATAAACACTGGTTCTAGTAGTGGAGAGGTTACAGTGTCCTCCCCTTTGCCAGATATGAGCTCACCCTTTTTTGATCTCCTTCTAAAACTAAAAGAAACATTAAGGTTTATCCTCAACATCTCTACATCAGATTGGATATACTTGAACATGCCTTGAAATTGTAGGTCCAACAAATTAATTTGAATCAACCAGAATAGAAGCACTGCCAAAGAGACCAAATCGTCTTTCACACCAAGGGAGATTACACTGAAAGATTATATACAAGAAAGCTGTTTATTATCCATGTTAAAAAAGAGATGAGGAAGGGCTCAATCATCATGTCTGACTAACCCTTATACAGGTATATGAACATGTTCCCATACTGTTTTCTGCCAGGGTAACACGCTGATCACAGGCTGTGGTGACAGTGCCATTCGAGTGATCGACTCCAGCAACTTCACCATCCTCTTCTCCCTACATGGTCACAGTGGCAGCGTGGACCACATGACCTTGGTTGGGAAGGTGCTGGTCTCCACAGCAACAGACAGGTAGGACAAGTACATGGAGAGTCCAGTTATTTATCTTATTTTAGGATCTTATTTATAACAACTGACAAAATGTGAATACGATGTCAGTTAAGTTGGAGTAAGATAAGAGAGGGTCATAAAACAGAGTGACATTGTTGTAAATTAATTTGTATTTAGTAGTGTGGAAGTAAGTGAAAAGCTAGTTATGAGGGCTGTGGCAGTAAATTTATAGAATAAGTGCTGACAAGACAAAAAAAACAACACAACACAAAAGATGGTCACGAGGGAAAACACAGACTTGTTGATGTTTAGTTCACTGAACTTATATGACATCACTGTGTATACCACAGTGTTGAGTGCTGAATTCCTGATCTTCAAAAATAATATCATCGGAACTAGTTAGTCAACATTTTTATGTGTCAAGCACCAACGTTTTTTAGTCATTCAAAATGACGTTTAAATTTTGGATACTTTCCATGTGTTGGTAAGAACATCAGTATTGGGGGATATATAGCATAAAGGATAGCAACCCACAGGTGATATTTGTAAAGTAGCGTAATCATCAACCGTGGGTTATCAGACAATGAATGAATAAAGGCTTCTAAGTAATTATTGTCATCTATTATAAAAATGAGCCTGATTGTCACTCACTATTTTGTTACATCATGTAACATATACTGCTAAGGTTAAAACATGTATATGAAAAGGATATTGACCTAACCTAGGTATTGTGAAATGAAAGTTGATCGCTGATGTTATTGGTTACATGTTGTGTTGAGTATTAAACAACAAAAAAAAGAAAAAACAAACCACAGTGGACTTTCTTGTGGATATAGCAAACACATTTTCTGATAAAATGAGTGAGTTCAGACATTATTTTATGCCATTTAATATACTGACGACTGGTCAATGATTTTTAGTCAAATTGATATAAATAAGTTTTGTCAGTGCTTGTCAGCAAATCTGTTGATCATTTCTCACACTATCATTTGTCATGTTAGTCTCATATCTCATCAGTGTGTTGTCTGTCAGCATAACGGTGTACTCCCATATATGCTTTATTTTAAATACTTTGCAGCTATTTCTTTGAAAAAATTTTGCCATCCCCTGAATTTCTGGGGCATGGCTTGAGAAGTAGAATTGAATCCTTCAGCTGTCTGAAGTAAGGTACCACCACCATTATAGATCTCCAAATAATTGCATTACATGTATTTACTGAAGAATAAATACAATCTTTACAATAAATTTCATCCTAAATGTCTAAATTGCCCAAATAAATTTTCCATGATATTACACATACTTCCAGAACTCTACGTATGTGGTATCTACCAGACAGAAAGCTTGTCAGTATCCTTAGAGGTCATGATGATGAGATTGAGGTATGTACATACCAATTTTAAAAGGCTATCTTTTTGCTTTTGTATGTACACAGTAAAAGTGTCTGTAGTCAGGCATAAAAGTATATATAAAATAAGTCTAAATCAACTTAGTGTTTATTATTATAGTTTCCAAGGATATAATATATCATAGGATGTGACTAACATAAAACTGGATCAACATGTTTAAACTGTTTTATACTGGCCAGTGCATGTGACACAAGAAGATTATGATTACTTCCTACTGTTGTTTATTAATTAACCTATATATTCATGTCTGTTATTGCTATAAGAAATCTTGAAAAATTTAAGTGATTTGAATTAAATTGAATTGACTGATAATTTGTGAAACCTTATTAGACCAAGAACTGCTCTCTGTTTGACTTGGTGTAAAAACTTTATCACCAGCTTTGATTAAATGAAGTTATGTTTGATGGCATTTATTTATTTCAACAGTGTATGAGTTGTCATGGAAACCATGTAGTAACTGGGTCATGGGACAATAAGTTGATACTGTGGGACATTGAACATGCAGAAGTTGTTTCATCATTTGAGGGTCACACAGAAGGTATGTCAGTTAATCACTGACAGTAAATGTATTTACTTTCAAACACATTTTTGGTTTGTTCAAAACTCATTTTCACAAATGTGACGATAGAAAATCTTTTTTTCTTATTATTGATGATAGGTTGAACTGCATATTTTTGAAATGTTTGGAATATTGTTATGTAAACATGATCATTATTTTTTCAATAGGAAATCTCTTTTGATCAACTTTTAATTAAAAAAAAAAAAATAGCCATGAATTGGACAAAAGTTTTGACGTTGATGATGGTGCTGACAATGATGAAATGAGAAATTAAGTAACCAATATTTCCATTCCTACCCAGTTGTGACATGTGTCCATTATTCTGGGGAGTTGATAGTCAGTGGCAGTGCAGACTGTGATGCCAGGATCTGGACCGTGTCACCACCCAGGTGTAAATATACCCTGCAGGGCCACCAGGGGGAGATTGTATGTACACACGCACACACACACACTTGTCTGTCTCTCTGCATACCTTACTAATATATTTTAATAATAGGTGTAAGTTAACAGTATGATTCTTAATCTTCCGTGATTTACTCAAGGCATGATTTTGTAGGTGAAAATGTGAAATCATTAATTATCATAGGGTATTTATCTTCTTTGATTTGTATAAGGCTTTATCCAGCCCCCATGAGCACTGTTCATTAGACCTTATGTTTTCTAGAACATGACTCCACAAATAAATGTACCCACAACATTCCCATTAGAACATATCTAAAAAAATTAATGTCAGCAAAAAATAATGATTTACAGTAGTAAGTATTTTTTTAATTAATTTAAAAAAAATATTTTTTTTTCAATTTATATAAAAAAATTTCTATGTGTATCTTTAACCTAAATAATTACGACTGTAGTATATTTTTCCATGATTTCAGTACTGTTTAGCGGTGAACAAAACTGTTATAGCCACAGGTTCATCAGACAGCACTGTTCGAGTCTGGAACTTAGAAGGTAACATTACTGTTCAACTTGATGAAATTAAATCTGAATTTTACACTCTTCATTAACCCTTTTCTACAGAAAAATGACAGGAAAATGGTTATATTCTATGTACTTTACATCAATACCTGTAAGATAACTGTTAAATAGTTGAGTATGAGATCTCTTCCTTTTAATCGGATATTTTATCTGTTAGATACAAGACTTCTGTAGGCATCTTGAGTTCATTTCCAGCTTCATTTCATCAAAGCAGAGATTAATAGTTTTAACTTATTTATCTTTTGTTGATTTGGATATAAATTCTTACAATCTTAATCTTAATCCCTCTTGACAATTCCCAGGTTGGACATGTACTTTGGGCCTGGGAAAGCCATGAAAAATCCTTGCCTTAAACAAGATTTTAACCAACAACCAATCAGACAAAAGTACACGGTCTTCCAATGATAGGGTAGCCTATAGAGGAGGTTTACTTTAGTCTAATTGACCAACAACCTTTGGTCCAACAGTTGGAAAAATTACCTGCCCTAAAGTAGAGTTGTAGACTCTGATTAAAGTCACACAAGTGACGGTCTAATATTGTTTCTTTGTTTGCCTGAGTGTAATAAACCATTGCCAGTATAACAGTCAGTTGGAGACTGTTTACATTTCAGATAGGGGGCCTCCGTGGCTGAGAGGGTAAAGTCGCTGACTTTAACACTCACTCAGCCCCTCACCGTGTGGGTTCGAATCCCGACAGGGTCATTCGGATTTTCATGTGAGGAAGCCTTCCAGCTGGCTTACGATAGGTCGGTGGTTATACCTGGATGCCTCCGTGCATTTTGGGTCTTCCTCAACCTGTTATTAGCTAGACATCGCTATATGACTGAAATACTGTCGAAGTGACAGTAAACTCAAATAGTCAAGTCAAGTCAGACATTTCAGATATTGTTATAGTGGTGCTTCAATGCAATATCACATCATCCTAACATTTGGCCAACCAGTCCCAACTTCAAAACCTTATGTGCAGAACACCAAGCACAAGGGAGATATATCAGTGCCATTCTTTGGTATGTCATAACTGTGATCAAATCTACAACCTCACAGTTAAGGGGCAGACACTCTAACCACTTAGCCTGGGGACAGGTCCCTAAAATTATCTCTTTTGTTTGAACAGTAAAATTTTGCTGCTTTTGCATTACTAAACTGGACTTCATATGAACACATTTTATTCTAGTTTTTATTCTGTATTCATATTGGCGTGATAAAAGAATAAGAAAATTAACCCATCATGTTGCATTACACAAACAAATTACATTTTCAGAAAAAATGTCAGATTACATAATTTGAAAAATATCACATTAGCAGATTTTTTTCACACAAAGTTAAGTGACATAGGTCTTGGGAGAGGTGTAATCATAGTAAGACTAGTAAATTTGAGAGAGGCCGGTCTCACTGTCAGGTTTACATGATTTGGTTTATCATAAAGATCCCCACTTTTTCCCAGGTTACTGTGACCATGTGCTAGAGGGACACTTGGGTGTCGTACGATGTCTATACCTGTGTAATGAGAGGCTTGTCAGTGGCGGGGACCAGAAGAAGATCATTGTCTGGGACTATAAGGTTTGTCCTGTTCACAATTTAGACTTCAGTTTATGCCAATTGCAAACTGAATCCTCACAATGTTTATGTATCTAGCTCACTAGCATTTTCATTAACTTGATAACGTTTAATTTAATACTTGAATTTTTTGTTTGTCTATTTTAACAAGTTAGCATATGTACATGCATAACTGCTTGTGAAGCACTTTTGAACATATGTTTAATAAATAGAAAAAAAATGATTTTGGTATTCAGGGTCAACAGTATTTTCAAAATGCAAGTTTGCAATGTCTAAATGAAAGTAAATTTTAAATATCTAAATTTGTTTATTTTTTTATTTATCAACATACAAAGTTTACTATAAAAAGTCTATTTAAATGTAGTACAAAAATAATCATCATGTAATAATTTTAATTCATAATCATAATAATAATTATCATTATTATAAGGCTTGACAATTTGAAGAAAAGGATGAGCTATTGGAGTCACTCTGGCGTCGGCGTCCATGTTGGCGTCTGTGTCCCAAGAAATGTAAAACTTTTGTTGAACATTCCCATTATCTACACTTTACTCGATGGATGCTCCTCAAACTTCAGTAGAATCAGAAACAGTAACTCTTCCATTTTCTTTTTGCATATTTATGGCCCTTTTTGGACTTAAAAAAATGTTAAAGTTTTGTTTAACATTGCCATTATCTACACTTTTACTCGATGGATGCCCCTCAAACTTCGAGTAGAAACAGGAATAGTAACCCTTCCAAATAAAAAATTAAATTTTTTGTTTTACATTGCTATTATTTGCAATTTCTTTCCATGGCCCCCAAAAATAATTTTTATTTAGAATCTCGGTTAAGGTTTTCACACTTCATTTTTCACTTAACTGTTTGAGGTATTACTTTGAAACTTTGAATACCTGTTTATGACCATCACCCCTACTTTTACATGGCAAGAGTACATAATTCTTTCTTTGATTTTAACATAATTATTCCCCTTTTCTGACTTGATTAATCTTTTTGTACTACTCACTTTTTCACTGAACTCTTTGAGATATTGCTTTAAAACTTTGAGCACATGTTTATTGCTCTTGGGTATATTTTGATAATACAGAGATTCTTATTTTGTCTTCAATTGCAAGATATATTTTTATTGACAAGCATTCGAATAGTCGAGCATGCTGTCTTATGGACAGCTCATGTTATTATTATACCCCCGAAACAAAGTTTGGGGGGGTATATAGGAGTCACCCGGTGGTCGGTCGGTCGGTCGGTTGGTCGGTCGGTCGGTCCAGCGGTCCATTGCATTTTCCTTGTCCGGAGCATAACTTGAAAACCACAAGTTGGAATTCAATACAACTTCATGCAATGATCAAGCACATGGAGAGGAAGTGCAGTGCACAAGAACCATAACTCCATCTTGACTTATTACAGAGTTATTGCCCTTTGTTACTTTTTCTTGTCCGGAGCATAACTTGAAAAGTACAAGTTTGATTTCAAAACAATTTCATACAATGGTCAACCACAATATGAGGAAGTGCAGTGCACAAGAACCATAACTCTATCTAGAGTAATTACAGAGTTATTGCCCTTTGTATGTTTTCCTTGTCCGGAGTATAACTTGTAAAGTACTGATTGGATTTCAAAACAATTTCATACAATGGTCAAGCACAATGAGAGGAAGTGCAGTGCACAAGAACCATAACTCTATCTAGAGTAATAACAGAGTTATTGGCCTTTGTATTTTTTCCTTGTCCGGAGTATAACTTGTAAAGTACTGATTGGATTTCAAAACAATTTCATACAATGGTCAAGCACAATGAGAGGAAGTGCAGTGCACAAGAACCATAACTCTATCTATAGGAATTACAGAGTTATTGCCCTTTGTTACTTTTCCTTGTCCAGAGTATAACTTGTAAACTACTGGTTGGATTTCAAAACAATTTCATACAATGGTCAACCACAATATGAGAAGTGCAGTGCACAAGAACCATAACTTATCTAAGAATTACAGAGTTATTCCCTTTGTTACTTTTCCTTGTTTTTCTTGTCCTGAACATAACTCGAATATTATACATGGTATATACTTGAAACTTAAAATGTAAACAGATGGTGACTAGGAGAAGTGCAGTGTCCAAGAACTGTAACCTTATATTTTTAAACTACTGTGACAAACAACCATTATTGACTCTCTATCAACTTTAAATAAAAACTTTACTTACTTATTACTATCACAACCAATATACTATGTATACAGGTTCTTATCTATGCTCTGCCTGAAGTCTGGCTTCTCCTGCATTAAAGTATTTTGCGGGGGTATTAATCACCTTCAGTGATAGCTCTAATTATTATTAATGTTAATAATAATATAGGCACCAAAAGAAAGACTTAAAGGTTTTTTTAAAGCAGCTTGTTCACAGATAGTCATTGACTAAGATTTTGAATTAAAACTGTGTGTATTACATCTACCAGTACCTATCTACAGATGCATGGGTACCCTGTGCATCATTCCAAGATTGTAAAAAAAATGGATGGTTTCTCCATCACAGGCAATTGTGGTGTATACAGGTAACAAACACAGTCTTCTAGTAACTACATTTATTTACAACGTCTCTCTACTACAAAGGGTTGTTGGCTACTCCAGACTCACATGCAGTGCGCCCGCACAGCTATCATAGAGTCATGTAATATGATACTCAAACACTGATACACTACATCAATATGGTTACAAACGTTATAAAAAAGTGTATATTTAGATAATAAAACCTACATTTAGAATTGCTGTATGTGTGTGCTGTCATATGACTGATAACTCTTTGAGCATGTACTCGCTTTAAAGGCGAAATATTTTATTAACACTTACCATGGCTCTACCTGGGACTGGTGAAAACGCCATGTGTCGGTAACAAAGACTTACCAACATTAACAAGTGAAAGTAAAAAAACAACAACTTTTTTTGTTTTATTTCTGCCGATCAACTGTGAACAAGCTGCTTTAAACTCATTTGCTTCAGAAGTTAGGTACATCATGTGTATAAAAGTTGTGATTTCCTAGAATTATTGCACAATGTTGTAGAAAAACATTGTCAGTGTTGATTTTTCAGCCTCATTAACCCTTTCCCTCATAGAGGAACCATGAAAAGACCTATGCGAATAGCATAAAACCAGATCAGCCTGCGAGTAACTCGCAGGCTGCTCAGGTTTTATGCTGTTCGCTGCTCCTCATTGGTCTGGAAATGAGGATTTTTTAATTAAATTTGGTAAGGTTTAACTGTGGTTTTCTGCAGATCAGGCTTTATGTGATACCTATTGAGTGCGTCAAAATGAGTCTATATGAGGGAAAGGGTTAACTTAATTTAGAGCTCTGTAACTTCTCGAAGTTCTTGGCAGTACTATCATAGCTCATCCAACATTCTCAGACTAATGTTTATGCAATACATATTGAAATGAGCATCATGTAATTAAAAGAATATATGTGACATCAAGATGTTAATCAGACAATTATATCATTAATATGGATGCTGTGTTTTGTTGTACAGAGGGGTACTCAGATGAATGTGGTTCACCGACAGCAGTCCCTCCTGCATCTGATGTGGGTCAACCAGACCAAACTGATCACTGCCTCCCCGGAGAGACCTGGAACTGTGGCTGTCATCAGCTACTGGTGACATTTGTCTGCCCCCAGTCAGCAAATTGAGATCGGATAATTGTGGGATACTGCTGTTATGTCCGGATAACCCTTTGCCACCTTAGCACTATAGTGAATTACAACTGCTGTAAAAGAAACTTGCAGAATGATTCACTTTTTATACCATATGCTATTCATCATTCCCTTTAAAATTAGACTAAGTATGTCTTTCAATCTGGTCAGACTTTAAAATGGTTGACCATGATATAGAATAGCATTTCTGAGTGGTAAAGAGTTAAATGTCAACCAGTCTCTATAAGACTGACACTATGGTTATATCTATCATGCCTGAGCTATTAGCCTGGGATTGTCTGATGTGACAGATTCTGTATTTTGTCTTTCTTTAGCCAGACAATGTAATCCATTACAAATTATTGCTCAAATAAGTATTGAACAATGAACTTAGTTTTATAATGTATTTATTATAATTGTATTTTTGAGGTATACTTAAAAATCTAGATGATTTTTAAGATGTTATGATTTATCTATTTACATTAATATACAGAGTGCCAATTATACAGTGATATAGTGATGTCTTAGCTATCATATATATATTTTTTTTTTCAGTAAAGTTTTTCAGGATGCCATATGCAGGTCAAGGTCAAGGTTAGAGCTTAAATGTCACATGATAAACAGATGAACATCATAAAACCTAAGTCATTGTAACTGGGCTTTAAACATGAAAATAATAATAATTTGGGTTAAAAACTGGACTGAAAATTTGGTGTGTTTGTGTAATGAGTATAGTAAAAATTGTTAGACCCTATCCAATTAGTTAATATAAAAAATGATTTTTTTTTTTAAATGTTTGGAATTGAAAAACAAGAAATAAATTACAAACTAGGGACGGGATTATACTTCACAATAGCACAGATATTTCAAATTCAACATTTTGTTTTTAGTTGAAATAAAAAGGAAAATAATCTGGACAAAAATGTTGAAATGGGGAGGAATTCATATTATGGTAATGATGTTCAGTAGGGTCAAGTTCTACAAAGAATATTCAGAGTAGGTGGTGAGATTTTAAAGTCCAGTGTTTCAATATCTAATTCACTCACTCATCAAATAAGTTTAACCCTTTCCCTCATATATACTCCTTTTGACGCCCTCAATAGGTACCACATAAAGCCTGATCTGCAGAAAACCACAGTTAAACCTTACTAAATTTAATTACAAAATCCTCATTTCCAGACCACTGAGGAGCAGCGAACAGCATAAAACCTGATCAGCCTGCGAGTTACTCGCAGGCTGATCTGGTTTTATGCTGTTCGCATAGGTCTTTTCATGATGTCCTCTATGAGGGAAAGGGTTAAAATTTTGTATTTTATTTATAGTAAATGAAATTGCCCTGAAGTCAAGACTTTTTTTTATCATCTTTTTTCCTGTCGTCAGTAAATTTTTGACATGGTTAAATCAATGGAACATTGTTTGAAATACTGAAATATGAATGTGAATAATATGTTCAAAGCAGTGAAATATTGATCATCATAGCAAGAGTGAAATGAGGCATCAGACATGATGAAAATTTCAAGTATGTCCACATCAAAATTGTTTATTTCAAAGAGACATTGTGTGTGTTTCATGTTTAAAAATATTTTTTGAGTTTAGAATTAAGAAAGATTAAAAAATATTATGAAGGATTTTTATCTTTATTTTATAAAAAGCTATTTCACTCTTCATAACACAATTCAATCAGTAATGTTCTTTTGAGATAATATATTATGTGTAGAAAGTAACTGCATCTTAAGTGAAAGACAGTGATTTTTTTTTTTGAAATACACAATTGTAGGATGAAACACTTCAAATGGCAGTGAACCTGATTTATTGAAAGTCTTCTTGTGGACATAAGAGATACTGGTATTTCCTTATACCATCTTAATGTCTCGGGTAGACTGTGTATCTTGGAGTTTTGTTTGGGTTAGAATCCCTCCAAGATGTAAATTGTAATTGGGGCCCTTTATATATATAATGTCCCAATTAAATCATTATTTTATTGCGAATTGAAATGGTTCATTTTTAAAAAAAATAACAAAATAACAAAATCTAATGATGTGTCCATATTTTGCTGAAGAAAATAGTTATAATGATGTGTCACTTTAAATGATATCTCCTCTCAAACATAGAGCAGCGCTGTTTTGCTGTAGATGTTAAATTTCAATTGAATGCAGTTTGTATCAGAGTTTATTTCCGTCCATCTCATATATTTTTGTTACCATCTCATATATTTCTTTTACCTTTGAAAGGTCATTACATGACTTTACTGTGATAATACTTATAAACCTCATGATGATGATTCATCAACTATTCAGAATGTATTTCAGTATTCAAATTGTCCCCAGTAACCAGATACCAAATGTATCACATTTTACTTACTAGTATTGGGGTTTTGTCAGTACTTGTATTCTGTCTGTTGATTATTTAATGTTCTAAAGTTAGTTTTGAAAGATTTATTATGCTCACCGAAGGTGACGCATATAGTCGCTGCTTCGTCCGTCCTTCCGTCCGTCTCACTTTCCTTGTCCGGACTATTTCTCGGGAACTAATGGCTTGAATTCAACGAAACTTTATGGGAAGCTTTATTACCAACAGGAGATGCGCATATCGTCAGCATGACCCGATTCCTAAATTTTTCAAGGAGTTAAGGCCCCTTGACTTTTTGGCCTATAGTACATATTGCATGATTCTTGTCCGGGCTATTTCTCAGGAACTAATGGCTTGAATTCAACAAAACTTTATGGGAAGCTTTATCACCAAGAGTAGATACGCATATCGTTGACGTGACCTGGTTCCTCAATTTTTAAGAGAGTTATGGCCCCTACTACCATGTTGTTGACTGATATTCATGTCATTTGCCTAATTTAACAGGAGATATCATTTAAACAAAACCCCACAAAATTCAATATGCTAGTAATGTCAATCATAATCATGTCAGCTAATTGTTGTTTAGGCTATTATACACTATTTCAAATATCCAGTCATATGTCAAGAGTGTTGGTTAACCTCTTTGATATGAGCACACATTGAAATGTATGACTTAATTTTCAGTAGTGTAAAAACTTTAAAAAAATCAATGAAAGATCTGATGAGTAACATGTATTATCATATTAATTTAAATAGTAAACTGTTACTAAGTCTCCAAATTAGAGTTGGTAAAACATCTCATCTGATGAGGAGAATAGATATGATTTAGGAATGGGGATTTCAACAGCTTTGAGCTGAAAGGTCATAAGTAAAATTTTGGGGGTGGGGCCTGACCCCTGTGTGATCTTGGGGGACACCAAAGTATTTATCAAAAGGAACAAGAATATATAATATGGTTTACTGTTAGAGAGTTAAGAGCTTTTTTTTACCTTTTTTTATGCTCACTGAAGGTGATGCATATAGTCGCCGCTTTGTCCGTCCGTTCGTTCGTTCGTCCATCACACTTTCCTTGTCCGGACTATTTCTCAGGAACTAACGGCCTGATTTCAACAAAACTTTTTATGTGAAGCTTTATTACCAACAGGAGATGCGCATTACCTGGATTCTATACATGATAAGCATGTGCTGATCCCATTCCAGTCCTTAGCATATCCTCCCACCCATTGACCAAGGCCTTATTTGTAACAATGACGTTCTTCGGGGAGCATCTGTCATTTCTACTGACTTTCTTGTTCTATTCATAAGCAGAAATTGGAGAAAAACTTTTATTTGTGTTTAGTTGTTTCAGTTGGTTCAGTTATTCTTAATGTCAGTATAGGTTTTGGGTTTGAGTGATAGCAGGATCTGGATCTTCATTTGAGGAAGCTGTCAAGTTGGATCATTTACATGTATATTATGTGTTTTTCACCCATATGTTGACTTTATTTCTGTTCTTCTAAATATATATACCTTTTATCAGTTATTAAGCTTTCGTTGAAAACAATGAATATTTTTCTGTGACCATCTGAATTGATTTAATAAAAAGAAAACAACAACAACAACAAAAAACACTTCAGTAGTCTCGTCTGAAACCAGTTGTCAGAAGTTAGTTTCATATGGAACAAATGGTCTGCCCATGGCTCTCAACTATTGCTTCCATGAAAAAATTAGGCCCTAGGGGGTTTAATAGTTTCTTGATATACTTTATATAGAAAATTTCAAAAGTCCTCTTTTATGAAACTAATGGTTGGAAGGGGACAAATGGTTACCCCATGGTCCTACATGGGCTCTACTTTTATTGATCAAGCATTATTAATTCCATGAAAAATGAGGCCCCAGATGGTCGTTCTTAGTATCTGGTTGCTGCTGATGGTAACCATGTAAAAAGTGTTATTATATATATATAGAGAGAGAGAGAGCTCTTTGTTCAAGGGAGCTAACTCTTCCATACATTTTAGCACTATTGCACAGAATTACTGGCAGTTATTTGTAATCCCAAAGTTACATTTCTGTGACATGTTTACACCCTTGACTTATATTTTTCTTGAGCATCTACTGAGAGCATTCGATAAAAAACCTCATGTACAATTTTACATTTGCATTATTTAAGTGTTTACCATTTGCAAATACATGGTAAATTATCAATATCAGTTTAAAAAAAAAAATGGAGTTAAATATTAATATATGTGTATCATTTGAAACAATTGAAATGGTATTTATATTTAATGAATTGAAATCCATGACCATAAAGGAAATTGATGTAATGTAGACATTTTGGTTAGTGTTTCACCTATACACTTTAAATTAACCCTTTACTTCATATAGACTCATTTTGATGCAATGGCAAACTGTTTGCACATACAAAATTGTAGCTCTAATTCTTAACAGTCTGCAAAGCAAAGAAAAATCAACTGTTTCATATACCATTTAAACTTTTGTTAATCAATATTCATGAAGTCATAAATTTGAACATGATTATTCATGAAGTAAAGGGTTAATTAAATGACAATAGAAACCTAACAAGTATTGAGAATTTTTTCTAAGTGTAAGATGTTCTTTCATTTGTAAACTCATAATTTAATATATATTTTCAAAATTTGAGTATGTTCTTTTTTTTCATATTTTTTCTCAAAATAATGCTTTCATTTATTTTATCTCTTAATATGTTTCGAGAAATTGTGATCATGTTCTACATGTTATCTTGTCAGTTTTAGGTTTAAATACTGTGAAGGATAAATAATGTCTTTAGCATTTACTAAGTCATGCTTGGTATATCTTAACTATAAGTCTGATTTATAACAAAATATAGGGAAATGTACTAATTTTTATCTGAATATGATACCAGTTTGAGATTGCAAATTGAATACATGATTTAGACATAATCAATTTGACTGAGTATCATTGAGAAAAATCAAATATATAGCACTGTTTTTAGCTCACCTGAGCACAACGTGCTCATGGTGAGCTTTTGTGATCACCTTTTGTCCGGCGTTCGTCGTCCGTGCGTGCGTCTTGCGTCAACTTTTCCTTTAAACAACTTCTCCTCCTAAACCACTGGATGGATTTTGACCAAACTTCACAGGAATCATCCTTATCATGACCTCTATCAAAGTTGTTCAAATTATTTTGATTGGGTAAATAAGTAGGTCACAGGAGCTAAAAATAGATTTTAAAAATGAAAATTTAAAAAATCTTCTTCTCCGAAACCACAAGGCCTAGCCTTTTGATTTTTGGTATGTAGCATGATCTTATGACTCTCTACCAAGATTGTTCAAATTATGACCCTGGGGTCAAAATTGGCCACGCCCCAGGGGTCACTTGATTTAACATAGGCTAATATAGAAAAAAACTTGAAAAATCTTCTTCTCAGAAACCACAAAGCATGGAGTTTAAATATTTGGTATGTAGCATGGTCTTATGACTCTATACCAAGATTGTTCAAATTATGACCCTGGGGTCAAAATTGGCCCTGCCCCAGGGGTCACTTGATTTAACATAGGCTAATATAGAAAAAAACTTGAAAAATCTTCTTCTCAGAAACCACAAGGCATGGGAGTTTAAATATTTGGTATGTAGCATGGTCTTATGACTCTATACCAAGATTGTTCAAATTATGACCCTGGGGTCAAAATTGGCCCTGCCCCAGGGGTCACTTGATTTTACATAGGCTAATATGGAAAAAAACTTGAAAAATCTTCTTCTCAGAAACCACAAGGCCTCGAGTTAAGATATTTGGTATGTAGCATGGTCTTATGACTCTCTACCAAGATTGTTCAAATCATGACCCTGGGGTCAAAATTGGCCCAGCCCCAGGGGTCACTTGATTTTACATAGGCTAATATGGAAAAAAACTTGAAAAATCTTCTTCTCAGAAACCACAAGGCCTCGAGTTAAGATATTTGGTATGTAGCATGGTCTTATGACTCTCTACCAAGTTTGTTCAAATCATGACCCTGGGGTCAAAATTGGCCCCGCCCCAGTGGTCACTTGATTTAACATAGGCTAATATAGGAAAAACTTGAAAAATCTTCTTCTCAGAAACCACAAGGCCTGGGGTTTAGATATTTGATGTGCAGCATTGTCTAGTAGATCACAACCAAGTTTGTTCAAATCATGGCCCTGGGATCAAATTTTGCCCCACCAAGGGGTCACCTGATTTTACATAGGCTAATATAGAAAAAACTTGAAAAATCTTCTTCTCCGAAACCACAAGGCCTAGCCTTTTGATTTTTAATATGTAGCATGATCTTATGACTCTCTACCAAGATTGTTCAAATTATGACCCTGGGGTCAAAATTGGCCCCGCCCTAGGGGTCACTTGATTTAACATAGGCTAATAGGAAAAAAACTTGAAAAATCTTCTTCTCAGACACCACAAAGCATAGAGTTTAGATATTTGGTGTGTAGCATTGTCTAGTCAATTCTTACCAAGTTTGTTCAAATCATGACGCTGGGGTCAAAATTGGCCCCGCTCCAGAGATCACTTGATTTTACATAGACTTATATTGGAAAAAAAAATCTTCAAGGTCTGGAGTTTATATATTTGGTATGTAACATGGGCTAATAGACCTCTACCAAGTAGAGTGTGGTAGTGTGTAGCATTGTCTAGTCGATTCTTACCAACTTTGTTCAAATCATGACCCTGAGGTCAAAATTGGCTCTGCCCCAGGGGTCACTTGATTTTACATAGCCTAATGATACCAGGTGAGCGATCCAGGGCCATCATGGCCCTCTTGTTTGTTTTTTTTGTCACCTGCTGTAAGCAGAGGTGACACATAGAGATCAATTTTCCACCGTCCGACTGTCTGTCCATCACACTTTTTCCATCATGTTCCAGCAGGTGACACGTGTTCCAAAGGACACTCTTGTTTTACCTCCTTTTTTGTTTAGATTTGTTAAAAAAATCCTTTTATACATGTGTAGTCTCTCTCTCTCCCTCCCCCTCTCTCATGTGATAATATGTGTTGTTCAATTAGCCTTTTTTGAGTTCCAGGTTTTTATATGATTTTTTAGCATCAGAGTGTGCAATAGCAGGTTTAATTACCCATTTTTTGTTATGGCGGGTTACTTATATATCCAAACATATATATGGAAAGCAGCAAACATTGTACATTTTCAAACTGTAGTATCACCTCATTTTTATGAAGCCTGTCTTTATTATGCATTATCAGATAAAGTATGCAGGTTTAATTTTCATACAGTTTTTGCTAGGTAGCAATAAAACTTGGATGTTATTTATGATATAGTTGTTTTTGCCAAGCCTTTCAATTCATCTGGCCCATCTGGCAGTGCAGCAGGACTGTTGACATTTTTTGTTTCTTCAATCTCTGTAACAAAAATGGCACATTTCTACTTTCCATTCTTCTGTTGACTTTGATCACAAAAATGTAGGTAATATTTTCAGAAATTAAGGCATTTATTTTTTCAGAATAGCTGTCTTAACCCTTTTTTTACCTTTTTTTCCGATGATGATGTAAGATAAGAACAAATGAATATTTGAATGATTTTCATTGGTAGAAAATGCAATGTATCAAATGAAATACCTTAATAATTCATGTGTACAAAGTTTTGCTGATCAATAACCCACAGTCCTTTAAGAACCAAAGTTATAGAGCAAATTTGGGTTCTGATGATGAATAGACAGAGGAAGAACAACTGAGGTCCATATACCTTCTAAGGTTGACTGACTTTTTAGCTCACCTGGCACGAAGTGTCAAGGTGAGCTTTTGGGACCTGTCTTTGTCCGGCATCTGTTGTCAGTCAACAATTTACTTAAAACGTCAACAATTTACTTAAAATGTCTTCTTCTCTGAAACTACTGATGGGAAAGTGATCAAACTTGGCAAGGATGTGCCTAAGGGGGTCCCCTATAAAATTATTCAAATGGTTCTGGTCTGTTGTATAATTAGGTCACAGGAGCTAAAAATAGATTTTAAAACATTTTAAAATTCTTCTTCTCCGAAACCACAATGTCTGGAGTTTAGATATTTGGTGTGCAGCATTGTCTAGTAGACCTCTACCTAGTTTATTCAAATCATGGCCCTGGGGTCAAAATTGGCCCTGCCCCTGGAGTCACCTGATTTTACATAGGCTCATATAAGAAAAAAAAAATAGAAAAATCTTCTTGTCAGAAACCGCAATGCCTGGAGTTACGGTATTTGATGTGTAACATTGCTTCAAGGACATCTACCAAGTTTGTTCAAATCATGGCCATCAGGTCATAATTGGCCCTGCCCCAGGGGTCACTTGATTTAACATAGCCTAATGATACCAGGTGAGCGATTCAGGGCCACTATGGCCCTTTCGTTCATAAATTTGCATATCTTCCTAAATTCCAGTACATTACAATATTTCTTTGTTTTCAGAAATTACAACCAAATCCTTCTTTTATTTTTTTATTTTTTTTATTTTGATTATAAATTTTGAGGGCGCGTAAAATAATGCTAAGCGATGACGTCATTGGTCAATGTGCCCACAGTGCTGGTAAGTATACCAGTCAGACCTGGCTCCATGTTCTCGAAAATACTTAGTACAATCTCAGGCTCAAATTTGAGTATTATATTCAAAACCCTATTAAAACTTATGAACATAGTTTGAGCTTGAGTATTTGAGTATTATAATCATACTTAAGTATTATTTTTATTTTCGAGAACATGGGACCAGTTAACGTCACATTGATGCAAATGAGTTATAACATTCGAGCATATGACAGTGAAAACCAGTGAAATACAAGAATGTACATTGATAAATGAGCACCTCTCTCTCTCTCTCATAAATATGATCTACAATGTATTGATTAGAGTTAAAGAATGAAATAGAGTGATGTTTTTGACCTTATCTCTGCGGCTCAAAGTGAAGATTCGAACCCCAACGGCCTCGGATCCAGGGTCCGTGGTGTGGCTCTCATATGTATGGTTCCCGTCTTTGAGATGAACTCTTGAGTCATTTATGGCAGTAAACTTTTTCAGAAACTGCTGTTTTCAAGACATTTGTTCACCAGGGTTACCCTCTAAAGAACAGAAAACCACCTTCTCAAACATGTATCGTTATGTTTACTCATGTTCTGCACTGCACTGTTCCCCTTCAAGTTGTGTAGTCCGCTCACGTCTCCAGGCCCTCTCAAATTGCCAAACTGAATGTTATGTACGACCAATGTGTCTGTATTTAAATGAAATATGAGGCTGTGCGAATCAATTTCATTCCAATAAATGATATTAGTTTTCCAAGAACTTCATTACTTTACCGACTATCCCATGTTTTCTCTATTTGCCTTATTCTCATTCACACAAAAGAGTATTGTATAGTCTGTTTGCCCAGTGTTCCATGGACTTAAGAATTTGATGTCATCGCCGACTACACTATAAAAAGAATCACTTAATGCCAACTGTTTGAAAATGTTTACCATATTCTAATGTAAAGCATATATGAATCCCAATGCTCAAGTGAACATTATCGTTTGTGTGCTTAGTCAAATGTGTATATATAGACCGGTTATTACTTCACATCATCATTTGATGATATTCACTAATCGGGCTGTCATTCACAAAATATTTAAAAAAAAAAAAATAAAAAAAAAAAAATTCCCCAAGTAAAAATCCCAAATTATGAAACTAGATGTATACAATTGTGATTTTCTAAAATTAAAACTGAATTAAATATCGGTAATACAGTGTAATATGTATGAATTATCGAATGGAAAAAAATAAAAAATAAATTTGGTATTTAGTATTTACGAACTCGTAGATGCCATTCTTATTTCCTGCCATAGCATTGATGAAACATTCAGAATAGTGCGATTTCTGCTGTTTGAAGGCTTGTCGAAAATATCCGAGAGACTGCATTTCTTTATTTTTTTCTTCTTACTATTATTTCCCAGCGGAAGAATTTGCCATCGATTTTAGTGGTGTTGTGCGAAGGATTTTACATTAGTTGTCTGACGAGAAATAGAAAATCGCACTCTCATGGACAATAATTTTCTAAACAAAATCCTATTTAGTGCAAGTTCACTTGTTTTCAATACTACTAGATTCACGTTCTATCAAACGTCGGCCATTATATTAAACGGCTAACGACTGCCGTTCGTGTTTAACCCATTCCCTCATAGAGGAAACCATGAAAAGACCTATGCGAACAGCATAAAACCAGATCAGCCTGCGAGTAACTCGCAGGCTGATCAGGTTTTATGCTGTTCGCTGCTCCTCAGTGGTCTGGAAATGAGGATTTTGCAATTAAATTTGGTAAGGTTTAACTGTGGTTTTCTGCAGATCAGGCTTTATGTGGTACCTATTGAGTGCGTCAAAATGAGTCTATATGAGGGAAAGGGTTAAAGTCCGGTTGATGACGTGGTTAATGCTCGGTGTTGATGGTGTGATATAAAGTAGCTCGGTATATCCTCGCGAAATTTCACAGTGGATAGACGAAAGAACTGTACCGCGAATAGATGATGTAAATAAAATGAAACTGAATTACAGATTTTATTTCTTTTATTTTCAAATGATAAACAGATTATGTAACACTTCTCTTGATATTTTCCCGGCGCACTTTGTATGTTGTATTTATTGTATAGTTAATAAATTGAATAAATACATAAATAAATACGAGTAAATAATGGCCGGTCAGTTATCACAGATACAAATGTGTTTAAATCAAAACTGTTATACATACGACATTAATGTGTTTCAGAAATATTTCTTATGTTGGTAGCAAGTTGAAAATATTTGTGAATTCATGAAATGTGTTAAATATTAAAATCTCTAAAAGGGAAAGCGTTTTATTTCATAAAAGCCAGAGTTTACCTTCTCTTTGACAATGGAGAATGAGCTTGGATATGATAAGGATCAAGCCAGACAAAATGCATTTCATTGCAGGAAACATTCGTCCTAATGATACGCACCGGATGCTAGTTGATGAATGCCAATTTGCACGTAAAAACTGTATTGCAGAATGATTTGCTTTGCTCTGAATTATCTGATTTTAGGGGCTTGTCTTTCAACTTTAAACAAGTGAATTTTTTCCTATCATTTCGTAGATTTTCGTGATACAATGTACTAAGGTTAATCGTAAATAATCGGCATTTTCCGGAATTTCCGATTTGCCGGAGGCAGCCGAATAACTACGATCTGTGAAGGCATTACTGTACGGTACCCATAATCTGGCGTCTGTTACGTCAATTACCATCATATGGAAACCTCGTCAACAGCTAACATTACGTCTTTCGCTCTGTTCACATCAACGTAATTACATAATGATTCCCAAACAAAAACCGGGCATGACTTATTATGTTTTTTTTAAATGTCTCGGAGGATGATGAGCTTAGCAGTCTGATCCGTCAAGTCTTCAGATTGTTGCAGGGTCCTTATGCGGAAACAGTGGTCGGATTTGGCATCGTTTGACGGATTACATTATTGCTGTGGTACAAACTGAATCACAGCTTCCAGCTTGTGTATAAATTATAAAGAAATGGTACATTCATTGTAATTTCAGGAAGGTGTCGGTAAGCGAACACGTAATGTTACAACTCAGTGGAAAATCGGGCTTTAATTGTTTGTGGCTCATGAATGAATTAATGAACAGTTGTTAAAATATAATTGTTTGCGGCCCATCCGATGTATATAATTACATGTATGTTATTATTATTATATATGTGGGGGAGTTAATGGATAGCATGTCTCGCAATTTGTCAACATGCGATTAGAGTTTACGATGTTTCTGGTATAACAATTCCAGAAATATACCCGGAAAATGGTGAATTACATTTAAAACACAACAACAACAAAAACAGACTGCGCTAAGGGCATGCCGCTGGCAGTTTATATTCACGGACATTTTTATCATTCACTACATTAAAGTGAACTTCTGGTGGTATTTAGCTGTCATTACATTAATTGATTATGTAATGATATTAATCGATGATAGACAGACGCATCAAATTTGTATGACCTCGTTGTAATTTTGAAAAGCCATTAGTGACACATGGAGATAAGGAGGCTGTCCGAGGCAAATGGTAATGTGATATCGAAATTATTCTTTTACATCGATTGGAAAACAAGTTTTTAAAACTTATACAACCCCCTCTTATCAGTTTGACCAGTACTTTGCGTTTGGGAAGGCCACGAAAAATTCTTGCCCGCAGCGGGGTTGGAACCCACAACCTTCAGATTTGCAGTCAGCTATGTTACCATTGCATCACGGCACCCTTGTCTCAATCGTTGATATTGCCTTCGATTGAATAATATTTTGTAATTACAGGTTACATTAGAATTGAAAACATGAACAATAAAACCAACGTCTTATACATGCGGGACTATTTTCGCGGGACTATTTTCAATTTTACTTTCAGTTTCGTAGTAAATAAGAGAACATAATCCAGTTTACTTATTTTAGCGACATTACGAAACGGTTTAATATCCAATGCCGTACTATATTCATATACCTCAACCGCAGATTGTCTGCTCATACCCTGTCGGGTTAAGATTCGTTTATCTGTCATCTCTACATATGACCCAACACCATCATGATAGCAAATATTCATCATTTTTTTGAGAATGTAGAATTTAGACAAGCCCAAGCACAAACTATCCCGTATATAAGTGCTGATAGGTTCATTTATGAGTCTTTTCTGAGGGATGTCTAGGTGTTCATGAAATCTTTTATTATGCAAAAACATACTTGCATATTTTTCAGGCACATTTGAGCTCTGAGAATATATGACTCAAATAACCAACGTTGCAAACATTTGCATACAGTCTGTTTACTTAAAATTCAACCTGACAATTTTTGCCCAATAAACGCAAAAGCAAGCCATGTGTTTTAAATCAAATAGAAACGAAAATAATCGTCTAGTTATCAGTGAAGCATAGTGCAAGCGTATCCCATACATCAATATCTTCACGCGTACGTCGCACGAAATGCACTAAGTTTATGAATGAAATGTTGGCACTTCAGCCTTAACAGAATGGCACAAATACAGACAGTTCAAATAAATATAATGATCAGGGTACAACGTATGTAAAAAAAAGCAATGAAGAGCAATAGTAAGCTATATTAAAAAGATCCTGAAAAATATCATCTCAACGACCTTTCAATTTGTAAAACACTTTTGTAAAAATATTTTTGAGGAGATTAAGTCTAAAATGAATAATAGACAGACGGACAGAAAACAGAATCAATTAGTTTTTTTCTGTTTGAAGAAATTACACTGATTTAAAAACACACACGCGCCAAAAAGATAACCCCACAATCGCTGTTGAATACGAACCTTTACCCCCACCCCCCTCTCGAAGATGCTCCATGATTATTTCCTATAGATTAGAAAAAGAATTAATGCAAATAATGGATGCTTGGTCGGTAAATTGCAGTAAACGATATTTTCTTGCAAAGAGATATACTGCCAAAGTTTTGGTTAATGATAAATCTCTTTGTAAAGGCACGGTCTCAGGGAAAACAGACAGTTATAGGTTTGACCCTATTTTGGGGATACTGTGCCAGAAATATGTCTGGAAGAATCGGCTGAAAATGCTGTCGGACAGTTAGTGGTTTAGTGTTACCTTTGGCAGAATAGTTTGAATCTTGCTTGAGCAAGGAATACCAAGATCAGACTGAACGTAATTCGCTGCACAGGCATTTCAGCTTTACTTTTTAAACCATCTCAAAAGTAAAAGTGAACTGATTAATGACAATCAGTATATATCGGTATCCATTGTCACTTATCACTTGTGAGTTGCTCGCAGACTGGCATAGCTTGAGCTGTTTGTGTTAATAGAAAGCTGTACATCACGTATAGCAAGGGGGTATATCTTAACTTGTACCTCATGTGTGGCAAGGGGGTATATCTTAACTTGTACCTCAGTGTGGCAAGGGGGTATATCTTAACTTGTATCTTATTAACTTGTATCTCACGTGTGGCAAGGGGGTATATATTAACTTGTACCTCATGTGTGGCAAGGGGGTATATCTTAACTTGTATCTCACGTGTGGCAAGGGGGTATATCTTAACTTGTACCTCATGAGTAGTAAGGGGTATATCATAACTTGTATCTCACGTGTGGCAAGGCGGGTATATCTTAACTTGTACCTCATAAGGGGAACTCAGGAA
>CM037795.1:1581500-1631500 GCA_021229015.1 Solen grandis
AGTTATTTAGAAAAAAATGTCAAAACGCATAATATCAAAAGTGCGTCGAAAACTCGGATTTTCACATTTGTAGACGATATTTCCGAGAAACCCAAAGAAAATTTGATATGACTTCATGATGATGACCTGGGAAATTCCTAAAAGAGCTTCTTACAAGAATATTTCTTCATGTTTTATAAATTCGCTTTATTAAAATATTTCACTGACAACATGACGTTGAGCCTGAGGATACACTTATATATCTGTGTGTGCTCTAAACAATTTCTTCCAATTGATGAGTTTCAATGCAACCATACGGCAGCACGACCAAAATAGCTGACAACTTATAAAATACAACACATGTAAAGTACACAAACAAATTATTAAAGATTCGAATGCTAGTTCTACACCGATGTTTTGTGTACATATTGTGCTGTTAGGTGGAGTAGCAATTGCATCCCCATTCTCAAATACCACATTTAAGGGGAGATAGTCATCACGTTCAAGCTCTCTTTAGATGAAACAGTATATTTTTTTTTTCAAGACAGGTGTCTATCAAAAATGAACGCTGGCTTTCATAATACATGTAGCTTAAAAACAGCATTTGCCATGATGGTAAATTAATGTAAACTGTTAATTCCCTTTGATTCTTCAGTAATATTGTAAAGTGTAAATTATGATCATTAAGAAAAACGATGTTCGACATTCTTATTAACTTATAACATATAGCATATCAGATTGAACGGGATAATGTATAGAATCAATTAACTTCCTCTTTTACATCTGATCCCCGGGATGGACTTCGTGTGAATGTGTGTGTGTCGGGGGGTGTATTTATAATGATATATGTTGCATCTTTATCTGCATCATGAACAGTTATAATGAATCTTTAAATACATAATTATCTGCCAAAACAAGGATTCTGGGCAATTTGGAATACAGAAACGATAGGTCTTTATGAAACTTGTTAGGCTCAAAAGAAATATAGAAATATAGGTCGGTAGATACAGTTGTCGTCACCAAGAACTTGAAGTGTCACAAAGATACATCACAAGAATATATGTCTTTAAATATTGGATCATCGGTTGTGTGGATGAACATATTTGCATTGCTTGGTTGAAGAGAATCTAGATCTAGATGTGTTTTGTAGGATTTACTTTTTTTCAAAAAGACTAGAAAAATCAGTGCCGAAATGTCCTTTGCTACTTTTGCCATCTCAATGGCTAACTTCTCAGAAAATGTTTTTCTTTCTTCGTCAAGATACATCGTGGACAAGACTGATTGAAGAAAGTATCTTGCTATCAAACCTATATAGAGAAGATTAAATGTCCGA
This sequence comes from Solen grandis, assembly GCA_021229015.1. Lineage (NCBI taxonomy): Eukaryota > Metazoa > Mollusca > Bivalvia > Adapedonta > Solenidae > Solen > Solen grandis. Next base: position 1,582,813 of record CM037795.1, read on the forward strand.
AAATGACGCTTCTATGATGATAAATGTCGTAAATGAAAGTTACGAACGACAACTCTGTATAGAAATTGTAATTTAAGTACGAGTGCGTATATTTGCGGACCGGGTAACAATATTCTTCAGTTCAAAGTTCAAACACACACACACACACACATACCGGTCTACCTTACAGAGAGAGGTATCTGTTTCTGTACCTACACACTGAGGTCTACCCTTATATAAAGAGATAATTCATTTCCGAAAGCAGCGGTCAAACAAAAATGAAAGCCTTATCTTCATGATCACTTTGAATTTACCATATCTTGCTGTTTTGATTATGCGTACCGTGCATACATACAGAGGGACAAACCACAGTCTGTATCACACACAGCACACATGTATGACAATCATTTCGTGGGGTAAACACACACACAACCAACGTAGGTCCATCGCTCAGAGGTTATTTAAAGATATCTTACCTCAGTCTGTATTCACACACAGCACACATGCATGGCAATCACTTCGTGGGGTAAACACACACACAACCAACGTAGATCCATCGCTCAGAGGTTATTTAAAGATATCTTACCTCAGTCTGTATCACACACAGCACACATGCATGACAATCACTTCGTGGGGTAAACACACACACAACCAACGTAGGTCCATCGGTCAGAGGTTATTTAAAGATATCTTACCTCAGTCTGTATCACACACAGCACATACGCATTGCAAACACAAACTGTGGTAACTGACACACACAAAAAACTCGGGCCCATCAAGGAGAGGTCCTTTTTAAATAAAATAATTTTTAGATCAATTTAGTATTAAAAGAATTATACGAAAAATGCACACTACACGGCTTCTTCCAGTACATAAGTCTTAGCGTTACCGTCTGCGGTGACGTTCAACAGAGCGAACGGGCGCCGCGATATAGTCGCACTGACGTGGCTACGTTTTATGTTTGCGCTATGAGTTAAGAACTGCATTCCACCTTCTTTGTACTTCAGTAATGAACTATATTTGACATATGGATTTGTGAACAACATATTGGGATTTTTATGATTTTTCCAATCTAAGACACACGAGTATGTTTGTTTGTTTGATGGGTTTTACGTCCCATCGACAGTATCTCAATCCTTTGGAGACGGTGTATACTTGAGACAGATAAAGTGCTGACAAAATGCAGTATTACTCCGTAGACAAGTGAAATGATACTACACCTAGTTACATTATCCTGACACCGGGTCAACCAGTCGTGCAACTTCCCTTATATTCAGAGTGCCAAGCAAGGGACGAGTATATGTTTTTCCTAAAAAACACTATAACAATATTCTCGTCTGGCCGCATTTGAACATAAATCTGTTAGATCATCTAACATAAGTATTGCTGTGTATTTCTGAATTTGATATATTAGGATTTAACTTAAATATAATTTGAATATTCTTTGTTGCTCAAAAAGCTGAAGCTTTCCATTAATTGTACAGGCGTATACTCCTCTATACCACACATCGGACAGACGGACGAGAAACGGACTATTTTGCGTCCATTCGTATTTGTTGCTATGTGGTTGGTGCAAAAGAGGGACGCTTACGGATGAAATGAAAAGTTCATGAAACGGAGACGTAGAGAACATACGAGTATGTACGAAAATCTGCAGTTTGACAAAGTGACGTTTGATACCATGAACATATTAAAGTCACAGACACACCACAAGGCCTGTTCACTGCGTTTTCATGACGTTTTGTCAAATTAACAGAGAGCCGTTGGATCGCATGCAAAATTCTGATTGGTGGTGATACTGAATATTACACTTTTTTGAAGAGTGTGATGTTACGAAGTTCCCGCTGCATTCGCGCTGCTACGGTGACCCCATGGTCACGAATTCAAATAGAGCAAGAGAAAGAATTGGTAAACAAGGATAAGACGGAATGACACTGATGCCTCGCCCGCATATTATTCGAATGTACTAGGCATTTTTTTTATTTGCTGGGATTTGCTGACCATATTATGATGAATTAGTGAGCAAAGTATCGTAGAGATATGATTAACGGTTCCTGAGAAATCTGCATAAACCCTAAGGCAAATACCGGGTGTGACAAAACAACAGAGTGCCACTCACAGACAGGCTTTACTAAAAAATTACATGACGGAATTGCCCATATATTGCTGGGATATGTTGTTCATAATATGATGAGGGGCCTCTGTGGCCGAGCGGGTAGAGTCGCTGACTTTATCACTCACTCAGCCCCTCAACGCGTGGGTTCGAATCCGGCAGGGTCATTCGGATTTTCATGTGAGGAAGCTTTCCAGCTAGCTTACGGAAGTTTGGTGGTTTACCCGGGTGCATCTGTGTATTCGGGGTTTCCTCCACCAGTAATTAGCTGGACGTCGCTATATGACTGAAATACTGTCGCAGCGACGATAAATCCAAAACCCACATTCACTCATAATATGATGAATATTTGAGCAAAGTATCGTACAGATATGATTACTAGCATCAGTTTCTGAGAAATGACTTTAAACGTAAAGTTAAACGGCCAGACAGACGTACGGACGAATGGACGGAAGGACACACCGAAAAACTATATACATGTATGCCCCGCAACATAAAAAATATATAATAAAGCGAAAAAAAAGGTACATATGATGGACTTCATTTAACGGTTTATATTATGAAATAGCATAGGAATTTGTAGGGTATATTTTACATTAAAACCTGCTTTGAATCAAGCTGTTGTCCATAATGTCAGGTGATGATCACAGGTCGGACATTTCTATAAATCACGATGGTAAAAGCGATTGTTTCCAGACATTTCTATATTTTTATTTAAATGTAAATACGGGCGAAATATAGATGTACACCGAATACAAGCGAGGTGGATAGGAACAAGGAACTTTCATAATTAGAAGATTTGTCGTTGATTGTTCAATTCCGTATTTTTTGCAGATATTTCTTTAGTTATATGGTGCACAAATCATAACCTAGTAGCACTATTTTTAAAAACGGATATCTCCAAAGGTATAACAAGTTTACTCGTCTGTGACGTTTATTGTATGGCGATAGCATGACGATAATATACATATATATGTAAAAGAACCCGTTATCGTTGTTGACATGTTTATATAAGAAAATTGTGTAAACATTCAAATTCTTGCAACGGGAGCAGTTTTTATTAGACACTAAGTAGATTGAACTAAGTATGGACGCCGACAGACCTTCTAAGATAATATCCGTTCTGACACCGTCAGTTCGATGTCCTGTGAATTGTTGTGCTTAAAACCCATCTCCTCAATTGTTTCTGTCAAAAGCATTTGATATGTCACTATTCCCACAAAAAGACACAAAAATCATCACCTTAGTAATTTACAGACGGCATATACATTCGGTATTTTCATTGTAAAATTAAACCAACGTTCCTACATTTTAAAGAACTTTCTTTGCACACTATTAGAAAGTATATTTTAATCAAGGTTGTTGACCATTTCATTGTAAATGAGATCACATTGAGTTGTATGATATCACTGAGCTACCTTGGCGAATTTATGATGAGATTTGTCCTTTTAGGGATCTAACCTTAGTCTGTATCACACACGCATGACAAACATCAACTGTGGTAAATGCTACTATCAAGGACAGTTCTTTTTAAATAATGATAAATGCATGTAGATTATTAGTTCCATGCGATTATTTGTTCTATGCGATTTATGTCGAGTGGTCAGATTGTTAACTTGAATTATCCCTGTAGTATTTTAATAATGTTGGAGCCATGCTTTGCTTATACTCATAAATAGATTTTACCAGAACATGCGTTCCCGTATACAAAACTAGTCACATACCACAGCCTCTATCCACACATGCATGGCAATTAACTCGTTAGATAAATGCATATACAACCAACGTAATTCCATCGCTCAGAGGTTATTTTAGGGTGTCTAACTTCAGTCTGTATAATACACACAACAAATTGTATTATCCCGGTGTTACTTTCATGTTCAAACAAATAAGGTGATGGTTGCCCACACATGCTTAAGGTATTGAAAAGTTACAGAACATCTGCTTCAGTAAACCTTAATAAACTATAAACAAATAATACTGGTGCAATAAAATATTGGACAATAAAAAACAAAACAAAAATTAAACAACGTTTTTATTTCCTGTATTTTGTCACAAGAACAGCATTTGAGTAAATTGGACAGAAATTGTACTATGACATTTATTTCTTAAAGTACATATATATGTCCCATTTTAAACCAATACTTGTGTTATACACTATATTCCTATTTAGAACCAATACTTGTGCTATATATTTGATATAATCAGCTATGACATTTGATTTAGTTTTTTTATAACAAGAGGGCCATGATGACCCTGAAATGCTCACCTGAGTACCATTGCTACAACTGATTACAAGGTTTTTAAACAGACAAGAATTCTGATATAACTCAATCTTAAACATTTTAGCCCTGACAATACTACACACCAAATATATAAGCACTGGGCCTTATGGTTTCAGAGGAGAAGACTTAGTGCGGGGTCATTTATCTTCAAAGGGCCACCATTTTGAAAATCTTGATAATGAACCATTAGATGATGCTACATACCAAAAATCTAACTTTAGGCCTTATGGTTCATAGAAAAGATTTTTAAAGATTTTCCTATATAACTCTATGTAAACAAGTGACCCTGGTGCGGGGGCATTTATCACCATAAGGTCATGATTTGTACAATCTTGGTAATGAACTATAAGATGATGCTACATACCAAATATCTAATCTCTAGGCCTTATGGTTTCATAGAAAAAGATTTTTAAAGATTTTCCTATATAACTCTATGTAAACAAGTGACCCCTGGTTGGGGGCATTTATCACCTAGGGTATGATTTGACAATCTTGGTAATGCATAGATGATGCTACATACCAAATATCTAAGTTCTAGGCCTAATGGAAGCATAGAAGAAGATTTTTAAAGATTTTCCTGTGACCCCTGGTGTGGGGGCATTTATCACCGTAGGGCTATGATTTGTACAATCTTGGTAATGGCCCATAAGATGATGCTACATACCAAATATCTAAGCTCTAGGCCTTGCAGTTTTGCAGAAGAAGATTTTCAAAGTTTGCATTTTTAAAATCTATTTTTAGCTTCTGTGACCTAATTATGCAATGGACCAGAACCATTTATACAACTTTAGTAGAGCTTCATCCAAGGAACATTCCTGCAAAATATTTTTAAAATTGGCCAAGCCGTTTAGGAGGAGATGTTGTTTGAAGCAATTGTTGACGCCGGACGCACGGACGCACGCACGGACGACGGACAAAAGGCGATCAGAAAAGCTCACTTTGAGCACGTTGTGCTCAGGTGAGCTAATAAAACAACAAATAGATATGGAGGTGGATATGTAAAAAAAAAGAAAATAAATTCTTAAACAAGATTTGTAGTGGTATGGCAAAAATCATGAAGACAAGAATTAATTCAATGTTACAAGTTACATGTGAACATTCTCCGTTATGAAACTAATATTAGACAATTTAACTCATGGGTTTGCTATTTTTTTTTTCGAAAGACAAGTTTAAGAAAAGGTAGACTAATAGTCATAGTCTATGAAGAAACAAATTTTAATTTTATGATGTTTATTATGCATTTATCATAATTGCTGACAAAAAAACTTAATATCTGATTAACTTAAAAAATGAAAGTGATCATAAATTTACAAAAGTTTCTTTGTAGCATAACATTCATTAAGGACAAAAAACAAAACAAACAAAAAATACTCAACATAAGCCATTTGCCTGAATTCACATTAACTGTATTAAAATGACAATCTACCACCGGACAGCAAAATTGTTAAAAACTGCATATTACATCCTCATGCTCCCATCAATATAGTTAATATTTAATCATTGTTACAAGTTACACGCAAACTTTTTCAGTCACTCATCAAATCAGTATCAGGCAATTTAGCCTATGGCTTACATTCAACCCTTTCCCTCATGAAAATCACCATAAAAAGACCTATACGAACAGCATAAAACCAGATCAGCCTGGGAGTAACTTGTTCAGGTTTCATGCTGTTCGCTGCTTCTCAGTGGTTTGAAAATGATGTTTTAGCCATTAAATTTGGTAAAACTTTACTGTCTTTCTGTAGATAAGGCTTAAAACCGAAACCATTAAGTGCATCAAAATGCGTCTATATGAGGTAAAGGGTTAAGAATCGAAAGAGAAGTTAAAGAAACAAGTATTTTTCATAGATTTAAAGCTTGATTGTGAGACAACCTGTATTCAGAGACTTTTTTTAAAAAAAAATTAAAAAAACCTAATAAGAGTCCACATTTTGAATTTCCTTAAGTAGGCAGTTTCATAGATTTAAAGCTTGATTGTGAGACAACCTGTATTCAGAGACCACAAATTACACTTCCTTGAGTAGTCTTTTTCAACCTTATCAGCACTGGAGTCAAAAAATGAGACTACCTGGTAGACTGTTGAAGAGGCATTTTTGCTACTACAATCCATATAAAAAGACCACAATTCAAAATGTGGACTCTTATTACAGGTGGCCTGTAACAAAGGTTTGACATAGTTTTTGATGTTTCAAATCTAATTTGGCACTATATTTTGTGCTTAATTAAAGGTTACATTTATCACTAGAATCCCAAGGGCAACATGTCAAGCCCGTAAATTGTAGAGATGAAGTGAATAAGGTATATAAACCTGTATACAACTTGACTATTACAATAAATGAATCCCTTTTGTAAAGGCAATGGCAATATGTATGGTTAAAAATTAAAAATTATTTTATATAGTCCCTTGCAATAGTAAAAGAGTAACGGTCCAGACAAGTTGTTTCAGAACATTTTGCCAAGTTAATTTAAATCCCCCCCCCCCCCCAAAAAAAAATAATGAAGGAATAATGAATGGTCTGGACAAGCTATTTCAAATCATTTATTTTACATTAAGCTTCAAAGTGTGACCTTGAACTTTGGTCTAAATACACTATTCTTGCACACGACACAGCATTTCATCAGGTAAACATTTGTGCAAAGTTATTTTCAAATCCTCCACCCTCAAATAATGAAAGTTATTATTTCAAGATCATGTTTTTCCAGTTTCAATACTAGTGCCACTGTGGCGACAGGCTTCCTAAAGTTTGTGCTGGTGATATGAATAGGATTTGCTTACCCTGCTTTTTTTGCAAAGTACCTTAAAACGTCTGAGCTTCTAAGTGGTTCATTTTTTTTTTCATGTGGTTCTAACCAACCAAAATTGGCCGTCCAAATACAAAAAACATAAACTCACTCATCTTCACATCAGGTCAAAAAAATCTACAGCTCTATTTTCCTGCTCAGTATCACCTTTAATTTATGCTTCACACTTTGACAACTATGCATACTTTTTCAATAGTTGACCAAATTTCAGAGCAAGGGAAGGATTTCCAAAATGATTTTCAATATGGTCAAATTTGCACAGACTCCATGCAGAGTTCAATGCCAAAGTTTACTTTTCATGCACAACAATGTCGAACATTCATCTTATATCAGAATCTAGCACTCTTGCAGAAAATAAAAAACAACCTAATTCTCGCATCTTTTGACAGATATGTGAACTAAAGTAAGGCAGATGTCCATGCTTTTGATAAAGTTTCTCCCCAATTCTAATTCTAACAAGAAATGATTTTATGATATATAGGTCCCCCTCCTATGCTTGGTCACCATTTAATGCATAAGGCAAGTAAATCAAGTTCATTGTGGCCTTGACCTCTGACCTAGGGAGGGTTCATCTAATGGTCATAACCCATCTCTATACTTAATAGGAAGTTCTTAGGCCCAGGCATTCTCAAGTTATTGATCAAAAACCATTTGGTCACTATTTACACATCCAATGTCACTGTGACCTTGACCTTTGACCTAATGACTCCAAAATAAGTAGGGTTCATCTACTGGTCATGAAAAGACCCTATATTAAGTTTGAAGTTCTTAGGTCAAAGTGTTCTCAAGTTATTGATTAGAAACGGTTTGGTCTACAGACTGACAGACTAACCTACATGTGCAAAGCAGTTATGCTGCCTCTTCTTCCAAAGGGGGGGGGGGACAAAATAATATCGCTGTGGGCAGCGGTAGTAACTTTATCGGCGGGGGGCAGCCAATTCACTAACGATGTTAGTTTTCAACCTTTCATGTATCCCTATGGGATTAGACAGAAGAAGAGCTACATCGACTTGAACCGCTTAAGTCTTATGACCCTACATAACAAATTGGCATACTTGTTTGTGTCTCCATAAACTTTCTTTCAAAAAGAATCCTTACAACCTTAACAGGGATGTTAATCATGTGGCTTTGTTTCAATTGAGTGTCTTGCCACAACAACTAGTTCACCCTTGCCGTCCTTCAGAATATCCACAATGTGTTTGTAGTTGCCAGATCTTCTGCTTCTCAATAGTTCCAGACTTCTCATCTTTGATTTTAATAACAAGTCCAAATTTTTCATAATATAATCTTCAAATTTGTTTGTTGATTCCTTTGAACAGTAAAGACAATTTTAGTTTTTGTCCCATTTTCATTGTTGGATGCATGTACAGTTACATCCCTAGACAAGTGACTTTCTGAACTTGATCTAAGATCCTTTTTGACTTGTTTTTCCTCATTCTTTTTCAATGTGCTCTCATCCAACTATCATGGAAAACCCATTTTCTGTCAAGGGCTTGTAGAATTGGAATAGTTGGAATGACAACAGAATTATCACTTGATGAATCTGGAATAGTTTCATTCCTAAGCAGGTTGGATGTACCTTCAATGTAGCTTGACATACCATTCTGCATCTTGGGTCATTTACTGAGTCATCAAAACTCTGGTTCTTGGATTCGGATTCCAGCTATGAGTCAAAAAAGTAGATGAATCATCATGCCCTGCAATGAATCACAGTACAAACATTGTGAGGTACACACACAACACACATCCTGCATCATAGCACAAACATTGTGAGGTTCATGCCACACATTTACTGATGATTGTACACACACACATACTGAGGTATTCATTTAATAACTGTTATGAATTTTCTTGACTATTTTGTCAGTATCTAAATTTACCAAACATTCACAAAACCAAGAAAAATAGAACCATGTCTGGTTTATCACTGGGACACATATCACAAATGAGTGTATCTGTTCTGGTATAATACATAAGAACAAGAAATGACTATGCCACGAAAACCAGAATTTTCATATGGGGTTATTTTTTTGTATTTTTAGCCACAGTGACCTTGACTTCATCTACCCAGAAAACCATCTCAACCTTATTTTTAATACAATTTAACTACTGACCAAATTTGGTACAGATATCTCTTTCCTAACACGTTACCATCAGGAAACAAGAGTGATGACTGCCAACCAGACTTTGCGAAATGTGTCAGACATGTCTGTTAAGATTTTGTTTCAGTCTGATAAACATTTATTTCCCGTCAGTCCAGATGACTGGCAGTTATTTTTCAAGAAACTAAAAACTGTAAATAAAAGGGAAATGACCTTATTCGCTGTTTAAACTTATTATGATCCTATCTTCCTTGATTCTTGTAATTAAAATGTTTAGCTGGCTGAACTATATATGGGTATCAGTTGAATTTACCTTAGAAGACAAAATTAGATATTTTCATATCACATTTGTCTTACGGTCTGATAAATTTTCTTTCCGTCTGATCAAAAGTTCATACTTGTCAGACCGAATGTCTAACAGATTTGTTTGACTTTTGCAAAGTCTGGCCCACACGGTTTAAACTTTGGTAAAAAAGTTTAGTTGAACTAATGCTATTGTATAGGACATATCTATTTGTTAACTGTTGAGTAACATTGCGTCTGACCCAAAACCTTGTGTGTCTACCATACAATGTTACTTTATATGCAATACAATCGCCATGTGTCAAAAGATGTTTGACTTTCCAGAACTCAGTCAGTGTTGACTGGCAGACAGACATTTTTATTTTTCCATTACCTTTAAAATATGTTCTTTATACAATTAGCTCATTAAGAAAATGCTCTTAACACAGTCTATTGATTTATTTAATAAGATGTAACACATACCTTTCTTGTTGTGGGGCATGTAATTCCATTAGAGAGTAAAGTCGCCTATTTAATCAACTCATTGTCTCTCAGTTGATGAATTATTTCATTATTCCTAGTTCCTCAGACTCAGAAAATCTGTAAATAATAAATGCAGTAAAAATATTTTGTACATTGATATGTTTTTTAAACATTTTTTTAACGTTTTGTACATGAAATAAATCCGACAGGAGAAGACAGAGTTATGATCCGGACAAAGAACAGGACACCACCTGTAAACCATGGTGATCCCATGATACATCCCGTCTTTAAAAGGGCATATAAATAAGTAGAACAGTGAAGTCATCAAAACAGTTCAACAAAATTATGGATTTAGTGTGTGTTTTATATGTTTCAAAGCACATCATTTAAACTGCAACAGCAAATGGCAACTAAAAAGGAAAAGTAAGATTTGGTTCTAAACTGCAATCCCCCAGCACAAACAAACTATGCCATTACAAAACTTAGTCTTACCAACTATAAACCAAAATGACCCCTTAAATTGGCTGGTCTATTTAGGAAAGGTTTATAAGCATAAACAAAAGAGTCATGATGGCCCTCATTTATTCACCTGATGACAATTTTTTTTTTCTTTCTGTTGCCATGGTAATCAGATTTCTGCATGAAACCAAATAACTTGAATAACTTTGAAAGGGCAACACACATTGAATATTTCTGTTAAGATTCATCAAAATCGGCATAGTGGTTAAGGATAAGATATTATTCAAATAAAATTTTTGACATGGGACTGCCACACAGACCCACTGACGGACACACATAATGCTCAGGTGAGCTAAAAAGAATAACACAGTGAAAAATCTTACCACAAAATTTTTAACTTCTAAAATAACCTTGTGGTCACTGGTGTCTCCCCTTTTACAAGATGCAGTTGGACTTGGTACTGCAAAAGGAATAACATCACCTCTGTCAAATGAATGACTGATACTAAAATAATGATGCAAGAATTTAACAACAAGAGGACCATGATGTACTTATCTGAATAAAACAGCTCAATCTTGAAAAGCATGGGGGATTTTAAGTACCAATGCCATGGTCTAGAGGTAACGCACCCGGTTACAGATCTGAAGGTTGTGGATTCAAACCCCGACAGGGGTAAGAATTTTTCATGACCTTCCCAGGCACAAAGTACTGGTCCAACCTAGGAACCATCGAGAGGGATAAGTTTAAGTTGTAAGAACTTGTTTCCCGATCAATGTTAATTTTATTAGTTTAAGTGCCTACTGAGTTACCTCTATATGTACATATTGGGTAAATTAAATCTACACCTGGTGGCAATCTTGTTTGACTGACTAGGTTGATTTTAGCTATTTTTCCCCGGATCAATCTTATGAAATTTCATCAAAATTTGCTTACTGCTATAGGAGTTGTTCATTAAAGCAAAACTTGACTATGGACAAAAACTGATCACAATACCTCACCTGAGCATGTGAGCTAAAATATTCATGGATTTTAAGTTTTCAAATGAAAATTTAACAAGTAATAATTGTAACAGTTAACTGTTGCCAAGTCTCAAAAACAAACAAAAGACAAACAGATAATCATACACATAAGTAGTTCTTGTACCATTCTATGTGTTTCATCATGAGGAAGAATGTAATATGGATTAGGAGTGTTGTTGAGATATAAAGTCATAAGCAAAATTTAAGGGGGTGCTACCTGACCAGTTGATGACCCCAATGGAAATAAAGTAGTAAGATTCAATCAATCTCATCACGAGGAAAAAAAATATGATTCAGATTTGAAGAATTAAAATATCTAATCATTTTTTTTTGTTAAAAAATCCACCATTGAGGGGATGGGACATGACTCAAAGGGACCCCCCAACCATTTTCAAAAATCATGGAGGCACCACTCATTGAGGACTATAAGTATGTGAAGTTTCCAATTTGTAAAAATAGAATGAGTTGCCTCCGAGATATGGGTGGTACATGTACAAAGTTGCCGGAGAGAGAGAGAGAGAGAAAAATGATAATACATAGGCCTATGTAGTAACCCCACATGTAGTAAACCCACATGCGTCCAGTAAAAAAAATTCAAACATTGATTCCAAATTGTGGAAGTGGTTGGTGTCTGTTACTTTACATGTTTATCCTTAACTGTGCAAGATTATGTAGGGACAGGTCCAGCAGTCGCACAAAGTGGACCGGGCAGTGACATGGTTAAGAGACTATTAATTGTAAGCAAAAAACACTAAAACCTAGACTGTTCATAAGTGAGCATATAACTTGCAGGCATTATTTTTGTATTGAATTAATAAAAGCACCTTGCACGTCAAAATTTGAATGCTTGAGAGACCTACCTCCATCACTTGGTTTTTAAGTAGACATTATGCCTGAAACAGGGGTACTAGGTCCAACTTTCTCTCCTCTTTCCTTCGACTCATCTGATGAGTCATTGGGTTTGCCTCCATCAGTAGATGTCCTGTACAAAGTAGAACACTCACTTATAGAACTTGCACTAACATGGTGAGGTTCACAATAAACATATTGTGTGGATTTAGTGTGGTTCAGGTTACCCGACTGACTTAACCTTACAAAAATAACATCTGAGTACAAAAATGAGAAGGGGAAACTGATATTTTAAGCGGTTATGTATCATGCCACCAATATGGAAGCCGCCACAGTTTTGTGCTGTGACTGTGCATATATGCCACCATAGGCCGGAAAAAAGTGTAATGAAGACCATTACACAGTTCTACCATGAAGGAAGTGTTCGTAGAGGCACACAACTCGTCCTCCGGCTCAAAACCAGGGGTTTACCTGTCCAGGGGGCAAGTTACTTTAAACATCTACTAGCCCCAAGTGAAAACAGGTTGCCCAATCTTTAAGTTAGTTGATGTTTGTTAATGTATCAAACTGAACAGCTTTAACATTCAGGTGAATTTTAACTAATATGAATCAAACACAAATGTTCAAGTATTTAACCTTTTATTCACTGTAGAAAATAGAAACAAGAAAGTCAGTAGAACTGACAGATGCTCCCCGAAGAACATCATTGTTACAAATAAGGCCTTGGTCAATGGGTGGGAGGATATAGGAACTGGGTCAAGTCGAAGATATGCGCATCTCCTCTTGGTAATAAAGCTTCACATAAAGTTTTATTGAAATCAAGCTGTTAGTTCCTGAGAAATAGCCTGGTCAAGAATCATGCAATATGTACTATAGGCCGAAAGGTCAAGGGCCCAAAACTCTGTGAAAAATTGAGGAACCGGGTCATGCTGACGATATGCGCATCTCCTCTTGGTAAAAAGCTTCCATAAAGTTTTGTTAATTTAAGCCCGGACAAGAGTCGTGCAATATGTACTATAGGCGGAAAAGTCAAGGGGCCATAACTCTGTGAAAAATTGAGGAACCAGGTCACGCTGACGATATGCGTATTTACTCTTGGTAATAAAGCTTCCCATAAAGTTTCGTTGAATTCAAGCCATTAGTTCCTGAAAATTAGGCTGGACAAGAATCATGCAATATGTACTATAGGCCAAAAAGTCAAGGGGCCTTAACTCTGTGAAAAATTTAGGAATCAGGTCATGCTGACGATATGCACATCTCCTCTTGGTAATAAAGCTTCCCATAAAGTTTCGTTGAATTCAAGCCATTTGTTCCTGAGAAATAGCCCGGACAAGAATCATGCAACATGAACTATAGGCCGAAAAGTCAAGGGGCCATAACTCTTTGAAAAATCTAGCAACCGGGTCATGCTGACGATATGCACATCTCCTCTTGGTAATAAAGCTTCCCATAAAGTTTCGTTGAATTCAAGCCGTTAGTTCAGCTTATTTAAAATTGTATATGTAATAAAGTTCTAAGTTCATCAACAGATAAATGAGATGAGGAAAACTGTAGCTAAAGAAAGTAAATAAGTTTTTGGGAAATAATGCAAAGAAAATCAGCAAAGGGCAATAACACAAAAGAAAATCAGTCAACAGTAACCATTTAGCAATACTGTAAAATCATAATATTTCGTGGGGGATTTATTTTTGTTGATTTCGTGGATGCCATTATCCACGAATTTATGTCCCCACGAAATATTTTCAGATATTGTGACTAACTACCAATATACGTAGATATAGTAAGTAGTATAACGATGTCTACCCCGACCGCGCCCACAAATAAGAAACCATATACCTAACAAAATAAATTCTTAAAGTGACTCAATATAGTTGATGTATCTTTGAAGCGAACGTAAACCATACCCCTCCCACTTTCACTTTTGCTTAATATCGCAGTTCCTGTTGTGATTTAGTACTTTTTTATTCATATATTCACATTTAGTATAAAGTTGAAAAATTAAGTATTAAACTATATGTGACTATTGAGTCTAAATAAGTTTTTCACACCTATACCAAGGTGGAGATTCGTAGTTACCCCAGACCCACCCTGCTAGATTTCCGGTAATTAGCCATACCATATCAACCCCATATATTACACCACATATCAACCTGTCACTTGTCACGTAATTGGCACACAGCTGGTGATACTTGGCTTTTATTGTCAACAAAAAATGACCAAAATGTTGTGAGATTGATGGAGACTTTACAATAACTTTCGTCTGTCTCATGGTTTGTAAGTTAGTTCTCCAATACGTATCATTATAAAAAACTAATGACAAACACATACAAAATGTTAAACACTTGATGAAATAGCTGGTTTTGTTCATCTTTCTTTCATATTTCTTAACGACTTTTAGATCTTTAAAGTTTTCGTGTTTTAATGTTGTTGTTTTTTTATTTCAAAATAACAAATCCACGAATTTATGTGCCCACGAACATGCATATGATTCTGATTCCACGAAATTTCATGCCCACGAAATATAATGATTTTACAGTATGCACATCTATGCTTGATAGTGAAGCTTCCTATGAAATTTGATTGAAATCCATCCAGTAGTTATGGAAAAATAGCGTGGACAAAGAAAACTCCAGGAAATCAACAAAGGGCCATAACTCAAAAGAAAATAAGTCAACCGTAACCATTTCATAATATGCACATCTGTGCTCACCAGTGAAGCTTCCTATGAAGTTTGATTGAAATCCACCCAGTGGTTGAGAAATAGTGTGGACAAAAAAACTACAGACAGACAGACAGACCGACGGACAGACCGACAAACCGACATGGTGACTCCTATATACCCCCCCCCCCCCACCCACCACATTTGTGGGGGGTATAAATACACATTTCTCAGGACTGCAAACAAAATATTATATCAAAAACTTGTCCACATTTAAAAAAAAACAACTTTAAAATAGTTTTCTGCACCACATCCATCAAAAAAAATAAAAAATATACATTTATAGCTACAAATAGATTTTATAACTCAATAGAAAGCATTCATGGAGAAATTGAGGATTTAATGCGTTTGTCCCGTTTAACGTCACACCAACAGTATTTCAGTCATTTGGAGACAATGTCTACTTGAGACAGATATAATGCAGCCACACTGCAGTATCATGATGCAGACATGTGGCAGCCGCATGATACCACACCCAGTCACATTATCCTGACACCGGGCCAACCAGTTGTGCAACTTCCCTTAAATGCTGATCGCCAAGCAAGGGAGCTATAATACTACATTTTTTTTACAACTTAGTATGTCGCCACAAGGGATCGAACCTCAAGACCTCAAGCTCTAACCACTTAGACAATGGGGTTGATATATTAAAATTGTTTAAAATATAAACTTGTGAAAACCTGGAATATGGAACATACAAACCACATCTGAGAAGCTCTGACATTTGAGCACTTATTAGTTTTTTTTTTAATTCAGACAAAATGTATTTAGTGTGGCACTTGGACACAACAATTCAATATACTTATAAAATGCGAGTTTGAACACTGGAATTTCTCCTAGTACATTTCTAATGGAATGAAGTTCAGAAAGACCTTGATTGGATTTCAGGGTGATAGTTTAATATACTTACAGATGATAGCAAACTGAGATTCCTGTTATTAAATTACTAATAAAATAAGAATGGTTAATGTCTACAAAATTATCTAAAACATGTTTCTATATCCCATCCTTAAGTTCTGTATACTGATTCAATGTTGTCCTTGGATATGTGGTACATTTTTGCAAGGTCCCTTGAACAGACTGTGAAATCTTCAACACAGAATTTTATATCTCAGATTTGATATATTTTTTACTTTTTCTTGTCAGAGTCAGACCAACTAAAACCCAATTTAATTAAAACATATTTCACAGATTGGAGATAATATTGGAGAACTGGTAAAAGTTACATGTGTCAGCCAAATTAAGACAAATGCAAATTTAAAGATAAAGCTGTAAGAAGCAGTTTTGCCAAGACAAAGACGTAAACCATGTTTTCAATCTGAATAATGAATTATGTCTTAGACCTGGCACAATAATTATGGTGCATTTAATAACAAAGTGTTTTTAAGAGCTGTAATAGATGTTTTCAATGTTTATTTCTGAACAATTTTGATCACTTACAATGAAATCACTTGCATTAGACTGGGGAAAAAAGCCTACCTACCCTATTTTTTGACCAATGTTAACTGAAACCCACATATCTTTTAGTTTGACATTGAAAGCACCTTGTACACCTAAATTATACACCTCCAAATCTTGTTTTTTTAAGTAAAATTTATTTTGCCAATTGGGAAATATAATACCTATTTTGGATTGGGAATGGGGCCAAAATTTGGACCCTACAAATGGGATATAGGAAAACAAAACTCTATGGAGTTTGTAAACTGTAAAATATTGTTTATTCAAATCCATGCACCTTGACACACTTTGAACTTGTTTTATTACTGAACAATCACAATGCCAGTGTTGATTCTAGGATTTGAGTAAAGGGGGGCCCCAAGGGCCCTCTTCCTTTGAAAAAAGGGCCCATGAGCCCTTCTGCATAGGGATGTTTATTAGCGTATTTGAATTTTTGTTATCTACTGTTTAAATTACCTTAGGTTTGAGTATCAGGCATCACTCTTTTCTTAACATAGATATTTCATTGAAATAAATTTGAACATAAGTCTTCCAAAAGTTTTCTGTGATCTCTTTTATTAATTCATTCCAAAATGCCATTCAAGTTTCTGTTGATTCAAATTCACATACTGGTAGCATATGCATGTATCTTAAGCTAGGATAATTACCCTCATCAAACACTGTCAGTGCTTTTTCCCTGATTAAATAGCAAATATTTATGCAATTTAGGCAGTACAAATTAAGTACAATATCAATGTCGCTGCATGAAAATATAATAAAAAAACAACACAGGTTTTCCATTACGCTTAGAACGAAAACGAAAGTAGTTTCGTTTCCACTTTTCCTAGAAATAAAGGAAGTAAACAACGACACTGCCCGTTATACTAATCATATCTAAAGAAAAGTAATTTATCCAACTTTTTAATGTACGATTCGAGATCAGTCAAGCAGTCCAAAGCATAATTTGAAGAATGGTGAACTTTTATTGCGTTTTGAAACAAACTGAAATGGAAAAGGAACTCGTTGTCTCAAAACAAGGCTGTTAAAAGTGAATATCTGACCTCAGTTCATGTACGATCCAAATATCCATCACAATTATTGGTTAATGGTTAGACAAGTATGTGCCTTTTTCTTATTTTTCCCGAAGAAAACGAACAGGTTCCTTTTATTTCCATGCATGAAATGTCTATAAACGCACATGTCTATGCTCACATGACTCACATGCATATGGAACTGGGGATTCCATTGTTACTTATAAAAGAGTGTATCTGATTGGCCGATAGTACATGCTACTGACCAGTCAGTCTAACATATGCATTGGAACTGCATGGGGATTCCTATGTCGGTAAAGAACTAATCAGATTGACCAAAACGTGACGATCATGGTAAACACACTGACCAATTTATTGTGCGGCATTTGTATCAATTTTGCGGCTCTCAGGGGGCACTCTCAGTGGTGTTATACGGCATTTACAGAAAATTAGCAAGCATCCCGCACCCTAGAAGCAACACTGCAATGCTTCAAGCCTTTTAAAGTCACAAAAAACATAATCAACTAGTTACGTGTGTGTGTGTTTTAGGTTTTACCATCGCTGTGACAGTATTTCTGTCATACAGCGACATCGAGCAAATTACAGGTGGAGGAAAACCCTCAAGCCAGCTGGAAAGCAATATAATTATAAAACCACTTGTAAACATCATAGAAAAGGAATGTCTAGAAGAGGAGCAACAGTAACTTATTAAAACTCACCTTATAGCAAATTAGGATAGGTGTCCACAGACATCTTTCATTGTATAATTCTGCTCCTTTTTCTCAACATGACTGACTAGTCGGTTTCATCCGATGCGTCAACACTGAAGCAAATGAAAATATCAAAGATAAACATATTCATTATTTCCTCAAGGGCATAATTTAATATCTTTTTAAAACAATAAGGGAACTTGTGTGATTATCAAAATCATCGACTTGTCACCATTGTTTCACCATAGCATAAAGATGGTGAACACTACTATGAACCTTTAATGCATCATCATCATGTAAATAAAATAGAAACACGTAAAGGAATCAAAATTAACACAGGTACTGTTATATTTATTAACCATCTTCTTGTAAATATTTGCGAAAATCTTGGGTTTTCGTACAACATTGATGCGACTCTTTCGAGTCTTCAGCACATGGACGTAAAATTCAGAATTGCATTCAAATACAGATTTTGATGCCAAATAATTAAAGATAAACATATAGATCTACCCATGAACGTTAAGTTTCACTTTTACGATAACTGGTCGATATTAAAAATCATTCAGTGGTAAAATGAACACTTGTTTTATTTTACCTCGCCGAGACGTACCGTGACGTGCGTTTAGTGTCGGCCATTTTTCCTCAACCAAAATATAGCGATTGCGCATGCGCAAGAAGTTGTAATCGTAGAATTGGGCGAGATGTTCCGAATGAAAGACCGCGAACATTCAATCTTCGAAGTTCACGAGTGGCTGTGTCCTAGCACACAGGGGGACACACATCTGCATGGAAGCGAAGTAGTGTGGTTGTCGTGAGAATTTGAGAGAATTACCATGATGGTATTTCTACGCGTTTGGCGAGGTTTACATACCGAGGTCATGAGAAAAGTACCTCGGTATGTTTGTGAACCACACTATGTTGGTGTGTACTTCTATGAATTACCACGCTGTGTAGGGTACACCAACGCACACACACACACACACACACACACACACACACACACACACATATATATTTGAGTTGTCTAAGATATACATTTCAAAACAGATACTTATTCGCAAAAAATGTCTTGAATATTGAAACAGGCGATGGAATAAACAAAAAATGTAATTTACTAATTACACATAAGGGGACAATATCAATAGAAAAGATCTGTACATACCCGATTGCAGAGAATGGATGCTGCAGCTGACCTAGGGCATTCGACTGGTGCACTGTCATCCATTGAAAGTCTTAAATTACTGTCAATTGTTTTAAAGTTTAGGGTTTTGTGACCATTATTTATGTATTACTTATATTAAGATAAGAAAAAAAAATTTTTTAAAAAAAAAATTACGACTCTCATTTAGTAGTAAAAGAAAAATTAGAAGAAGTTGTAAAAGAAAGAGTATTAGTTGAATAGAAATAGAAGTAGTAGCAGAAGAAACAAAAAGTAGTAGTAGAAGTAGTAAAAGATGAAATGATAAAAGTTGGGGCAGAAGAAGTAGTAGTTGTAGTAGCTATTGTCTGTTTAGCTCACCTGAGCACTTGTGCTCAGGGTGAGCTTTTGTGATCGCCTTTTGTCCGTCGTGCGTCGTCCGTCGCCAACAATTGTGAACACTCTAGAGGCCACAGGTTTGGCCCAATCTTCATGAAACTTGGCCAGGTTGTTTGTCTACATGATATAACGGATGAGTTCGAAATTTAATCATGTTGGATCAAAAACTAGGTCACCAGGTCAAATCTTAGAATAACATTGTGAACAATCTAGAGGCCACACTTTTTGCCCAATCTTCATAAAATCTGGTCAAAGCTTGAAAGTGTTTCAGTATTTTCTGCTGAGTAATCGATGTTAAGATTTATCTTCGAGTCTGTGTTACGTTGTTTAGACCATATTTATATCTGTCGTGGGAATCTTAATACAGGATCCAAATTAAATTCCCCAAAGCGAGCAAGCAATATGTGTAACTGTTTGCTCGTACCGTCGTTTTACTGGTATAACGGGTTCTAAAAAATCAATGACTCTACCGGGACTCGAATCTTGAGCCCCAAGAATACCGTGCATGCACTCCTCCGACTGAGCTCTCAAGTCACATGTCTTCTTGCCTCATTTTTTATCACCCGGCTACCCCCTCCAAATTAAGAATACGTCCCGAATTTTTAGAGACAAAGAACATCCGAAGGTGCCGAAGCAGTAGCCATATTAAACAATAGGTTATTTACATTGGGCGCCAAATGCAACAGGTGGTTTGCTCGTACTGTCGTTATAAAATAGATACATATACTTGCATGACGAGCTCCAATGTAGGCTATTCAAATATATGTTTACATATCTTACAATTAGAAATTTCACTACATTTTTCTTGGTATGCATTTTATCATCTGTTGATACAGAAGTTGTCACTGCACATAACGAACGATAACTCTGAATGAAAATACTACAAATGAAATTGTAGGACGTTAGCCAGTGGCGTGTTGTAAAATTCTCATTACTCTGGCATGTAATATTTCCTTAGTTAATCAGTTAGGTATTTCAATGAAAAATGAGTGTTCGGCCCTAACAGTAAAACGATATAATAGCTACGAGATCCATTTGATGTGGAAAATC
This sequence comes from Solen grandis, assembly GCA_021229015.1. Classification (NCBI taxonomy): domain Eukaryota; kingdom Metazoa; phylum Mollusca; class Bivalvia; order Adapedonta; family Solenidae; genus Solen; species Solen grandis. Next base: position 1,603,670 of record CM037795.1, read on the forward strand.
AATAAATCATTTCCAAGTTTCAAGTCACGTAAATTTATTTTTTACTGTTTCAGGTAATGCTAAACGAAACATAAGAATTCACAGTCCTTTGATTTACTTCATTGATATTGTTATGATCAGGGTTTTTCAAAATTTGTCTTACCATGTGCTTTTGGCTAGCCACTTCATAGTTTCATTAAATGATGATTTTACTGGCACTAAGACATGATTTAGATCATTGTTCTGATTAAAAACACAGAACAACAAATCCTCATTTAGTATTCTTGCCAGTGTTTAGCTCTATTTGTTGTTCTGTCTTCCTATGTTTTCTATGTCAGAACTCCATATGAATATATCCAAAGTTTCCATGAGTTCTATTTTCATTAATTATATGCAAATACATCTTTGTATAGGCACAGGTCCTACTTTTCCTGTTAAAGTTCATGATTCTTCATAGTTCTGCCTAAATCCTCCTTATTGTGTAAACTTAAGCAAAGTTTAAATATCTACATTGATGTGTATTGACATTGGCAGCCATCTTGATTTTTAGTGTGGGTTGCTATTGGCGACTCCAGGGATGCTGAAGTAATCTATTTTTAGATTGATACATTCCACAATGTTCAACTTAAATGGAAAAAGACCTTTTGAGGTATTTATTTATATTATTTTGTGTAAAATGATATTTTGTACATTTTAGGATTAAATGCAATCACTTTAAGCAGTAAAATAATTATTTATATTGTTTAAATAACTTCCCACAGTTTTTGTGGGAAAACCCCACAATTTTGGTGGAATAGTTTCACAAGTTTTACTGTGGAACCCACAGGTTTAAGTGTGGGATTCCACAGATTTTTCTGTGGGCCACAGTTCCACAATTGTGGAACTGTGGAAGTCTGCTAGGGTATATAAACCCCAGGCTCCCTTCATTCTGGGACTCCAAATTTCTAGAAATTGTAAGGTGTTAGGGTTTTTGGCTATTTTCTTTATTTTCATTCCTTCTTTCTATCTTTATATTTAATTTCATAATAGGAGACAAATTTAGGGGTTATCCATTTATTTTAGAGAAACATTAAGCTTTAATCTAGGATTTGTGAATTGTTAGAATAAGTTGACTTTGCTTAAATATAAGTACATCTGTTGTTTACTTTAAGCTTTAAGGTTTTACTAGCCTGTGAATTAGAGTGGATATAGTTTTAAGATACTAGTTCATTAAATTTTAATTCATTTAATTTATACTGTCTCACTTAATTTGTTGATCCCTAATTTTGGTATTAGTCATTTCCTGGAGTCCAACACATACACAGCCAGGCACACACTCACACAAACAACATTAGAAGCGTGACGTTTAAGGTAGCTCTAGAGGAGCGTGACGTTTAAGGTAGCTCTAGAGGAGCGTGACGTTTAAGGTAGCTCTAGAGGAGCATAACATCTAAGGTGGCAGCTCAAGAGGAGCGTAACAATATAATCATTAGATTTGAAAAAGTGTTTTGTTTAAGGTATTTAAAAGCAGAATCATCCAAAATTATGATTTATGCTTCTATTCTAGATACACATGTATTGGACAATCAAAGTAAAGCTAATGGAAATGTATTTTTATGATGTTTTACTTTGATTGAATACTTTTGATAATAGCGATTATTTGTAATTAAATTCATATTTTAGAATTAATTAACATACACTGAATGGAATGAATGATGGAAAAAAGTTCTTCACAACGAAGGTACAACAATAGTTTAACAAAAAATAAATAAAAAATTATCCAATACTGCAGTACTTTTGTCCTGGTTGTTTAGTTATAAGTATGCTTTATTATACCTTATTTCACATGTCGTGTGCTAAGTATAATAATAAATTCGTAAACTTAAATTTGTAAACATGCAATTTGAAATCATGGGTGATCAGTTGCAAATTAATTGAGTTCGACAGTGTTTTTATGTAATAAAACGTTCGAATATTAAATGGAAGTAAAGGTAAACAATACATATTGTATAGAACGGTCAGTTTCGATATTAGTTCTCTTGATATGCAAATCTGAAAAGCGGTCCTTTTATGATATGTTACTGATTAATGGTAAATTGGAATGCCCTTATGTTTTATTAAATTTTCAATAAAAATGATTAAATACGAATTGAAATTGTGTTAAAATGTTGAGAATAAATATAATAGTTCACACTGATCTTTTGAACGGAGGTGTATATTTTTCACAATTGTCCATGTTATAACTCTTTAACACCCCTCTTCATTCTATAAACTTTATTTTAGTATACTTGGTTTATACAGACTTGTCTTAACTATTTGAGTTTACCGTCTCTTTGACGTTATTACAGTCATATAGCGACGCCCAGCTAATTACTGATGGCGGAAGACCCGGAATGCCCGAAAGCATCCGGGTAGAACGATCGACATTCGCCAAACAAGCTGGAAGGCTTCCTCACATGAAAATCCGAATGACGCTGCCGGGATTCGAACCCACGCGGTATTGGGTGTAGTATACAGATGAATGCATGAGGGATGCATGGAAATGTATGAGGAAACCAATTTATACTTGCTAAGGTGGACATCTGAAATCATTGATCAAAGAATGATTTCATTTTTTTTTTCGAAACCCTTTCATGTTTCAATAACATAAGAAAATTTAATTTATCACCTGTTTATAGTCATTCAGCAACCATTAAATTTTCATAAAGTTAAAAACGATCACTAATAGTGTATAAGATAAAACTCCCTTTTTATTGTTAGTAGTTGTTATATACTTTCTTGACGTGGCAATTTATTTATTCCCAGTCGAGGAGTCATTATCACCCGAGTCGCTAGACATTGAATAATTGCGTGGCGTCAGCGAATGGCTTCGACGACAAACTGTTTATGTTGTTGAATAATTCCTGTACAATGGCGTGATTTTACATATCACCGGTTGTTATGGGTGAATTTTAATATGACTTGCTAGATTGTTATCGTTCATTATTCCGTTCATATAATTCAGCTAACGTGGGTGGCAAAAAGGCGTTGCATTATTGTGTATCCTTTATTATAAACGGGTTAATTTGTTTACTTTATCATTTATGTATTTATACAACTTCAAACTTCTGTGATTTGAAGACACCTGTAATCACTGGAAAAGTCAATTGAGAATTTCAATGAATATTACCATAACAACATATGTCCGTGATAGAATTTGATTAAAATACACCATCAAACAATAAGTGTGATAAAATGGAAGAAAAGAATTCAGCCTTAGTTCAGTGAACTAGTCCTTTACCTTATGAATATTCATGTACAAAATCATAATTTCATGAATATCAATTGATTGATATTTAAATGGTTTATGAAATAATGGATTTTTCTATGCCACAAATGACTGTAGAAATATAGCTACAACCTGGTATTAGCAAACAGAAGAGGCCCTATTTATGGCCTCCCCTGGCGACAGGTGCCGCATAGTCAAACCCAGAACCGTCAATAGGTGATCTGCATAAGTTGTAAGAACTTGTTTACAAATCAACGTACTATAGATTTTTTTTACTGTATCCAGATTATCCAACTCCGACGGTCAAAAGATAAGTAAGGCAGATAAACATTAGTCACATTAGGGCACAAAAAGGATAAACAGACTATCAGTGGACCTGAACCTATGAAAATACACACATGACAAACAAACCTCTCCGAAGCTTGTAAACTGCGTGTGGTTTATACATCTGTTACCAACGTGGTTTGGGTCTATTATGCCTAATGTCTTCACAGATCCCAATTTGTATTTGATATCAGCGTAATATAAGCTGTATGTCGACCATTTCATAAACCTTCCAATAACATAGAGTGTGTACGCGTTTGAAATGAAAACATTAGGGTAATGTCAAGTTGACCCTTAACATGCGCATTGGGAAGTAAATGTACTCGTGTTTACACTTAAGAGTGTTTACAAGTATTTCAGCTGTGTATTCATTTTTTTTTTTTTTAAATGAAGAATTTATTATAAATTTCGATGTCATTCCTGTTTCCCCATTGTTTTTTAACATTTGGCCCAAAATGTAAACCAAATGTGGTCGGATTTGTTACGTAAACAAATGCAGTCGTACAGAGAGCTCGATTAAAAATAAGTCTTTCGACTAGCAAGAGTCACATTAGAAAAAATAGTGCAATTCTCAGCCCTGGTTTTATCGACTATTGGACTGAAGGCAAAAATAAAAAATAAAAAAATAATAATAATAATAATAATAATAAAGAAAAATAATAAAAAAATAAAGAAGTAAAAAACTATATTATGAGATCTCGGATAATTTGGTTTGGAGAGCATGTTCCTGACCTACTATTCTTACCATTATAATTAGAAACTCGAATCTAATGTTGCTACAAGCATCAAAATCAACCGCACCCAAGATTTCTCAAGGAAAGTTCATTTTTTAAAGAGTCATGTGTTAAAATATCAAGAAAAGTATATTTGCCAGCCTTTGAGATCAAAAAGCCCTAATTTAGTGTATTTATGCAACTTTAGCTAAATTTCCAATGAGAAAAATGGGGTTGAGTTAAAAAAAACATGGTAATGGATGCATCGTTTACATTTTCAGATAGTCTTTATAACAGGGGATTGACCCTGAAATAAATAAAATATGTCCGTTGATTTTTTATTCATTCTTTTTGTTAGTTTTTGTGCATACACTCTGGTCATGCACAAACGAAATCGTATGTTCGTTTCGTATTGACAGGCTGTTCACCTGCATCTTTTAAATACACTAGAAAATTGCGATGCAATATTTTGAAAATATCACTTTAATATGCTCATACAGTATTTAAAAATGAAGTTTTCTTATCTTAAAGCATTTTGTGCGTGTAAGTGTGCGTGTTTTCTTCTTCATCTTCTGCAATAAATTTAAACAAACAATCTTGTTCAACCATCAGATGAATCTCTAAAACAAGCATGTTAACACCCTATTTTTAATTCACATATCTATCAGTTGTAGTTTAAAGCAATCTGACTAAAGTACAGATCTTCCTACGGTAAGATCTGAAGACGACCCATTTGAAATGTTCTCCTATGAGATTGGTTTTCCAGTAAAATCTATTTATATCTAAGCCAATCAGAGAACGTTTTTTAAAGGATGTATAATTTATGCATGATTGATTGAAAATGTCAAAATGAAATATGCAATATGTCATTTGCTGTTCATGTAAAATAAAAAAGAATGTAAATAAAACAATTAAAATATGTCTTGGTTTGTTTCTTGATGAATGTATCGAAATTTAGCCCCTTTCCGGTAATTACGTACTTTTCGCTCTTACTGCAGTGCTACAGAAAATGTTTATCAGTCCTTGTTGAAAGGTAGCGTTCATTTTTGGACTAAAACATTCTGCTATATTCTCAATGAAATCCTCAAAGGATTTACAAAGGAAGGTAAAGTATGTTTTGATGAACTAGTTAATTACAATGAACTGTATTTTATTATGAGTTTAATTTAGATTTTTGACAATTAACATTCATATTTTGGGCAAATTTACGCGCGACATTTACATTGCAAATTTATTCATTAAAATGTAAACAATGTGTGGTTGTAATAGTTTCCATAATTTAAATATATACTTTTTCATCTCTTGACAGATCTTGACAGATTCAAATTTTTATCGAGAAACCTTTCAAACGATTTAAACACATCGTCTTTATAGTGCAAATGCAGACGACTTTGTAGGAATCAACATTGACAACAAGTTATAGGATTATACAATAGATTCTGAACACTTTTTTATGAATTTAGATAGAAACAGTGGTAAAATTTTGATTTTTTTCTTGCTAACCCAATAAACAATCAAATCTGTTAATCTGTTACTTGTGTCAAAATTGATTTCATCATGAATTTCTTACTTAAACTCAGTGACCCCGTGTATTGAAGGAGGGGTGCTTTAAAAGCGTTTTCAACTGTTTCTAAATATGAACAAATTCCAAGGCAGCCAAACTAGTTTAAATCTTATGTCAAGGTTATAAAAATAATGACCCTCTTAATTAATATTTACTTCATTTCTGATGATATCTTTATTTTAAAATGAATTTGCTTATTAGATATTTAGTTCTATACTACAATAAAATGAACAGGTTTAAGTAAATAAATTTCTGTAAACTGTAATATGTTTGCATAAGACTGCACATTAAATACCAGTCTGCTCTTTGAATTTAAAACCTATTTTATTGTTGAAAAAAAAATCGTAGTTCTTATTCAGTCAAATTGTGTTTTTTTTTCTAACCAAAAATGCCCTTTTCCATCCCCAGTTTGTTTGGAAAATGGGGCCTGTTTTTCAGATGCCTTGATAATTCCCCTTTGAGCATGTCTTTTCTTCATGAAGAATGGTCAAATTTGATAATTCATTCCATGATTTCTTGTCTTCCTGTTAAGTGGAAAACTAATATTTTAAAGAAAATATTATTATTTGTTTCAGGCCAAAATCAAGGTTTTTGATGACAAAACCATGGTGTAATTTGCCACTGCAGTGTCATTTTTAGGGTGAGTTAAAAATGAAAAGAAAAAAATGCATTGGTCAAGAAAAATGAATATAACATTTCATATTTTGAACAAGTACAAAAAATGTAAATAGCATAGAATGCTTGCCTCTAAAAAGAATTTAGTTAGATAAACATTGTTTATGATAAAAATTCCATAAACAAAGTTCATCAAAGGATGTTCTTTTTACAGGCATGCAAATGTATACTTTAAGAAAAAAATGAGGTGATCTTTAAAAAAAAAGTCACAAGGTAATATAAACAAATTGGGAAAAATAATGTTTTTCATGTAAACTGAAAATATTTTCAAGAAACATAACATTCATTACCTGTATACTGTTAAGATTTCTTTGTATTAAAAAGAAAAAAATAAGATCTACAAATCAAATAATATTTCAAATCAGCACCAATAAAACCACCTTTCATTTACAGTGACAGATGTGATGAAAACTTGAAACTAGTCATTGAATGATAATTGTGGAGAATAATATTTTAGAATACATGTATTACAAAAATATGAAGTTTTTTAACCTCATAGTGTTGAATTTGGAATTATGGTACATGTATTCTACTTGGTTTTGAGTTAATATTTCTGTCGTTTGATGATTTGATCATGTTATTATAACATTCATTAAATGAACATTGTTACTTTTTTTCAGATTGCAGTTAGCAGACCTAGAATTGGAATAAAGGTGTCCCATTCCAAATTCAGATGTTGGTGGATGTTGGACTTGTTTTGTGATTATCATGTTATCTTATCTAGAATATCATTAAACAACTATAAAAGCATGTTGTGTTATAATTAAGTGTGTGTGTGTGATATAAATTATATATAAATTTCTAAAATAAAAATAAAATTAAAATTGAACACATTGTCTTGAATATATTTATTAAAAAGTAATTTGATCTGGCAATCACTCATCTAAACTATCATGATTTCTTATGCATAGAAATCTACACAATATAAAAAAGATAAAGATATACTTTTTAGGTTTAGTTTAATCTTATTTACTTTACAAATTTAGAAACAAATTCTTACAACATATACTAAAACATATCTACGGTTCATGGGCCAGTACTTTGTGGCCGGGAAGTTGCATAGTTTTAGTATATGCCTCTTATGAAAATGTTTATCAAGGACATCACTGCTGTTTGCTGTAGTGCAGAGAGAGAATTTTTTCATGTCTTTGATAAAACAAATGCATTGATGACCTAATTAAAAAACAAAAAAAAAACAAAAAAATGTGAGTGTGTGTAGATAAAATTGAAAATAAAATTGAAATGACAATGTAAATTTACTTTAATGCCATGCAATTTTAAAACTCACAACTGATTGCACTCCTTGTATATTTTTCATTCATATGTATTTACAATTATCTTTGCTGCTATTCACTGCTATTGGTATTTTAAACTTACAATGACATAAATCATCATCATCATCATCATCATCATTATCATCATCTTAAAATGACATTCTCATCATCTCAAAATGACATCATCATCATCACCATCTCTCTCTCTCTCTCTCTCTCCTTGAATAAGGAAATGTGTATTTGAATGTTACATGTTATTCACTGATTGCAGTGCTTTTAAAATTCTTTACATAAATACATTCAGTATTAAGAGACCATGATTTAAGATTCGTTACCATAACACTTCTAATTAATAATTCGAAATTGTATCCCATGATATTTGTCTTCATTAAAGTGTAATGTAGCTCGATGTATTTGTATATAGAATCCCCGGTAGGCTGGTAGCTCTAATCAAATTGCAACATACAATTTCTCTTTCTTAAACTTTTATAACGCCCCTCACTGAATACACTTGCTACCGATTCGAATTTTGTAATCGTGTTAATTTCATAAGGACGCGATGACATTGGGTAAAAATAGACAAGAGTGTGTCAAGCACCTGTCGACGTTGGCGGATTCTATAGACGTCGCTAAGGTGACGTTAATATTCCTGCTGAAATGACTGTTCTAAATATAGATATTGAACATTTACAAAATTCTGCAAGCTACGATCTGATTGGCTGAGACTGAAATATCCAGAACACGAACGTCAACGGGTCGTCCTCAGATCCTAATGTAGCGTGGCGTATATATAGAAGATGACTTTAGTCATATTGACTTTAAAGTACTTGTATGCAACTTTTTAAAGAAAAATATGTCAGCTAGAAGAACAAAAAACCGCTTAAACTGAGATCCATTGATGTTCAATAATGAACCAAGAAAGGGGGATACTGAACTAAAAAAATAGCACAGGAAACTGAAAAATCAGTATTTTCCTACGACACAAACATATAAACATTATGACAAGTATATAGGGGCATAACTTATCCATTACACATGAACAAGACTTGTTGGTTTTATGGACGTTTATTTTTCCGGCATTTTTCATCACAAATGGACCATATGTCAAGGTCAACCGCATAATGAAGAGGTCCACCACTTAAGCAACTGTCAAAATTTTGAAACAATCCAATGAAGTACAGAGCAGTTATAGCAGATTAACCAAAAGGTAAAACTGTCCAGATGTCGCTTTTTCATTAAAAGAAAATCAAATGTCAATCTTATAAGATTAGCCCCATAATGTAAAGGTCCATCTACTGTCCGAATATTGAAAACCAGTCCAAAATTGTTTTCTTGTAATTTAAGTATTAGCAAACACCACAGGTTACAAGGTTAGTTCAAATTATATTGATTGAATTTAAAAGTGTGCTTATCAATAAGGTTTTCATATCTCTGTCCTCCTACATGTTTAATTTAAAATTTTCTAGTGTCAAGTATTAACGGCTCACGTATGTACACACCTCGACTCCGATTCTAGACAAGGCGAAAACTCATGAATTTTAAATTGTTTTGGATAAAATTAAAGTTGACAAAACAGTAAATATGTCTGTACGTTTCGTTGAAACTAAGAGGATATTTAATATGATAATATAATGTTATATATATATAATACCTTCGTTCATGAAAAAGTATAGTCATTTTGATTTATTCCTAAGGAATTGTGTAAATTTCAAGGTATGTTTTCCTGTGATCTTTTGCGAAAATTGGAAAATAAATGTTATGAAACCTTGCATGATACTTGTAGACGTACTTTTAGACGTTTAAAAATACTACATATATAAAAACATTAATAAACAGACGGCGCCATAGGGCGCATCTGTCAGGCTCGTGCAACAGATTTTCGCTAAACTCCTATTCGTATATAAATATTTCAACCGTTATGAGTCATTGACAAAGCAATGTGGATATTGCGCCATTTCATATTATTGAGAAAAGCTTGGGTTTGTTGGAAAACAGAACCTGTGTTTATTTGTGGTAGGGATTCGAAACAAATCGGGAGGCAATACATTGCATGACACCAGAAAATATTTTTATTTAAATTACGGTAAGTTGTTTTAAATATATACTGTTAAAAAGCTATTTTTTTATTTAGTTTACTTCTTATGCGTTTCATGCATTTGATGCATGTTTTTTTCCTGCCACATGACCTTGCCAGGCTGATTACAATGTATTAAAATAAATTGATTGACTGATTGATTGATTGATTGATTGACTGACTGACTGACTGATGGATTGAGTTTACCGTCGCGGCAACAGTTATTTAGCGACGTCCAGCTAGTTACAGGTGGAGGACGACCCAGGTGCACAAAGGCACCTGCGACGGATCTACAGTAAGCCAGCTGGAAGGCTTCCACACTTGAAAATTTCGAACGATCCCTGCCGCGATTCGAACCTACAGCGGTAAGGGGGCTAGTGATACTGAATCAAACGTATACCTCGTTTGCCACGAACACCTTCTACAATAAATGATTTGTTAATTGGAATGTAAGTAAAAATATAAATCATCCTTAATTGGTGCAATTTTTAACCTTTATACTTATTAATGTATGTGCTAAAGCTAATTAACACAACTCTGTCTTAAACATTTTGTGTAAATATAATTGTGCAAATAAAACGTTGATTTTTTCATCAATGATAATTACTACTCGATCACATAACGATAGGAAAACATATAAATATATAGTTATTTAAAAAAAAATTTTACGCAAGTCGTCCTATGTTTCTGACCGTATCTTTTAAAAACTTGGTAAAAACTTTTAAAGTCAATGATTATGTTTATTTAGACACCATCATTATGTATATATAAACACCATGATTATGTATATTTAGAAACCATGATTATATAAGTTTAAACACCATTATAAAGTATATATAGAAAACATAATTATGTAGATAATATTTATTTTTTGACACATAAAATTGTTTTCCATATTATTTATTTACCTGATTATTATATTTTTAAAAATGTTATGTATGTTAACAGCATTTGTGTTATTTAACACCATGATTATGTATATTAATACACCATGAATATGTATATTTAGACACCTTGATTATCTATATTTAGACACCATGATTATGTATGTTTAGACATAATGATTATGTATATTTAGACATCATGATTATGTATATTTAGACATCATGATTATGTATATTTAGACATCATGAATATGCATATTTAGACACCTTGATCATGTTTTCCAGTATGTATATCTATTTTAGACACCATGTTTATGTATAGACATAAATGTAAAACTCAATATATTTAAACTCAGATAATTATCTTAAGCGCAGGCATTGATCTGAACCTCAGATGTAAATCTAAATCTTAGATATTAATCTAAAGCTCATACAATAATCTAAAGCTCAGATATTTATCAAAATCTTAATGATAAATTTGAAGCTCAGACATTATTCTGAAGCTCAGACATTAATCTAAAGCTCAGACATTGATCTAAAGCTCAGTCATTTAGCTAAAGCTCAGACATTGATCTAAAGCTCAGACATTGATATAAAGCATTAATACATTAATCTCAAGCTTTGACATTAATCTATTGTATGTACCACTGTACTACATATAATTACATATCGCATTAGTTTAAACAGTTATGTTGCATCCATTTATTTACATACATACATACATACATACATACATACATACATACATACATACATACATACATACATACATTTTGAACGCGATGACCGAGTATTCGTTACTGCGACATACCAGAGTCGCTAAAAAATGACCCTTGTATATTCTATTGCATGGTACTCTGAATATTTTATAAAGATATTACTATAATAGGTCGGCCGAGTGTCGGAATATAGTAGAATCATGCGTGATATCGCACCGATGCAGCACACAAACAAAGTCTCCATATGACTTGAATACGGTCAGATGGACGTTAAAAAAATCTTGAATTGTTCTTGGACAGCTTATGCCATTATGTTCTTTTTAAACTGTTTTCGGTCTTTCAGGAAAAAAGATTCAGATACGAAAGGAGGATATTCGGGAGGAAAGATGAACATAAAGTGTAAGTTTTAAAAGAACGTAAATTGGTACAGCCGTGTGGAAATAATTTGCTAATTTAGTAAACAAACACGACGAAATTCAATAAAATTGATTCATCGTTATCCTTGCTCTAACCACATTTAAAAAGAAAATGTCGGGAGGGTGGGTGTTAATTAAGTGTTTTTAACTGTTTTTTCTGTCTTTATTTTCTAGAATTTCATCCAAATAAATTCAATGTTTCAATTTTTTAAAAGAGAGTTTGATCTTTAATTAAGTCTCTTAGAATCTGAAAATGTATTCATTTTTAATTCTTAGTTTTTATTGTGGACAATTGAATCTACAATAAAAATGTCATTTCGTCACATTTTAATGGCAAAAATACAGTCATATCTTTAACATAGCCCCCCCCCCTTTCAACCTCGGTTATTTATTATCACAATTCATTCTTAATGATAGAGGGGATAGCTGTATTCATTTTCTTTTTTTTTCCAGATCTTCTGTGCGTTTTGACACTGTGCCTTATCAGTATATTACTCCGAGCTAAACTGATGTCAAACAATGTCACCAAAACGAAAGTTTCAAATTCCTTGAAGTCACGGCCAATTATTGTATCCCAGTCATTTTCGAATTACTGTGATAGTTTCCAAAGGAACCACTTTATGGCGGTAACTAGCATGGGAAGAACGGGTACTAAACTGTTTCAATTGATGACGTTACTGTCCACAGCCAAAACAAAATGCTATACGCCGGTTATATCTCGGATAATGATGTACCGCCTGGGACGGCTTTTCAATTTGAGTTGGATACCAGTTAAGGGCATTAACCAAATTCAGTCCAGGAAAGCATTCTCAGATGAGTTCTCGAGGACATACGCACCAGCGATTGAGCGCCTAGATCCCCACTATAACTGGTCTTTGCATGGATACCTTCAGAGTTGGAAATACTTTCAGAATAATTCGCAGTATCTGCGGAAAACCCTCCCTTTTCAAGATGTTTTAATAGTTAAGACAAATAGGTTTTTTTCTGAAAGGAATCTGACACATAATAACATTACCATCGCAATTCATATTCGTCGTGGCGACACACTTAGAATTGTTGATAAAGGTTATATTGTTCCTAACATGACATATATTAAGGAAGCTATGGCGTATTTCAAGACCAAGTTTCAGAGGGAAACTGTGAACTTCGTCGTTGCAAGTGATGATATGAAATGGTGCAAGAAGAACATAAAGGGAGCCAATGTGTTTTACAGTGACATGGAGTCTGCAGAAGAAGACTTTGTGTTATTGGCCAGGTGTAACCACACAATAATGACCGGGGGAACTTTCGGCTGGATGATAGCGTGGTTTGCGGGCGGGGACGCCGTCTATTGGAAGGGAAACATACGGCCTGGTAGCACGCTGGATAATAAAACTATTATAGAGGACTTTTATCTGCCACATTGGGTTGGACTGGCATAACTGATACAGTGAAACTTCAATATGAAATAAACCCATTTTTGACTGGACCGCCAACCTGTCCTAAAGACGTTTTCAGTAGTTACTTATGCACAACTATAGTGCGCACAAGAGTGGTGATCAAGATCTTTATACAAGATTTACTTACATATCTACAAGATGAAATCCGCAAGAATCCTGTTTGATTCAGCAATTATGTCTCAGCAGCTTAGGCAAAAAATCAAATATGACGTCACACCGTATTAAGCAATTATGCATTCAAAACAAGCGGTTCTTAAGCCCTGAAAGCTTTACTTTTGGACCGATTTGCATAAAATTGTCAATGAAGGTGCAACATCACATTTTACAAAGTAACTTCCGTTTCCAGAAAATCGCAAAAGTAAAGTTCATCTGTCAATTATCGTTATTTTATTCGTCCTTAAATAACTCAAAAACGATAACTGTTTAATCGAGACACTATGGGTATAATTTGTAGTGCTTTGAAAGACCTTTCAGAAAGTATTTAGTTTTTGGAGATCGGGATTGAATCAGCTAGTTAATAACAGAAAAACAAGTGTATTCAACTGTTTTCATCTCGAAAATTATCATTTTGTTTTTGTAAATTAGAATATGAACATAAATTGTAGATCTCTTGCCGTTCTATTGGTGTTTAAATTTTAAAGATTGACCCAATATTCATAAAGTTAAAAGGAGAAAACAAAACGACATTAGCATGCTTTTGCCAATTTCTCGAAGTTTAACCATCCATATCTATCAAAGATACGTCCATATATAAAGCATGTGAAATGTGGGGAATTGAAAGAACTTTCCAACGGTACCTAGCTTTTTCAAATTGGACTTCATATATGGGAGATACATGAACAATAAGAATTAATTTAAACCGTTCTTTTATACACTTCTGCAGGTTGTCTCAATCATTTCCTTTTTTTCTAAGAAAATATTAGTTTTTGAAACTTTGAACTTTAAGAACACTATTTATAGCTTGATGGAATGTTATTCTAATGGAATGCATATTTTTATCATCAGACCTTTAATTACAAAGTTATAGGTAGAGAAGCAGTAATTAACATGAACTTTTTGCCGATTCTTGTCGTTTTCTTGAAGTCTTTATCTCATAATTTATTGCAGATAGATTTATACATAAAAAGTGAGATGTTGGATACTTAAAGACCTTTCTTACGATACCTGGGTATTTGAAATAGAACATTACAGAAGAAAGTTACATAAAAAATCCAGAAAACTCGTTTGGTAGTGCCTCTGACTTTAACGTTGAAATAATGTTGGATTTATATTTGGATTTGAAAGTTGTAACGACGTCGAAGTTTCAACGTTGGAGCTACAACGTTGAAATTGAATGCCCTAAATAATATATCAATGCAGTTTCAAGTATGTAGTACAAATATCTTCGTAGTCATGCGTGGGACACAGTTTCAGGACGGACAGACGACCGTACGGACGTACAGAGGCAAATCTATATCCCCCCCCTTTTTGGGTGGTGGCATAAAAAAACCCTTATACAAATGTGTTTTGTTGCTGTCGTTAAATTCTAAAACCAAGTTTGTTTGACATTCAAATATAATATAGATGACATTCAAAATCAGGTAATATAGATCACATAACACATTTTAATGAACAAATAATGAGATACATTAAATTTCATCTTAATTAAAACATTAGATTTCATCTTTAAACTTGTAATTAGCAATTTAACATCATATGTAACAATCATAACATCAGTTTCTGCCTCCGACCCCAGACCTTTCGGGCACATATTTCAGATGTTTCATCATTTATTCCATCAATGATTTTACATTTGCTTGGTGTATTGTTTATGCATTTCAAATGCAAATTTCTGTAACATAATTAACTAGAACTGTGGGACATGTCGCCTGACAACGAATGGCTTACGTGTAATATGAATCCTAGGAAAATAAGTAAGAAAACTGCAATGAGGAATAATTAAAGAAATGCACGAAGTGGAGTTATCGGTTCTAGTGAACTGCAAGATTAAGTACGAAAAGATGCAAAGGGCAATTACTCTTAATCTATGTAAGAGAGTGACTTTTTGAGTTATGTCACGAAAACCATCTCCGACATAAGCAACGTACACCTATATGTCACTTGACCTGGCGACATTAAATGTTGCTGTTGAATAAAACTTCATTGAAATAATATGAACACAAATTTAATGCTCTGTTGCTAGTCATGTTTTTTAAAGAGACATATAGAAGGTTTTACCTAGGATTGCTTGATAAAACTGAATTTTTCCAAATGATATTTTTCTTTTATCGCTTTAAAATTCATTGTTGCCATGAGATTTTTGTGTAGGACCCTCAAAAGCAAACTAGTAATGTGAAATCTTAAGTTTTCTCAAATAAAATGCAAATTATTACAACATTAAAAATAGCTTTTTTATTAGCCAAGCATTTCAAATGCTTTCTAAATCAAACTATATTTCTACAATATTTTAAGGACTATTTTAGTGAAAAAAAAATTGACCTGAGATATAAATATGTTTACGCTCGTTAAAATATTTAAAAAACTCATTTCATAGCTAGATAAAAGAACATAAATTCGAGTATACGTCCCAGCTTAAATTAAGTTCCTGAATTACAACAAACATGTTCCTTAGTAGATGATTGTCTGAAACAACGTGACATGTTCACATACTGTCGCAAAGAATAGTTGAGCGGGAGGGTGCCGTTGTCCAGTTCTCGACTGCGGATCCGAAGGTTGTGGGTTCGACAACCCGGTAGGGGCATGGATTTTCATAACTTTCCCAGACGCAAAGTACTGGTTCAACCCACGGACCGTCGACAGTGATTAGTATAAGTTGTTAGAACTTGTTTCCCAATCACCGTAAAGGAAATATGTTAAAATTAAAGAAAAGCTGGAGATGGATTGCCTAGTAAGTAGTGAAGCAAGGTTTATCATTTTTAAAGAAAGTCATGTTAGGTTAAATAGTCTGATATAATCATACTACAATTTTGTAAATTTATTATTTTAGCGGATAAATAAATAGTGTTTCAATATCCCGTGGCCTTCCTTTTGTTGTCAACAGCTGACAGACCTCCAAATACAGCTTCTAGAAATACAAAAATAATAGATATACAACAGTATATTAAACAAGTTACCCCACTGTTCTATACTGTTATATCTTTATAAATTAATAACTTTTCTAAAACTGAAATTTTCATTAACAGACTAGATATAAGCATTAGACTTTATTCCTTTTTATAAGGCTTTCCTTTCGTATATTCACAGGCTCTACGATGAATGCATTCCTCAGTATTAGATAATAATAAGGAAATTGGATTCCACTTCAATATAAATCAATGCAAAGTTTTTTTTGTGATGAAATAAAAAGCAACGCTAAAATCTAAAACCATTTCAATGGACCGTTCCGAGCTTTTCCGCATAACGCGCCGTCCTTAGTTATTGTTGCTATGCCTCACAAGCAAATTTTCCTAGTTAGATATGTATCTGGTACTGACATCTTTGATGAGCTTGTAGATGATGGTGCAGCAAGAGAACCATTTCTTAAGACTCATTATGCAAAGTAAAACTATTGTAAATCATTATCCTAATGGTTGTCAATAAATCCCTAAACAATTGAAAAGATCCACTTTGTTCACATATGAATATTACACCCTCCTATTACAGCTGACTGTATACCCATAACATCTTAAGTTGAGTTCTAGATAATTCAGTATCATCAATGAACACTAGTGTTGCTCTTGAATTCAGGTGGCATTTTGAAATTATGACATCTCTATCTGACCAAATTTAAGTAAAACATTTCTTAAACTTGATTAAAAAGCACTATAACTAATTAAAGATTCAAATAAAATCTCATTGCATGATTCTTTAATCCAAATCTACATTTTTTGAATAACAGGTATCACTTCTTCCATAATTTCTTTTAGAAATAGGGTTTAGGAGCAATAAGGACATTAAAAAATAAAAGTTTACATGTGTAATTCCTGTGTAATTCACAAAAAGATGCTTTTTATTCTTTCCCTTTCACCTCCCACAGTAAAATGTTGCTATTCTCTAATTTGAGTCTCTAGTTGTTCCAACTTTTCCTTTAGGGCAGCACACTCCTGGTCTTTTTCTTTTGGTCTTTTCTATATGAAACCCTTTTCTTCCTTTAGTTGGTCCATCTCTTATGACTACAATTGAAAGAAAAAGAATAAATAATTAAAAGACTAGAAATCTTTGACACAGGAGTCTGCCCCAGCAGAGCTGCCTAACACCTACCAGTCAATAGAAACAGGGCAGCAGAACTTTCTTGGCAAGAGTGAGTGAGCTGAATGTAAGCAGACTAGAAAACATAGGAATATTGCTTCAGTATCTGGGGATAGTATCAACAGAAGGTCTGACACAACTGAGAATTTTTTGCAAAGAATTAATCTCTAAAATATGGTAAACAAAATGAAACAAAGGCTAAACCAATGTAAACTGAGGAATGTGGGCTAATAATTAACAATGCATTTCCTTTTTCTGGAGCAACACATAATGACAAAGTGTGTAAAAAGGGTAAAACTTAAATTAAGAACCCACTCATTAGTGTAGGGCACATAGTTTTAAACAAAATACATGTAATAATAAGGCCTTTTATATAGAAAGAAACAATCAAGAAATAAAACTGAAAAATAAGTCATGCATATAATATGCATGTCCAAGTCCATTAATTTGATAGATTTCATTTTCTTACCAAAGTATGTAAAGAAAGTAACATGTACCTTTTGTCTGACACCAATAATCATGGCAATTGAATATGGGCTCTAGCTATCTATGGGTAGTTTCTTCTGGGATGATTCTGAAAATCAGTATTTATTATTATTTATTATCATTTATATTACTGAGCAAAATATTTTGTATCAATCTGTTGCCATGTCTTTAGAATGATTTGGTGCATAACACAGGAATGGTTCATGATTAATTAGAAAAAAATCTATTGATATGTAACCTCAGTACTTCTCTCTCTCTCTCTCTCTCCCCCCCTCCTCTCTCTCTCTCTCTCATCATTATAAATTAAACTTGGTATATTGATTTGCTATATAGGAAGAAAATGTAAGAATAAAGAATAAAGTCAGAAGCTTACTCTGTCTTGCCATTGATCTGATCTAGTATAAACTGCACATTCAGGTAATGGAAAGTGTCCACTTTTTTCCATCAGTTGGAATGGGGTCTGGGAAAAGATCTGTAGGACACTTCTCTCCAACAAAGTGCTGAAATTTGCATGTGACTTTCAGTATAATTAAATATACTTATATATACAATTATATTATTAAAATATAGAATATATATTTGATCTACTCATTATTTTGTTGTGATTATTTGATACTACAATAAACGACAGTCAGTGTAAGAAAACATGCGATACTTATGATAAAGTGGAATGTCATTCATTTCATTTGGAAATAGACCGAATGTTTAAGAAAATTTAACGAACATTACATTCATAAGAAATATTTTTTTATTCATCTATCCATCTCTGCATATTGCCAAACCCTCTCGTGAGTGTTAAAGGCAGCAATTAATTTTTGTTTCGGTTGATTGCTAAAAAACTCACCTCCGAGCAGAATAACCTCAAAAGTACACTGGTTGTGTCTTGCCATTTTCCTTCGGATGCCTTTATCCATCACAGATACTTTTATATCTTTGCTTTGGGTTCGGGAATATCATAGATTTAATGCTTTTCATGGGATCTGGGTATCTGTTGCACATAGCCCTCGCATAACTCCATACCAATCGTAAAATTTAGATAATCTAGATCTTTGACGTTTGGTTGCTGCGTAGTAGCTTGTGAGCACAAGATGGTGGATAGCAACAAGTAGAACGCACTTAATATTTAGCGGTAATCTGATTGGTTTAAAATTCTCGACTCGGAACCGTCCATAGTAACTGCTAAAATGTAGACTATCGTTATATTTGCTTAAAGCAAGACTACAGTTCAAAAGCAATATCATGACCATTATCAACGTTCATTCAGTATAGCGTTAAGCATATACACCCTCCCAAGTATAGCCACGAAGTAATGGTCCAACCAGTGAACATGTAAGTTGTAAGAACTTGTTTCCAAATAGAGTAGAACTAACAATGTTGAAGTACAAACCTATGAATCGTTTTATCTAGTAATCTGTATATTGTGTAGAAGTCATAAACAGCAAATAAAAACATCATTAATTAAGCTTAAATGAGTGACTGTCAGATAACTTTTAAGAGCATTTAACAGTTTGCATTTGATTTTTTTCATTTTGGAGTATTTAATTGTTTGAATTTAATTTTCTTTTTGGGAATTTTAATGTATTTATCTTAAGTATATAAGAGTATATAAGGCATCTCTCTCTCTCTCCATCTCTAAGGTTTCCTCTCTCTCTCTCTGTCACACACACTCACACACACACACACATTGAAAGATAACACTATATATATATATATATATATATATATATATATATCAATAAAAAACTATATATATATATATATATATATATGTTTTTTATTGATATCCTAAGATTACATTCAAGACATCAAAAATAATTTCAACAATAAGCAACGTCTGACTTTGAAATGACAGCTTACACCTTTGTCAGCTTTCTGCAATCTGAAACAAAGTAATAATGATCATTAGTTTGAATAAGTTATAACATGCTCACATCTTCAGTTCAAATATTTAACAAAAATATAAACTTAAACCCAGATTAATTTCAAATTCCAATACTACCTGAGGTGAAATACCATCAAAATAGTGTAATATTCTCATCTTTTCTTTTTCAAACATTATTTTCATTGAATATTTTTTTATTTATTCTTTTTTTTTTCTTCACCACAACTGTCACTGTAAATAATACTGCTTGTTTCACGTGTACTGTGTGTATGATCTGTCAAGCACAGACTACAATTTCACATAATAAGTAAAATTCACTTACTACAGTACATTCAATTTTTTTATGGTCTTTTATCTTTCAAAGATAAGGAAACCTTAACACTGTAGATAATAAATAAATGTGTGCTCAGGACTCTCTCTCTCTCTGTTTTTGGGGAACCGTACCTATACCTTCAGAAGGGGGAGTTTTCGTGTCATTTTCTCCTGTTGGGAGAATTTTAATAAATTTTTGCTGCACATACTGCAATAATTATAGAAGTAAAAATGTACAAAAAAGGTCATGTATTGCATCTTCGTTTGGTAAAACTGAAATGAAAATCAAATGGTATTTAATACAAGAATCTACCACTTGACCATATTTGATATTCATGTGAGCTCTTACATTTTTATTTGAAGGGGGAATTTTGCTTGAAAATGGGGAGGGGGTGGCATACGTTTTGGCTGGGGGAATGGTGCCTTATACTGGTACTAAACAATGGATATCGAGAGCCCCTGGTGCTTTGCAGATATTTGCAGTTTACATGAAAAACATTGTTTTTTTTTTTTTTACTTTGCATACGCATTCTTGTCGTGAAACAATTTTTTTTCAGGATCAGCTCATTTTGGTTTATTTCTTTCCTAAGTTTAGTAAATAATATGCATATGCATGCCTTATATAAAGAACTTGTTATTTGCTTATTCTAATGTCATTTTTATAGACTTTTGTTGAATAATTTCTATGGAAAATGATGCTTTTTTTCATCTTTATCTTACTTTCACATAACACTGCTATGTGACTATTACACCATGGTTTTCTTTCACAAATCTTGTTTTGGACCTGAAACAAATAATGATTAAAAAATGGTCAATTATGCAAACTCCTATTAATTTTTCACTAGGAAAAAACTTTTAGATTAGGAACAAGAAACGGTGCATGCATAGTGTGAACTGTCAAATTTGGTTATTTTTCATGATGAAAAGTCATGGTTAAGATTATGTCACAAAAAGGTACCTGAAAAAAAGGAAGAAAATAAACATGTCCAGACAAAATGAAGAGGGGAACAGGGCCTTTCTTATCAGGAAAATTCAACAATTTGGCTTAATTTAGAAATCAGCATTTTCAAAAAGGATTTTACAACATATCATTGTATATATTTCTATAAAAAATACATGATTCAAAAGCATACGCATAAGGAAATTTTGATGGGTACATAAAAAATGACAATTAAGTTTCTAGAACTTCTTTTACTGCATATTACTTTATAGGAGTAGAGCTATTTTTTTTTTTTAATTGATTTTATCATAAGAAATCATTTTTATTAAAAATTCATTTACTGTGGATGTAAATAAGATCATTGCAATAATAATGAAATGAGACTGAAAACATGTAAGGATGTTATGTAAGATATTGACTACAGTACTGTTCTCTGGAATTTGTTCATATAATCTGTTAAAACGCTTTTGAAACAACCCTCTTTCAATACACGGGGTTACTGAGTAAAAGTTAGAAATTCATGCTGAAAACAAATTTGATACAAGAAGCAGATGAATGGACCTGATTGTGCATTGCTTTTGCTAGTGAAAAATGAAAATTATTCCGGTTATTATAACTAAAAAGAGTAAATATATATATATATATATATATATATATATATATATATATATATATAGTGTTATCATTCAATGTGTGTGTGTGTGGAGAGAGAGAGATGTGCCTGATATACTCTTATATACTCAAGATCAATACATTAAAATTCCCAAAAAGAAAATTAAATTCAAACAAATAAATACTCCAAAAAGAAAAAATCAAATGCAAACTGTTAAATGCTCTTAAAAGTTATCTGGCAGTTACTCATCTAAGCTTAATTAATGGTGTTTATATTTGCTGTATATGAAATCTAATTAATATACAGATAACTAGATAAACAGATTCATAGGTTTATACTTCAACATTGTTAGTTCTACTCTACTTTGAAACAAGTTCTTACAACTTACATGTTCACTGGCTGGACCATTACTTCGTGGCAATTTCTGGGAAGGTGTATACGTTTAATGCTATACTGAATGAACGTTGATAATGGTCATAATATTGCTTTTGAACTGTAGTCTTGCTTTAAGCAAATATAACGATAGTCTACATTTTAACAGTTACTATTGATATAGTTTTAGCATTTAACTTTGTTTTTTATTTCATCACAATAAAACTTTGCCTTGATTTATATTGAAGTGGAATCCAATTTCCTTATTATTATCTAATACTGATGAATGCATTCATCGTAGAGCCTGTGAATATACGAAAGGAAAGCCTTATAAAAAGGAATAAAGTCTAATGCTTATATCTAGTCTGTTAATGAAAATTCCAGTTTTAGAAAAGTTATTTATTTTACAAAGATATAACAGTATAGAACAGTGGGGTAACTTGTTTAATATTCTATTGTATCTTTATTATTTTTGTATTTCTAGAAGCTGTATTTGTCTAAGATTGGAGGTCTGTCTGCTGTTGACAACAAAAGGAAAGCCATGGGATATTGAAACACTATTTATTTATCGGCTAAAACAATACATTTACAAAAATGTAGTATGATTATATCAGACTATTTAATCTAACGTGACTTCCTTTTAAAATGATAAACCTTGCTTCACTACTTACTAGGCAATCCATCTCCAGCTTTTCTTTAATTTAAACATATTTCCTTTACGTCGATTAGGAAACAAGTTCTTATAACTTATACTAATCCCTGTCGACGGTCCGTGGGTTGAACCAGCACTTTTCGTCTGGGAGGGTTATGAAAATCCATGCCCCTACCGAGTTGTCGAACCCACAACCTTCGTATCCGCAGTCGGGAACTGGACAACGGCACCCTCCCGCTCAACTTTTCTTTGCGACAGAATGTGAACATGTCGCGTTGTTTCAGACAATCATCTACTAAGGAACATGTTTGTTGTAATTCAGGAACTTTATTAAGCTGGGACGTATACTCGAGTTTATGTTCTTTTATCTAGCTATGAAATGAGGTTTTTAAATATTTTAACGAGCGCAAACATATTTACATCTATAAACACAAATGTTTTCTTTTTATCTCAGGTCATATTTTTTTCCCATTAAAATAGTCCTTAAAATATTGTAGAAATATAGTTTGATAGAAAATGCAACAGCCGGGATCGGCTACTTCCGGTTTCTTTTTTAATGAATAAAATGTAAGCGCTTATTGGTCAATATATTTAAATCAAATTCTGTGTAAACAGGTATGACTTCCTGTACACTCTTGTCCGACAATGATTACATTGAGCCTACATTCGATCGCGTTGTTTATGCTATTCTGGACCTCCGTAACTTAATGAAGTTTCCCGGGAAATGTCAGTTTCGTTTACATTTTGATTGACCAATAAAAACTTACCTTTATATTTACTTCTAAAGAAACCGGAAATAGGTTTCCCCGGCTCTTGTCAAGCTCGATTAGAACAATAAATTAACGATATTATCGTTACAAGAGAAAAATTAACATATTTACGTTTAGGAATTTAAGAATTTATTCATTTAAAACACAGCCTAGTCCATTTTCAATGTTGAATTTCGTTATAAACGCTTTTTTTCCAAATTGGTCTCAAAACAGTGTCCTCCCTTCCTATTTTTAATGTTACCACTAAATACGAAATGATTCGCCCCATGCAACTTCAAGTCCCTGTGGGCATATTCGCGGCGTAATACGGATTTGAAAAGACCGCGAATCCAGCGAAACAATTCAAGCTACGAACAAAATTTAGTCAATAGCATGACACGTTATTCCAATACACAGCTGTTATTGTATATGAGTAAACAGATTTTTAGTTAATAGTTTGGGTAGTTTTTAGACTAGCTGATGTTGAAAGGAATTACTTGTATACTAGCATTAATGGTTAGTTCGGCAAGATGTCCATACGTAGTTTTTTTACACCACAAAATTTAAGCAAATATGACGACATACATACATGCATGCATAGAATTACAAAAGCTTTATTCAGCATGAGACACACATCATAAGTTTATATAGCCTAATAAATACAATATTTTGTGGCGGCATATAGTAGAATATGTAATGACACCAATTGTCAAGTACTGAATCTCACGGTTTATAATGCATACAAAAACACATCGTCTGCATGCAATTTGTAACACTTCAAATTACATTCGAAAAAAAATCACACCCTTCACTTTCAACGGAAATAACGTACGCATACACAAACATGTAAGTTAAACAAATCAAACTTTTTGTAGAGTTTTATTTTCGCGTTTTAATGACAGCAGTGTGTTTCGCGGCGTTTTACTTTCGCGGAAATGACCCGACCGCGAAACTCACTACCTAAGATTGTCAGAAATAATTTTCTGGTTTATAGTACGCTGTATTAGTGTTTATATTGGATGTATGTAGATTGCAGAAAAATGTAAACACATCAGAGTAATAGTTGACCATTCAACAGCAATTACATGTATATCAATCATATGAGTGGACTTGCTCAAAAATACAACGATATGACACATGTAATTTGGGGAACAAGAAATGACAATTACCTACTACCTGACAGGTAGAGAAAAAGATTATTTGGGCCTCTATGGCCGAGAGGATAAAGTCGCTGACTTAAACACACACTCAGCCCCTCGCCTCGTGGATTTGAATCCCGACAGGGTCATTCAGATTTTGATGTGAGGAAGCCGTCCAGCTGGCTTGCGGTAGGTCGGTGGTTCTACCCGGATGCCTCCGTGCATTCGGGGTCTTCCTCCACCTGTAATTAGCTGGACGTCGCTATATGACTGAAATACTGTCGAACCGACGGTAAACTCAAATAATCAAGTCAAGTCAGATAAGTGCAAAGGGTCATGCCCTACTTTCTGTTGGTGCACAGATACTAAGTGTAATCAAGAAAGATGTCGCATTGAAATAATTTTGTGAAATACAGAAGTTTTTCCCATGAAGCGTTTTTAAAGTGAATCGTGATTTATTTACTACGACTGTATAAAAAAAATGAAAATTATTGTTTAAGGCATTATCGTGATGTATTTCGCCCTTTTCGTCCGCACATTAAGGTTATTTTGTGTTTAAACTAGTAGGTCGACTCACTTTTATACAAGAATTATGTCTTTTTTATTGATTTTCATACTCATGATTATTCAAAGATACTTACATTTCTTTCTCTTTCAAGGAGGTAAAACTAATTTATAAGCCAGTCTTACATGTACCTTAAATATTGAAATTCAAACTTTTAACTTATTCATTAATGTCGTTTGATATTCCCGTAAAACATTAAGAGTTTTAATTTACTAAAAATGAACTGTATATTAAACTATAGACGTATCATGACCTAACAAACTATGTAGAATCTGAGCTACAGCACTGTATGAACAAGCAGAAAAGACATTGATCTGACACAATCTAGAGGGCTGTATAGTCTGTTCTGTTCTGTTCTGAGCCTGTTCTGCCTGTTTGCCAAAGGCAAAGGTATCAAAATACGGGTATAGGAAGCAGAGCGATATTTTGTAATTTACCAAACGTATCGCGTTCATTTAAAATGGATACATTTATAGTCATACATTAGAGACCTATGACTTATATAAGAATAAAACGAGATCTACCAGAATAGTTTTACTAAGTCTACATATGTGACTCTTTACCACAACATCCTATCAAGGAATCTCCACTGTTGTAAAATCCCACGCCATCGATTCTCCTTCTTGGGGAAACATCAAATTAAAATTATGTACAACAATGTGAAAGTTGCAATTAATTCTGTTCTGGGCTGAGTATATTCTCTCGTTATAAGATGTAGATGGTTATACGGTACTCATTTAAGTGTTAGTAAGGGTCACTCGGAATTTTCATGAAAAGAACATATAAGCAGGTATAATGGTGGTTCTACCAAGAATCACCCGTATAAGATTGAAATACTCTCGTAGCGATGGTAATCTCCAGCACGACGACAACGTTTAGCTGTGTAACAGTTGTGTTTCGATCAACACAGTAATAGGCTTAGAACTTTAATATATGCATACATGGATACTGGATATGTTAGATATACAGTCAATATTCCTGCCTTTGAGTGATTGCTTAAACTGTTGATGTTGATTTATGAAGTAGGTTTTATGTGCCACTGGAACAAATGAGAAACATAATATTCCGGGCACGATGATTTTGGTTTTATTATATATGTACGTAGCAAGAAGCTACGCTTTGTCTCTAGCCATACGTATGTATGTTGCATTTAAAGGTAAGTCAATTTATCTAATTAAGTTATATTTATTATATGGGTGTTTCGCATGTGAATTACGTATAAAGTGTATGATCCGAAAAACTTTTAGTGATTTTAATAAAAACGAATACAAACTGAATCTAAAAATATGAGTTCACCAAAAGTGAGCAGAACAAAGAGAACAACGGGATGAAATAGGTGAACTTGTTTTTTCTGTGTCTCAGATTAATGTAATACGGACGATTTTAATACGCTTTGAAGAATAACCTAGGGTTCACGAATGAATCCATCCATGTGAACCCTTGCAATATGTCACGATATCCACGATATAAGACATATGAAAAAGTGCAACAAGAAACAGCAAGATGGATGATTTATTTCAACCTTGCAAATTTCATCCCCGCCAGTTTTGGAAATCTCGTCTGGGGTTCATATTCGGATGTCTTCGGGCGAAGGGTACAGTTCATGGCGTGCACGTTTGGAGCATTCCTTAATTCATCCCTATTTGTAATTGTTATTCATTTTGAGCTCAGCCTCGTTTACATTCATTATTGGACGCTTGGTAGAAGGGCTGCATTGTTCCACTGTCAAGAAGCGATATGAATTTTATTGCTTTTTTCATTAATTCGAAAATTCTATATATAAAATGATTTATTATCTACATTGCATTACGCTATGAAACAAAACTAGTAAAATCATTAGAAATATTCTAGAAATGCATAAAGCTACATTAGCCTTTTTCCCGAGAATGCTTTCTTGAACTGTTTTTTTAATCTTTGTTTTATGTTTGTGAATTTGTTAATGTCGACCCAACAATACAAAACTGTTTAAAGCATAAACTTTATTGTTACCACTATGCTGACGGAATTTAAAAAGAGCTACCTTGGTCGACCACGGCATTCATTTCTAGAAAATTAAAAAGCCAACACTTCAGTATAATTGAAATGATTTCAAAAGGAGTCAATAATATTTTTACTAGATGTAAATACAATGTATTACTTAAAAGACAGCACAACAATAAATGTGACGTCTCACTGCTTCAAAATGCACATGCATACGCATATGGTTTAACCAACAAACAGCTGTACAAAGCTCCGACAAACTTTGTTTAACTACCATCGACTACCATCGACAAGCATTTTGGTAGGGGATAGGTCTGATTTCTGATTGGGCGTCATTTTATTTATTCAATTGTGTAAGTTTGTAAAGTATACGTACACGAAATTCGGAGGTCACTTACCGCTTCCTTTTCAATGCATATATGATGTCGCCGTAAAACTTACCATAAAAATAACATGGATGAAGGTGAATATTGCCTTTGCTTTCATTTGGAAACGGCGAAAACTTACGATGATTATTTAGACTTCGAAAATAAGAACACAATAAGTGGTGAGTATGCATGCAATAAAAGTTTAGGTAGAAAAAAAAATAAAGCAATTTCAATCTGT
>CM037795.1:1631600-1668957 GCA_021229015.1 Solen grandis
GTTTTTTTTTTTTTTTTTTTTAAAAACCTTTTTTGTGAAGGCAACTCCGGGGTGAGAAAACCCAAAATTATAAAAATTTATCGTAATAACCCGTTTTGAAAAGTCCAAGTCGAGAAAATTTTATTTTTGTTTTTTTTTCCCCCCCGGGGGGGTTTTTTATAAAATTTTTAAAAAAATATCTCAATTTATTTGGGGTCCGATTAAAATGGGGTTTTTTTGAAAAAAAGTTCCTTTAAATAGCCCAAAAAAAAGATATTCCCAAAAAATTTTTTGGTATATAAAACTTTGGCTACAGGGGTTAAATTCAAACTCGAAAAAAAGTGAAAAAGGGAGGTCACCAAAAAGTCCCATTTTATTCAAGATGAATAGAAGAATTTTTTTTTTGCTAGATTTGCAAACATATACGACAAAAAATGGGGGGCGTTTTTTAAAATGCATGGTTTTTTCCGTACGATCAAACAAACCAAATTTTAAAAGTCAACATTTTAAAAGCTGACAAAAAGGTTTTTGAGCTCCTGACTTTATTTTTTGTCAATCTTCATCTTTTTTTTCACTTTAATGTTTTTTTAAAAAAAAAAAATCATAAAAAAAAAAAAACCCCCATAATACAAAGGTAAAGGGCTATACCATTATTATTTTTAAAGGGGAAAAATAGCCCAAAAAACAAAAAAAATTTTTTAAAATATATAACAAAAGTTTTAGTTTGTAGAGATTTTTCCATTGGTGTTTGTTTTTGAGATGGGGCTTTTTTGAAAAATTACCCAGTCCAAAGTTTTTCCTTTTTCAAACGGAAAAACCGTAGTTTCCTTTTTTTTCAGCTCCACCTTATTTTTTTAAAACTTCATTTTTTTTTTCACTTTTTATGTTTTTAAATAAAAAAAAAAATGATATAAATAACGATGAAAAAACAAAGGCAAGGGTTTAAAACCATTATTGTTATTTTTATCGGCACGAAATACTTAAATCAAAAATATTTTATAGAAAGTATAGAACAAAAATTTTGTTTTGGGAAAAATCTTTTCCCTTGGGGTTTTTTTTTTTTTGAAACGGGGGTTAATTTGGTTTAGTTTTTGAAGAAAGGCGAAAAATTACTTTTTAAGAAATTGAAAAAACCGTAGTTTCATGAACTTTTTGTCAAAAATTATGATTTTTCAGCTTAAGACACGAAAAGTGAAGGATGTAACTGCAAGGAATACTTTTTGGCCCCCTGATTATATTTCAGCATATTTAACGAAAATTTTTTAAAAAATCAAAAAAAATCGACAATTGATGTTTTAAGTTTTAAAATTTTCAAAAGCCCTGACCAATTGGCAAAAGTCCAAAAAATTTAAGTGATTCCGTCAACAAACGGCAATATTCATGTTTTTCGGAAAGGGCTTTTATACGAAAATCTAGCAATTGACGTAAGAGAAAAGGGGGGTTTTTGGGGGTTTGGGTTTCCCCGACCGGACTTCCTACGCAGGAAAGGGGCCGTGTTGAAAGGTAATTTTCGATCGTTTTTGAGAGAATGAGGTGCATTTAGGATGCAATGGTGTACCCGGGGCCGATAAGCCCATTGCCTTTGTTATAACGGCTTTTTTTCAAACTTTTATGGGCTTTCAGCCTCAAGTAGAATTA
The DNA here is from genome assembly GCA_021229015.1 of Solen grandis. Lineage (NCBI taxonomy): Eukaryota > Metazoa > Mollusca > Bivalvia > Adapedonta > Solenidae > Solen > Solen grandis. The sequence goes on from CM037795.1 coordinate 1,633,218, forward strand.
TTAGGTTTCGCATCGCGTGCGAAAACCATTGTTCTTTCTTCTGTTTCTTTTTTAGGTTTTCGCATCGCTTGCAAAACCAAAATTTTTCTTCTTCTGTTTTTTTTTTATTATTTTTATTTTTCTAACCCTTTTTGTGAACGGCATATCACCATGATAGAAAAAAGCCACAATTATGAAATTTTTACCAGTTCCTTATATTTTTCTGAACTTGATCCTAACGTTGAGAAAATTTTCATTTTTGTCTTATTTTTGCCGCTAGGGGGCGCTTTGAAAAAAATCTACAACTGCTAATAACTCTGTTATTTGACGTCCGATTCAGATGTGGGTTTTTGCATTGTATTTCTTGTCAAAAGCCTAATCAAATATGATAGGATTCAAAAATCTGCGTATATAAAACTTTTTGACTACGGAAGGTTGAAAGTTCGAACCTCGCAAAAAACAGTGAAAATGAGGGTAGGTCTACGAAAAAAGTGCCCATTTTTATTGGAATTGAGATAAAAGAATTTTGTTTGTTGCATATGATTCGCAAGACATATACGCACAAAATATATGGGGTGGCGAATTCGGGAAATGCATGGTTTGTCCACAGTACGCGGTCAAACTTAACCAATATTTTCGAAAAATCAACATTTTCAAAGCATGACTGTTAAGATTTTTTGCAGCTCCTGACTTTATTTTTAGTTCAATTTCTATGAAATTTTCACATTTAATGTAAAACTATGTTCTTAAGTGTCACATAATATAAAAAGTAAAAATGTATTGTAAAGGTCAAGGTCATATTAGGATAATTGTATATCAATTCGGCTTGAAATACCTCAAAATCAAGAAACAATTCATAAACAATATATGAACAAAAGATTTAGTTTTAGAAAAGTTCTTTCTAATGATGTTTAGATTTGAAAGATCGGACTTGATTTGGTCATTTTACGGCAGTCCAAAGTTTGATCCTTTTTTGCAATAATTGTTAATCAGTTTTTATGCTTCAAAATGTGATGTATAAGAAATAGAATGTTCGACTAGTGCGATTTGTATACTTAATTGAACTATTTGCCGCATTGCTAGGTACCTAATGGTAAAATTTTAATCAATTTTGTTTCTCATTTTGTCGCTAGGGGGCGCATAGCATGAAAGCACTTTTCTACTTATAATTCAAAATGTTGAAGTCTGATCCATATGCAGTTTGTTGCATTGTGTTCCTTGTTGATAGCCTAATAAAGTATGATAGTTTCTAGGTATGAGTGGATGAGTGGCTAAAAGATTTTGAGCTACTAACGGAAGGTTGAAAGTTCGAACCTCGCAAAAAACTGTGCAGATGAGGTAGGTCTATGAAAAACCTATCCATTTTTGTTAGAGATCAGATAGAAGAATTCTGCTTGCTGCAAATGATTTGCAAGACATAAACGCACAAAATATATGGGGTGGTGAATTTAAGAAATGCATGGTTTGTCCTCTAGAAATGGTCAAACTTCACTAAATTTTAGGAAAAATTAAAGTTTCAAAAACATGTTTTTTGTCGCTCCTGACTTTATTTTTTGTTCATTCTTCATGATATTTTCACACGTTATGCTTTCTTAAGTTTGAAAGGGCCCCACAATTAAAAAATTTAAAAAAAACATTGAAAAGGTCAAGGTCATATTACGATTACTGTGTTTTATTCGGCTCCAAATAGCTAAAAAAAATATGTCATTGAAAGTATATGAAGAAAAGTTTTAGTTCTTAAAGAGCCCTTTCCAGTGATGTTTCTTTTTTGAAGATCGGACTTGATTTGGCCATTTAACGGCAGTCCAAGTTTTGATCGTCTTTAGAACAATTGTAAATCAGTTTTTATGCTTCAAATTGCGATATATAAGGAATAGAATGTTTGACTAGTGTGAATTGTATACTTGATTGAACCATTTGCTGCATTACTAGGTACCTAATAGAAAATATTTACTCAATTTTGTTTCTCGTTTTGCCGCTAGGTGGCGCTTGGCTTTTAATCACTCTTTATATCTAAAATAATTGAAGTCTGATTTTATGCCATTTTTTGCATTCTGTTCCTTGGTGACATCAATTTGAAACAACACTAAAACTTAATGCGATATTTCATGAAAATGATAGTATTTCAATGCAACATTAGTTTGTAATAGTGTTGAATGGCATAATACATTTGCGCGTGTTATTTTAAACTGTTGTTTGTCATTTGCAATTCTTGTTTATCGCGTACAATTGTCGTATGTCGCCATCATAAAGCAACACACACATATAATTTTGCAGTACCGGAAGTCCATAAAAAAAGTTTTCAAGTTTGCGACTACATGACAGACAGGTAATACTTAAAAGTATTCTTCTTGGTAAAAGGTCTGCTTAAACATTGCGAAAAAAATGTTTGAAAGATCACTGTTAACAGTATTCAACAAGCCATTGAACGAAGAAATATGTTTTCAAAACATGCAACTCGTGACTTGTATGGAATTGCTTTCGTGAAAACTGATGATATCGCGACTACATAACTGACAGGTAATACTCAACAATATTCTTTTGGTAAAAAGTCTGCTAAAACATTGCGACAAAAATGTTTGGAAGATCGCTGTTAACAGTATTCAACAAGCAATTGAACGAAGAAATATGTTTTTTGAATCATGCGACTCGTTAACTGAGGTAAATTGCTTTTGCGAAAACCGATGATATCGCGATTGCGATTCTAGTTTTTTTTTTTTTTTCTAACCCTTTTTTGTGAACGGCATAGCTCCGAGGTGAGAAAAGCCACATCTATGAAACTTTTATCAGTAATAACCACGTATTTGAAGATGATCCTAACGTCGAGAAAATTTTCATCTTTGTTTTGATTTTCCCGCCAGGGGGCGTTTTATATGAAAATGTTTAATAAGCAATATCTCAATTATTTGAGGTCCGATTCAAATGCGGTTTTTGCACAATGTTCCTTGTAAATAGCCCAATAAAATATGATAGGTTCCAAAAATTTGCGTATATAAAACTTTCGTGCTACAGGAGGTTGAAAGTTCGAATCTCGCAAAAACTGTGAAATAAGGGTAGGTCTACCAAAAACGTGCCCATTTTATTCAGAGATGAGATAGAAGAATTTTGTTTGTTGCATATGATTTGCAAGACATATACGCACAAAATATATGGGTGGCGATTTTTAGAAATGCATGGTTTGTTCACAGTACGAGGTCAAACATAACCAATATTTTCGAAAAGTCAACATTTTAAAAGCATGACTTTTAAGGTTATTTGCAGCTCCTGACTTTATTTTTTGTTCAATCTTCATCATTTTTTCACTGTTAATGCATTTTTATAAAACAAATAAAATCATAGAAAAAAAAATCACCCATAATATGCAAAGGTCAAGGTCATATACCTATTATTATTAGTTATATCGGCATAAAATAGCTCCAAATCAAAAAATATTTTATAGAAAGTATATGAACAAAAGTTTTAGTTTGTGAAGAGATCTTTCCATTGGTGTTTAGTTTTTGAAGATCGGACTTCATTTGATCAAATTACCACAGTCCAAAGTTTGATCCTTTTATCAAACAAGTGTAAATCCGTATGTTTCCTCTTTTTTGCAGCTCCTGACCTTATTTTTTGTTCAATCTTCATTATTTTTTTCACTGTTTATGCATTTAAATAATAAAAATAAACTGATAGTAAATAACGATGAAAGTATGCAAAGGTCAAGGTCATAATACCGATTATTGTTATTTTTATCGGCACGAAATAGCTTCAAATCTAAAAATATTTTATAGAAAGTATATGAACAAAAGTTTTAGTTTGTGAAGAGATCTTTCCATTGGTGTTTAGTTTTTGAAGATCGGGGTTGAATTGGTTGAGTTATGACAGAAAGGCGAAAAGTGTACTTTTAACGAAATTGAAACGCTGTAGTTTCATGAACTTTGAGTCAAAACTTATGATTTCTTCAGCATTAAGACACTGAAAAGGAAGTGATGTATACTGCAAGGAATACTTTTTGGTCACGTGATTTTTCATGCATATTTAAGCAGAAATTATTTAAAAAATCATATAAAATCGACAAGTTGATGTTTGAAGTTGAAATTTGCAAGAATGCCGTAGACTACAATGTGCAAAATGTCCTGAAAAATTCAAGTGATTCCGTCAACAAACATGGCAGATATTCATGTTTTTCGGATAAGGGCTTGTATACGAAAATCTAGCAATTTGACGTAAGAGAAGAAGGCGGTTATTGGGTTGGTTACCCACGATCCGGACGTTCCTACGCAGGAAAGGGTGCCCGTGTTGAAAGGTGAATTGCGATGCGTATTTGAGAGAATGAGGTGCATTTTAGGATGCAATGGTGTACACCAGGACCGATAAGCACATTGCCTTTGTTATAACGCTTTCTTCAAACTTTTATTAGGCTTTCAGCCTCAAGTAGAATTATTAGGTTTCGCATCGCAGTGCGAAAACCTATTGTTCTTCTTCTGTTTCTTTTTTTTTTTTTTTATTTTCTAACCCTTTTTTGTGAACGGCATAGCTCCGAGGTGAGAAAAGCCACATCTATGAAACTTTTATCAGTAATAACCACGTATTTGAAGATGATCCTAACGTCGAGAAAATTTTCATCTTTGTTTTGATTTTCCCGCCAGGGGGCGTTTTATATGAAAATGTTTAATAAGCAATATCTCAATTATTTGAGGTCCGATTCAAATGCGGTTTTTGCACAATGTTCCTTGTAAATAGCCCAATAAAATATGATAGGTTCCAAAAATTTGCGTATATAAAACTTTCGTGCTACAGGAGGTTGAAAGTTCGAATCTCGCAAAAACTGTGAAATAAGGGTAGGTCTACCAAAAACGTGCCCATTTTATTCAGAGATGAGATAGAAGAATTTTGTTTGTTGCATATGATTTGCAAGACATATACGCACAAAATATATGGGGTGGCGATTTTTAGAAATGCATGGTTTGTTCACAGTACGAGGTCAAACATAACCAATATTTTCGAAAAGTCAACATTTTAAAAGCATGACTTTTAAGGTTATTTGCAGCTCCTGACTTTATTTTTTGTTCAATCTTCATCATTTTTTCACTGTTAATGCATTTTTATAAAACAAATAAAATCATAGAAAAAAAAATCACCCATAATATGCAAAGGTCAAGGTCATATACCTATTATTATTAGTTATATCGGCATAAAATAGCTCCAAATCAAAAAATATTTTATAGAAAGTATATGAACAAAAGTTTTAGTTTGTGAAGAGATCTTTCCATTGGTGTTTAGTTTTTGAAGATCGGACTTCATTTGATCAAATTACCACAGTCCAAAGTTTGATCCTTTTATCAAACAAGTGTAAATCCGTATGTTTCCTCTTTTTTGCAGCTCCTGACCTTATTTTTTGTTCAATCTTCATTATTTTTTCACTGTTTATGCATTTAAATAATAAAAATAAACTGATAGTAAATAACGATGAAAGTATGCAAAGGTCAAGGTCATAATACCGATTATTGTTATTTTTATCGGCACGAAATAGCTTCAAATCTAAAAATATTTTATAGAAAGTATATGAACAAAAGTTTTAGTTTGTGAAGAGATCTTTCCATTGGTGTTTAGTTTTTGAAGATCGGGGTTGAATTGGTTGAGTTATGACAGAAAGGCGAAAAGTGTACTTTTAACGAAATTGAAACGCTGTAGTTTATGATTTCTTCAGCATTAAGACACTGAAAAGTGAAGTGATGTTACTGCAAGGAATACTTGTTTGGTCACGTGATTATGATTTCATGCATATTTAAGCAGAAATTATTTAAAAAATCATATAAAATCGACAAGTTGATGTTTGAAGTTGAAATTTGCAAGAATGCCGTAGACTACAATGTGCAAAATGTCCTGAAAAATTCAAGTGATTCCGTCAACAAACATGGCAGATATTCATGTTTTTCGGATAAGGGCTTGTATACGAAAATCTAGCAATTTGACGTAAGAGAAGAAGGCGGTTATTGGGTTGGTTACCCACGATCCGGACGTTCCTACGCAGGAAAGGGTGCCCGTGTTGAAAGGTGAATTGCGATGCGTATTTGAGAGAATGAGGTGCATTTTAGGATGCAATGGTGTACACCAGGACCGATAAGCACATTGCCTTTGTTATAACGGCTTTCTTCAAACTTTTATTAGGGCTTTCAGCCTCAAGTAGAATTATTAGGTTTTCGCATCGCAGTGCGAAAACCTATTGTTCTTCTTCTGTTTCTTTTTTTTTTTTTTATTTTTCTAACCCTTTTTTGTGAACGGCATAGCTCCGAGGTGAGAAAAGCCACATCTATGAAACTTTTATCAGTAATAACCACGTATTTGAAGATGATCCTAACGTCGAGAAAATTTTCATCTTTGTTTTGATTTTCCCGCCAGGGGGCGTTTTATATGAAAATGTTTAATAAGCAATATCTCAATTATTTGAGGTCCGATTCAAATGCGGTTTTTGCACAATGTTCCTTGTAAATAGCCCAATAAAATATGATAGGTTCCAAAAATTTGCGTATATAAAACTTTCGTGCTACAGGAGGTTGAAAGTTCGAATCTCGCAAAAACTGTGAAATAAGGGTAGGTCTACCAAAAACGTGCCCATTTTATTCAGAGATGAGATAGAAGAATTTTGTTTGTTGCATATGATTTGCAAGACATATACGCACAAAATATATGGGGTGGCGATTTTTAGAAATGCATGGTTTGTTCACAGTACGAGGTCAAACATAACCAATATTTTCGAAAAGTCAACATTTTAAAAGCATGACTTTTAAGGTTATTTGCAGCTCCTGACTTTATTTTTTGTTCAATCTTCATCATTTTTTCACTGTTAATGCATTTTTATAAAACAAATAAAATCATAGAAAAAAAAATCACCCATAATATGCAAAGGTCAAGGTCATATACCTATTATTATTAGTTATATCGGCATAAAATAGCTCCAAATCAAAAAATTTTATAGAAAGTATATGAACAAAAGTTTTAGTTTGTGAAGAGATCTTTCCATTGGTGTTTAGTTTTTGAAGATCGGACTTCATTTGATCAAATTACCACAGTCCAAAGTTTGATCCTTTTATCAAACAAGTGTAAATCCGTATGTTTCCTCTTTTTGCAGCTCCTGACCTTATTTTTTGTTCAATCTTCATTATTTTTTCACTGTTTATGCATTTAAATAATAAAAATAAACTGATAGTAAATAACGATGAAAGTATGCAAAGGTCAAGGTCATAATACCGATTATTGTTATTTTTATCGGCACGAAATAGCTTCAAATCTAAAAATATTTTATAGAAAGTATATGAACAAAAGTTTTAGTTTGTGAAGAGATCTTTCCATTGGTGTTTAGTTTTTGAAGATCGGGGTTGAATTGGTTGAGTTATGACAGAAAGGCGAAAAGTGTACTTTTAACGAAATTGAAACGCTGTAGTTTCATGAACTTTGAGTCAAAACTTATGATTTCTTCAGCATTAAGACACTGAAAAGTGAAGTGATGTATACTGCAAGGAATACTTGTTTGGTCACGTGATTATGATTTCATGCATATTTAAGCAGAAATTATTTAAAAAATCATATAAAATCGACAAGTTGATGTTTGAAGTTGAAATTTGCAAGAATGCCGTAGACTACAATGTGCAAAATGTCCTGAAAAATTCAAGTGATTCCGTCAACAAACATGGCAGATATTCATGTTTTTCGGATAAGGGCTTGTATACGAAAATCTAGCAATTTGACGTAAGAGAAGAAGGCGGTTATTGGGTTGGTTACCCACGATCCGGACGTTCCTACGCAGGAAAGGGTGCCCGTGTTGAAAGGTGAATTGCGATGCGTATTTGAGAGAATGAGGTGCATTTTAGGATGCAATGGTGTACACCAGGACCGATAAGCACATTGCCTTTGTTATAACGGCTTTCTTCAAACTTTTATTAGGGCTTTCAGCCTCAAGTAGAATTATTAGGTTTTCGCATCGCAGTGCGAAAACCTATTGTTCTTCTTCTGTTTCTTTTTTAGGTTTTCGCATCGCTTGCGAAAACCTATTGTTCTTCTTCTGTTTTATTTTTATTATTATTATTTTTCTAACCCTTTTTTGTGAACGGCATATCACCATGATAGAAAAAAGCCACAATTATGAAATTTTTACCAGTTCCTTATATTTTTCTGAACTTGATCCTAACGTTGAGAAAATTTTCATTTTTGTCTTATTTTTGCCGCTAGGGGGCGCTTTGAAAAAAATCTACAACTGCTAATAACTCTGTTATTTGACGTCCGATTCAGATGTGGGTTTTTGCATTGTATTTCTTGTCAAAAGCCTAATCAAATATGATAGGATTCAAAAATCTGCGTATATAAAACTTTTTGACTACGGAAGGTTGAAAGTTCGAACCTCGCAAAAAACAGTGAAAATGAGGGTAGGTCTACGAAAAAAGTGCCCATTTTTATTGGAATTGAGATAAAAGAATTTTGTTTGTTGCATATGATTCGCAAGACATATACGCACAAAATATATGGGGTGGCGAATTCGGGAAATGCATGGTTTGTCCACAGTACGCGGTCAAACTTAACCAATATTTTCGAAAAATCAACATTTTCAAAGCATGACTGTTAAGATTTTTTGCAGCTCCTGACTTTATTTTTAGTTCAATTTCTATGAAATTTTCACATTTAATGTAAAACTATGTTCTTAAGTGTCACATAATATAAAAAGTAAAAATGTATTGTAAAGGTCAAGGTCATATTAGGATAATTGTATATCAATTCGGCTTGAAATACCTCAAAATCAAGAAACAATTCATAAACAATATATGAACAAAAGATTTAGTTTTAGAAAAGTTCTTTCTAATGATGTTTAGATTTGAAAGATCGGACTTGATTTGGTCATTTTACGGCAGTCCAAAGTTTGATCCTTTTTTGCAATAATTGTTAATCAGTTTTTATGCTTCAAAATGTGATGTATAAGAAATAGAATGTTCGACTAGTGCGATTTGTATACTTAATTGAACTATTTGCCGCATTGCTAGGTACCTAATGGTAAAATTTTAATCAATTTTGTTTCTCATTTTGTCGCTAGGGGGCGCATAGCATGAAAGCACTTTTCTACTTATAATTCAAAATGTTGAAGTCTGATCCATATGCAGTTTGTTGCATTGTGTTCCTTGTTGATAGCCTAATAAAGTATGATAGTTTCTAGGTATGAGTGGATGAGTGGCTAAAAGATTTTGAGCTACTAACGGAAGGTTGAAAGTTCGAACCTCGCAAAAAACTGTGCAGATGAGGGTAGGTCTATGAAAAACCTATCCATTTTTGTTAGAGATCAGATAGAAGAATTCTGCTTGCTGCAAATGATTTGCAAGACATAAACGCACAAAATATATGGGGTGGTGAATTTAAGAAATGCATGGTTTGTCCTCTAGAAATGGTCAAACTTCACTAAATTTTAGGAAAAATTAAAGTTTCAAAAACATGTTTTTTGTCGCTCCTGACTTTATTTTTTGTTCATTCTTCATGATATTTTCACACGTTATGCTTTCTTAAGTTTGAAAGGGCCCCACAATTAAAAAATTTAAAAAAAACATTGAAAAGGTCAAGGTCATATTACGATTACTGTGTTTTTATTCGGCTCCAAATAGCTAAAAAAAATATGTCATTGAAAGTATATGAAGAAAAGTTTTAGTTCTTAAAGAGCCCTTTCCAGTGATGTTTCTTTTTTGAAGATCGGACTTGATTTGGCCATTTAACGGCAGTCCAAGTTTTGATCGTCTTTAGAACAATTGTAAATCAGTTTTTATGCTTCAAATTGCGATATATAAGGAATAGAATGTTTGACTAGTGTGAATTGTATACTTGATTGAACCATTTGCTGCATTACTAGGTACCTAATAGAAAATATTTACTCAATTTTGTTTCTCGTTTTGCCGCTAGGTGGCGCTTGGCTTTTAATCACTCTTTATATCTAAAATAATTGAAGTCTGATTTTATGCCATTTTTTGCATTCTGTTCCTTGGTGACATCAATTTGAAACAACACTAAAACTTAATGCGATATTTCATGAAAATGATAGTATTTCAATGCAACATTAGTTTGTAATAGTGTTGAATGGCATAATACATTTGCGCGTGTTATTTTAAACTGTTGTTTGTCATTTGCAATTCTTGTTTATCGCGTACAATTGTCGTATGTCGCCATCATAAAGCAACACACACATATAATTTTGCAGTACCGGAAGTCCATAAAAAAAGTTTTCAAGTTTGCGACTACATGACAGACAGGTAATACTTAAAAGTATTCTTCTTGGTAAAAGGTCTGCTTAAACATTGCGAAAAAAATGTTTGAAAGATCACTGTTAACAGTATTCAACAAGCCATTGAACGAAGAAATATGTTTTCAAAACATGCAACTCGTGACTTGTATGGAATTGCTTTCGTGAAAACTGATGATATCGCGACTACATAACTGACAGGTAATACTCAACAATATTCTTTTGGGTAAAAAGTCTGCTAAAACATTGCGACAAAAATGTTTGGAAGATCGCTGTTAACAGTATTCAACAAGCAATTGAACGAAGAAATATGTTTTTTGAATCATGCGACTCGTTAACTGAGGTAAATTGCTTTTGCGAAAACCGATGATATCGCGATTGCGATTCTAGTTTTTTTTTTTTTTTTCTAACCCTTTTTTGTGAACGGCATAGCTCCGAGGTGAGAAAAGCCACATCTATGAAACTTTTATCAGTAATAACCACGTATTTGAAGATGATCCTAACGTCGAGAAAATTTTCATCTTTGTTTTGATTTTCCCGCCAGGGGGCGTTTTATATGAAAATGTTTAATAAGCAATATCTCAATTATTTGAGGTCCGATTCAAATGCGGTTTTTGCACAATGTTCCTTGTAAATAGCCCAATAAAATATGATAGGTTCCAAAAATTTGCGTATATAAAACTTTCGTGCTACAGGAGGTTGAAAGTTCGAATCTCGCAAAAACTGTGAAATAAGGGTAGGTCTACCAAAAACGTGCCCATTTTATTCAGAGATGAGATAGAAGAATTTTGTTTGTTGCATATGATTTGCAAGACATATACGCACAAAATATATGGGGTGGCGATTTTTAGAAATGCATGGTTTGTTCACAGTACGAGGTCAAACATAACCAATATTTTCGAAAAGTCAACATTTTAAAAGCATGACTTTTAAGGTTATTTGCAGCTCCTGACTTTATTTTTTGTTCAATCTTCATCATTTTTCACTGTTAATGCATTTTTATAAAACAAATAAAATCATAGAAAAAAAAATCACCCATAATATGCAAAGGTCAAGGTCATATACCTATTATTATTAGTTATATCGGCATAAAATAGCTCCAAATCAAAAAATATTTTATAGAAAGTATATGAACAAAAGTTTTAGTTTGTGAAGAGATCTTTCCATTGGTGTTTAGTTTTTGAAGATCGGACTTCATTTGATCAAATTACCACAGTCCAAAGTTTGATCCTTTTATCAAACAAGTGTAAATCCGTATGTTTCCTCTTTTTTGCAGCTCCTGACCTTATTTTTTGTTCAATCTTCATTATTTTTTCACTGTTTATGCATTTAAATAATAAAAATAAACTGATAGTAAATAACGATGAAAGTATGCAAAGGTCAAGGTCATAATACCGATTATTGTTATTTTTATCGGCACGAAATAGCTTCAAATCTAAAAATATTTTATAGAAAGTATATGAACAAAAGTTTTAGTTTGTGAAGAGATCTTTCCATTGGTGTTTAGTTTTTGAAGATCGGGGTTGAATTGGTTGAGTTATGACAGAAAGGCGAAAAGTGTACTTTTAACGAAATTGAAACGCTGTAGTTTCATGAACTTTGAGTCAAAACTTATGATTTCTTCAGCATTAAGACACTGAAAAGTGAAGTGATGTATACTGCAAGGAATACTTGTTTGGTCACGTGATTATGATTTCATGCATATTTAAGCAGAAATTATTTAAAAAATCATATAAAATCGACAAGTTGATGTTTGAAGTTGAAATTTGCAAGAATGCCGTAGACTACAATGTGCAAAATGTCCTGAAAAATTCAAGTGATTCCGTCAACAAACATGGCAGATATTCATGTTTTTCGGATAAGGGCTTGTATACGAAAATCTAGCAATTTGACGTAAGAGAAGAAGGCGGTTATTGGGTTGGTTACCCACGATCCGGACGTTCCTACGCAGGAAAGGGTGCCCGTGTTGAAAGGTGAATTGCGATGCGTATTTGAGAGAATGAGGTGCATTTTAGGATGCAATGGTGTACACCAGGACCGATAAGCACATTGCCTTTGTTATAACGGCTTTCTTCAAACTTTTATTAGGGCTTTCAGCCTCAAGTAGAATTATTAGGTTTTCGCATCGCAGTGCGAAAACCTATTGTTCTTCTTCTGTTTCTTTTTTTTTTTTTTATTTTTCTAACCCTTTTTTGTGAACGGCATAGCTCCGAGGTGAGAAAAGCCACATCTATGAAACTTTTATCAGTAATAACCACGTATTTGAAGATGATCCTAACGTCGAGAAAATTTTCATCTTTGTTTTGATTTTCCCGCCAGGGGCGTTTTATATGAAAATGTTTAATAAGCAATATCTCAATTATTTGAGGTCCGATTCAAATGCGGTTTTTGCACAATGTTCCTTGTAAATAGCCCAATAAAATATGATAGGTTCCAAAAATTTGCGTATATAAAACTTTCGTGCTACAGGAGGTTGAAAGTTCGAATCTCGCAAAAACTGTGAAATAAGGGTAGGTCTACCAAAAACGTGCCCATTTTATTCAGAGATGAGATAGAAGAATTTTGTTTGTTGCATATGATTTGCAAGACATATACGCACAAAATATATGGGGTGGCGATTTTTAGAAATGCATGGTTTGTTCACAGTACGAGGTCAAACATAACCAATATTTTCGAAAAGTCAACATTTTAAAAGCATGACTTTTAAGGTTATTTGCAGCTCCTGACTTTATTTTTTGTTCAATCTTCATCATTTTTTCACTGTTAATGCATTTTTATAAACAAATAAAATCATAGAAAAAAAAATCACCCATAATATGCAAAGGTCAAGGTCATATACCTATTTATTATTATTAATCGGCATAAAATAGCTCCAAATCAAAAATATTTTATAGAAAGTATATGAACAAAAGTTTTAGTTTGTGAAGAGATCTTTCCATTGGTGTTTAGTTTTTGAAGATCGGGGTTGAATTGGTTGAGTTATGACAGAAAGGCGAAAAGTGTACTTTTAACGAAATTGAAACGCTGTGTTTAATTTAATTTGGTCACGTTTTGATTTCATGCATATTTAAGCAGAAATTATTTAAAAAATCATATAAAATCGACAAGTTGATGTTTGAAGTTGAAATTTGCAAGAATGCCGTAGACTACAATGTGCAAAATGTCCTGAAAAATTCAAGTGATTCCGTCAACAAACATGGCAGATATTCATGTTTTTCGGATAAGGGCTTGTATACGAAAATCTAGCAATTTGACGTAAGAGAAGAAGGCGGTTATTGGGTTGGTTACCCACGATCCGGACGTTCCTACGCAGGAAAGGTGCCCGTGTTGAAAGGTGAATTGCGATGCGTATTTGAGAGAATGAGGTGCATTTTAGGATGCAATGGTGTACACCAGGACCGATAAGCACATTGCCTTTGTTATAACGGCTTTCTTCAAACTTTTATTAGGGCTTTCAGCCTCAAGTAGAATTATTAGGTTTTCGCATCGCAGTGCGAAAACCTATGTTCTTCTTCTGTTTCTTTTTTTTTTTTTTTTTTTTTTTCTAACCCTTTTTTGTGAACGCATAGCTCCGAGTGAAAAAGCCACATCTATGAAACTTTTATCAGTAATAACCACGTATTTGAAGATGATCCTAACGTCGAGAAAATTTTCATCTTTGTTTTGATTTTCCCGCCAGGGGCGTTTTATATGAAAATGTTTAATAAGCAATATCTCAATTATTTGAGGTCCGATTCAAATGCGGTTTTGCACAATGTTCCTTGTAAATAGCCCAATAAAATATGATAGGTTCCAAAAATTTGCGTATATAAAACTTTCGTGCTACAGGAGGTTGAAGTTCGAATCTCGCAAAAACTGTGAAATAAGGGTAGGTCTACCAAAAACGTGCCCATTTTATTCAGAGATGAGATAGAAGAATTTTGTTTGTTGCATATGATTTGCAAGACATATACGCACAAAATATATGGGGTGGCGATTTTTAGAAAGCATGGTTTGTTCACAGTACGAGGTCAAACATAACCAATATTTTCGAAAAGTCAACAAAGACATATACCTATTATTATTAGTTATATCGGAAGGTTATTTGCAGCTCCTGACTTTATTTTTTGTTCAATCTTCATCATTTTTTCACTGTTAATGCATTTTTATAAAACAAATAAAATCATAGAAAAAAAAATCACCCATAATATGCAAAGGTCAAGGTCATATACCTATTATTATTAGTTATATCGGCATAAAATAGCTCCAAATCAAAAAATATTTTATAGAAAGTATATGAACAAAAGTTTTAGTTTGTGAAGAGATCTTTCCATTGGTGTTTAGTTTTTGAAGATCGGACTTCATTTGATCAAATTACCACAGTCCAAAGTTTGATCCTTTTATCAAACAAGTGTAAATCCGTATGTTTCCTCTTTTTTGCAGCTCCTGACCTTATTTTTTGTTCAATCTTCATTATTTTTTCACTGTTTATGCATTTAAATAATAAAAATAAACTGATAGTAAATAACGATGAAAGTATGCAAAGGTCAAGGTCATAATACCGATTATTGTTATTTTTATCGGCACGAAATAGCTTCAAATCTAAAAATATTTTATAGAAAGTATATGAACAAAAGTTTTAGTTTGTGAAGAGATCTTTCCATTGTGTTTAGTTTTTGAAGATCGGGGTTGAATTGGTTGAGTTATGACAGAAAGGCGAAAAGTGTACTTTTAAACGAAATTGAAAACGCTGTAGTTTCATGAACTTTGAGTCAAAACTTATGATTTTCTTCAGCATTAAGACACTGAAAAGTGAAGTGATGTATACTGCAAGGAATACTTGTTTGGTCACGTGATTATGATTTCATGCATATTTAAGCAGAAATTATTTAAAAAATCATATAAAATCGACAAGTTGATGTTTGAAGTTGAAATTTGCAAGAATGCCGTAGACTACAATGTGCAAAATGTCCTGAAAAATTCAAGTGATTCCGTCAACAAACATGGCAGATATTCATGTTTTTCGGATAAGGGGGTGTATACGAAAATCTAGCAATTTGACGTAAGAGAAGAAGGCGGTTATTGGGTTGGTTACCCACGATCCGGACGTTCCTACGCAGGAAAGGGTGCCCGTGTTGAAAGGTGAATTGCGATGCGTATTTGAGAGAATGAGGTGCATTTTAGGATGCAATGGTGTACACCAGGACCGATAAGCACATTGCCTTTGTTATAACGGCTTTCTTCAAACTTTTATTAGGGCTTTCAGCCTCAAGTAGAATTATTAGGTTTTCGCATCGCAGTGCGAAAACCTATTGTTCTTCTTCTGTTTCTTTTTTTTTTTTTTTTTTTTTTCTAACCCTTTTTTGTGAACGGCATAGCTCCGAGGTGAGAAAAGCCACATCTATGAAACTTTTATCAGTAATAACCACGTATTTGAAGATGATCCTAACGTCGAGAAAATTTTCATCTTTGTTTTGATTTTCCCGCCAGGGGGCGTTTTATATGAAAATGTTTAATAAGCAATATCTCAATTATTTGAGGTCCGATTCAAATGCGGTTTTTGCACAATGTTCCTTGTAAATAGCCCAATAAAATATGATAGGTTCCAAAAATTTGCGTATATAAAACTTTCGTGCTACAGGAGGTTGAAGTTCGAATCTCGCAAAAACTGTGAAATAAGGGTAGGTCTACCAAAAACGTGCCCATTTTATTCAGAGATGAGATAGAAGAATTTTGTTTGTTGCATATGATTTGCAAGACATATACGCACAAAATATATGGGGTGGCGATTTTTAGAAATGCATGGTTTGTTCACAGTACGAGTCAAACATAACCAATATTTTCGAAAAGTCAACATTTTAAAAGCATGACTTTTAAGGTTATTTGCAGCTCCTGACTTTATTTTTGTTCAATCTTCATCATTTTTTCACTGTTAATCATTTTTATAAAAACAAATAAAATCATAGAAAAAAAAATCACCCATAATATGCAAAGGTCAAGGTCATATACCTATTATTATTATTATATCGGCATAAAATAGCTCCAAATCAAAAAATATTTTATAGAAAGTATATGAACAAAAGTTTTAGTTTGTGAAAGATCTTTCCATTGGTGTTTAGTTTTTGAAGATCGGACTTCATTTGATCAAATTACCACAGTCCAAAGTTTGATCCTTTTATCAAACAAGTGTAAATCCTTATGTTATCCTCTTGTATTTGCAGCCTCCTTGACCACTTAATTTTTTTGTTCAATCTTCATTATTTTTTCACTGTTTATGCATTTAAATAATAAAAATAAACTGATAGTAAATAACGATGAAAGTATGCAAAGGTCAAGGTCATAATACCGATTATTGTTATTTTTATCGGCACGAAATAGCTTCAAATCTAAAATATTTTATAGAAAGTATATGAACAAAAGTTTTAGTTTGTGAAGAGATCTTTCCATTGGTGTTTTAGTTTTTGAAGATCGGGGTTTAGTTGAATTGGTTGAGTTATGACAGAAAGGCGAAAAGTGTACTTTTAAACGAAATTGAAACGCTGTAGTTTCATGAACTTAAAATATGTATACTGCAAGGAATACTTGTTTGGTCACGTGATTATGATTTCATGCATATTTAAGCAGAAATTATTTAAAAAATCATATAAAATCGACAAGTTGATGTTTGAAGTTGAAATTTGCAAGAATGCCGTAGACTACAATGTGCAAAATGTCCTGAAAAATTCAAGTGATTCCGTCAACAAACATGGCAGATATTCATGTTTTTCGGATAAGGGCTTGTATACGAAAATCTAGCAATTTGACGTAAGAGAAGAAGGCGGTTATTGGGTTGGTTACCCACGATCCGGACGTTCCTACGCAGGAAAGGGTGCCCGTGTTGAAAGGTGAATTGCGATGCGTATTTGAGAGA
The DNA here is from genome assembly GCA_021229015.1 of Solen grandis. Classification (NCBI taxonomy): domain Eukaryota; kingdom Metazoa; phylum Mollusca; class Bivalvia; order Adapedonta; family Solenidae; genus Solen; species Solen grandis. The sequence goes on from CM037795.1 coordinate 1,650,335, forward strand.
ATGAGGTGCATTTTAGGATGCAATGGTGTACACCAGGACCGATAAGCACATTGCCTTTGTTATAACGGCTTTCTTCAAACTTTTATTAGGGCTTTCAGCCTCAAGTAGAATTATTAGGTTTTCGCATCGCAGTGCGAAAACCTATTGTTCTTCTTCTGTTTCTTTTTTTTTTTTTTTTTTATTTTTCTAACCCTTTTTTGTGAACGGCATAGCTCCGAGGTGAGAAAAGCCACATCTATGAAACTTTTATCAGTAATAACCACGTATTTGAAGATGATCCTAACGTCGAGAAAATTTTCATCTTTGTTTTGATTTTCCCGCCAGGGGGCGTTTTATATGAAAATGTTTAATAAGCAATATCTCAATTATTTGAGGTCCGATTCAAATGCGGTTTTTGCACAATGTTCCTTGTAAATAGCCCAATAAAATATGATAGGTTCCAAAAATTTGCGTATATAAAACTTTCGTGCTACAGGAGGTTGAAGTTCGAATCTCGCAAAAACTGTGAAATAAGGGTAGGTCTACCAAAAACGTGCCCATTTTATTCAGAGATGAGATAGAAGAATTTTGTTTGTTGCATATGATTTGCAAGACATATACGCACAAAATATATGGGGTGGCGATTTTTAGAAATGCATGGTTTGTTCACAGTACGAGGTCAAACATAACCAATATTTTCGAAAAGTCAACATTTTAAAAGCATGACTTTTAAGGTTATTTGCAGCTCCTGACTTTATTTTTTGTTCAATCTTCATCATTTTTTCACTGTTAATGCATTTTTATAAAACAAATAAAATCATAGAAAAAAAAATCACCCATAATATGCAAAGGTCAAGGTCATATACCTATTATTATTAGTTATATCGGCATAAAATAGCTCCAAATCAAAAAATATTTTATAGAAAGTATATGAACAAAAGTTTTAGTTTGTGAAGAGATCTTTCCATTGGTGTTTAGTTTTTGAAGATCGGACTTCATTTGATCAAATTACCACAGTCCAAAGTTTGATCCTTTTATCAAACAAGTGTAAATCCGTATTTTCCTCTTTTTTGCAGCTCCTGACCTTATTTTTTGTTCAATCTTCATTATTTTTTCACTGTTTATGCATTTAAATAATAAATAAAACGTAGTAAATAACGATGAAATATGCAAAGGTCAAGGTCATAATACCGATTATTGTTATTTTTATCGGCACGAAATAGCTTCAAATCTAAAAATATTTTATAGAAAGTATATGAACAAAAGTTTTAGTTTGTGAAGAGTCTTTCCATTGGTGTTTAGTTTTTGAAGATCGGTTCAATTTGATCAATACAAGCGCAAAGTGTACTTTTAAAACAATGTAAACCGTATGTTTCATCTTTTGAGTCAAGAACTTATTATTTTTCAAGCATTAAGAATAAAAATAATGATAGTATAACTGAAGGAAATCAGTATAATACCGATTATTGATTTTATGCATATTTAAGCAGAAATTATTTAAAAAATCATATAAAATCGACAAGTTGATGTTTGAAGTTGAAATTTGCAAGAATGCCGTAGACTACAATGTGCAAAATGTCCTGAAAAATTCAAGTGATTCCGTCAACAAACATGGCAGATATTCATGTTTTTCGGATAAGGGCTTGTATACGAAAATCTAGCAATTTGACGTAAGAGAAGAAGGCGGTTATTGGGTTGGTTACCCACGATCCGGACGTTCCTACGCAGGAAAGGGTGCCCGTGTTGAAAGGTGAATTGCGATGCGTATTTGAGAGAATGAGGTGCATTTTAGGATGCAATGGTGTACACCAGGACCGATAAGCACATTGCCTTTGTTATAACGGCTTTCTTCAAACTTTTATTAGGGCTTTCAGCCTCAAGTAGAATTATTAGGTTTTCGCATCGCAGTGCGAAAACCTATTGTTCTTCTTCTTTTTTTTTTTTTTTTTTTTTTTATTTTTCTAACCCTTTTTTGTGAACGGCATAGCTCCGAGGTGAGAAAAGCCACATCTATGAAACTTTTATCAGTAATAACCACGTATTTGAAGATGATCCTAACGTCGAGAAAATTTTCATCTTTGTTTTGATTTTCCCGCCAGGGGGCGTTTTATATGAAAATGTTTAATAAGCAATATCTCAATTATTTGAGGTCCGATTCAAATGCGGTTTTTGCACAATGTTCCTTGTAAATAGCCCAATAAAATATGATAGGTTCCAAAAATTTGCGTATATAAAACTTTCGTGCTACAGGAGGTTGAAGTTCGAATCTCGCAAAAACTGTGAAATAAGGGTAGGTCTACCAAAAACGTGCCCATTTTATTCAGAGATGAGATAGAAGAATTTTGTTTGTTGCATATGATTTGCAAGACATATACGCACAAAATATATGGGTGGCGATTTTTAGAAATGCATGGTTTGTTCACAGTACGAGGTCAAACATAACCAATATTTTCGAAAAGTCAACATTTTAAAAGCATGACTTTTAAGGTTATTTGCAGCTCCTGACTTTATTTTTTGTTCAATCTTCATCATTTTTTCACTGTTAATGCATTTTTATAAAACAAATAAAATCATAGAAAAAAAAATCACCCATAATATGCAAAGGTCAAGGTCATATACCTATTTATTATTAGTTATATCGGCATAAAATAGCTCCAAATCAAAAAATATTTTATAGAAAGTATATGAACAAAAGTTTTAGTTTGTGAAGAGATCTTTCCATTGGTGTTTAGTTTTTGAAGATCGGACTTCATTTGATCAAATTACCACAGTCCAAAGTTTGATCCTTTTATCAAACAAGTGTAAATCCGTATGTTTCCTCTTTTTTGCAGCTCCTGACCTTATTTTTTGTTCAATCTTCATTATTTTTTCACTGTTTATGCATTTAAATAATAAAAATAAACTGATAGTAAATAACGATGAAAGTATGCAAAGGTCAAGGTCATAATACCGATTATTGTTATTTTTATCGGCACGAAATAGCTTCAAATCTAAAAATATTTTATAGAAAGTATATGAACAAAAGTTTTAGTTTGTGAAGAGATCTTTCCATTGGTGTTTAGTTTTTGAAGATCGGGGTTGAATTGGTTGAGTTATGACAGAAAGGCGAAAATGATACTTTTAATGATAGATAAAATTTTTTTGGTCACGTGATTATGATTTCATGCATATTTAAGCAGAAATTATTTAAAAAATCATATAAAATCGACAAGTTGATGTTTGAAGTTGAAATTTGCAAGAATGCCGTAGACTACAATGTGCAAAATGTCCTGAAAAATTCAAGTGATTCCGTCAACAAACATGGCAGATATTCATGTTTTTCGGATAAGGGCTTGTATACGAAAATCTAGCAATTTGACGTAAGAGAAGAAGGCGGTTATTGGGTTGGTTACCCACGATCCGGACGTTCCTACGCAGGAAAGGGTGCCCGTGTTGAAAGGTGAATTGCGATGCGTATTTGAGAGAATGAGGTGCATTTTAGGATGCAATGGTGTACACCAGGACCGATAAGCACATTGCCTTTGTTATAACGGCTTTCTTCAAACTTTTATTAGGGCTTTCAGCCTCAAGTAGAATTATTAGGTTTTCGCATCGCAGTGCGAAAACCTATTGTTCTTCTTCTGTTTCTTTTTTTTTTTTTTTTTTTTCTAACCCTTTTTTGTGAACGGCATAGCTCCGAGGTGAGAAAAGCCACATCTATGAAACTTTTATCAGTAATAACCACGTATTTGAAGATGATCCTAACGTCGAGAAAATTTTCATCTTTGTTTTGATTTTCCCGCCAGGGGGCGTTTTATATGAAAATGTTTAATAAGCAATATCTCAATTATTTGAGGTCCGATTCAAATGCGGTTTTTGCACAATGTTCCTTGTAAATAGCCCAATAAAATATGATAGGTTCCAAAAATTTGCGTATATAAAACTTTCGTGCTACAGGAGGTTGAAAGTTCGAATCTCGCAAAAACTGTGAAATAAGGGTAGGTCTACCAAAAACGTGCCCATTTTATTCAGAGATGAGATAGAAGAATTTTGTTTGTTGCATATGATTTGCAAGACATATACGCACAAAATATATGGGGTGGCGATTTTTAGAAATGCATGGTTTGTTCACAGTACGAGGTCAAACATAACCAATATTTTCGAAAAGTCAACATTTTAAAAGCATGACTTTTAAGGTTATTTGCAGCTCCTGACTTTATTTTTTGTTCAATCTTCATCATTTTTTCACTGTTAATGCATTTTTATAAAACAAATAAAATCATAGAAAAAAAAATCACCCATAATATGCAAAGGTCAAGGTCATATACCTATTATTATTAGTTATATCGGCATAAAATAGCTCCAAATCAAAAAATATTTTATAGAAAGTATATGAACAAAAGTTTTAGTTTGTGAAGAGATCTTTCCATTGGTGTTTAGTTTTTGAAGATCGGACTTCATTTGATCAAATTACCACAGTCCAAAGTTTGATCCTTTTATCAAACAAGTGTAAATCCGTATGTTTCCTCTTTTTTTGCAGCTCCTGACCTTATTTTTTGTTCAATCTTCATTATTTTTTCACTGTTTATGCATTTAAATAATAAAAATAAACTGATAGTAAATAACGATGAAAGTATGCAAAGGTCAAGGTCATAATACCGATTATTGTTATTTTTATCGGCACGAAATAGCTTCAAATCTAAAAATATTTTATAGAAAGTATATGAACAAAAGTTTTAGTTTGTGAAGAGATCTTTCCATTGGTGTTTAGTTTTTGAAGATCGGGGTTGAATTGGTTGAGTTATGACAGAAAGGCGAAAAGTGTACTTTTAACGAAATTGAAACGCTGTAGTTTCATGAACTTTGAGTCAAAACTTATGATTTCTTCAGCATTAAGACACTGAAAAGTGAAGTGATGTATACTGCAAGGAATACTTGTTTGGTCACGTGATTATGATTTCATGCATATTTAAGCAGAAATTATTTAAAAAATCATATAAAATCGACAAGTTGATGTTTGAAGTTGAAATTTGCAAGAATGCCGTAGACTACAATGTGCAAAATGTCCTGAAAAATTCAAGTGATTCCGTCAACAAACATGGCAGATATTCATGTTTTTCGGATAAGGGCTTGTATACGAAAATCTAGCAATTTGACGTAAGAGAAGAAGGCGGTTATTGGGTTGGTTACCCACGATCCGGACGTTCCTACGCAGGAAAGGGTGCCCGTGTTGAAAGGTGAATTGCGATGCGTATTTGAGAGAATGAGGTGCATTTTAGGATGCAATGGTGTACACCAGGACCGATAAGCACATTGCCTTTGTTATAACGGCTTTCTTCAAACTTTTATTAGGGCTTTCAGCCTCAAGTAGAATTATTAGGTTTTCGCATCGCAGTGCGAAAACCTATTGTTCTTCTTCTGTTTCTTTTTTTAGGTTTTCGCATCGCTTGCGAAAACCTATTGTTCTTCTTCTGTTTTATTTTTATTATTATTATTTTTCTAACCCTTTTTTGTGAACGGCATATCACCATGATAGAAAAAAGCCACAATTATGAAATTTTTACCAGTTCCTTATATTTATCTGACCTTGATCCTAACGTTGAGAAATTTTTCATTTTTGTCTTTTTTTTGCCGCTAGGGGGCGCTTTGAAAAAAATCAACAAATGCTAATAACTCTGTTATTTGAGGTCCGATTCAGATGTGGTTTTTGCATTGTGTTCCTTGTCAAAATCCTAATCAAATATGATAGGTTTCAAAAATCTGCGTATATAAAACTTTTTGACTACGGAAGGTTGAACGTTCGAACCTCGCAAAAAACAGTGAAAATGAGGGTAGGTCTACGAAAAAAGTGCCCATTTTTATTGGAATTGAGATAAAAGAATTTTGTTTGTTGCATATGATTCGCAAGACATATACGCACAAAATATATGGGGTGGCGAATTCGGGAAATGCATGGTTTGTCCACAGTACGCGGTCAAACTTAACCAATATTTTCGAAAAATCAACATTTTCAAAGCATGACTGTTAAGATTTTTTGCAGCTCCTGACTTTATTTTAGTTCAATTTCTATGAAATTTTCACATTTTATGTAAAACTATGTTCTTAAGTGTCACATAATATAAAAAGTAAAAATGTATTGTAAAGGTCAAGGTCATATTAGGATAATTGTATATCAATTCGGCTTGAAATAGCTCAAAATCAAAAAACAATTCATAAACAATTTATGAACAAAAGATTTAGTTTTAGAAAAGTTCTTTCTAATGATGTTTAGATTTTGAAGATCGGACTTGATTTGGTCATTTTACGGCAGTCCAAATTTGATCCTTTTTTTCGAATAATTGTAAATCAGGTTTTATGTTTCAAATTTTGATACATAAGAATAAAAAGTTTAATTTGTGCGACTTGTATACTTGATTGAACTATTTACTGCTTTGCTAGGTACCTAATGGTAAAATTTTAATCTATTTTCTTTCTCTTTTTGCCGCTAGGGGCGCTTTTCTTGAAATCATTCTTTTGCTTATAACTCAAAAAGTTGAAGGTCGGTTCGAATGCGGTTTTTTGCATTCTGTTCCCTGTTGATAGCCTAATAACATTTGATAGGAATCGAGAGTCCGTGTGGCTGAAAGCTTTTGAGCTACGGAAGGTTGAATGTTCGAACCTCGCGAAAAAAAAAACAATAAAAAAAACCTGTGCAAATGAGGGTAGGTCTACGAAAAACCTATCCGTTTTTTTTTTAGAAATCAGATTGAAGAATTCCGTCTCCTGCATACCATTCGAAAGACGTATACACACAAAATATATGGGGTGGCGATTTTAAGAAATGCGTGGTTTGTCCACTAGAAACGGTCAAACTTCACTTAAATTTAGGAAAAATTATAATTCCAAAAACATGTTTTTTTTGTCGCTCCTGGCTTTATGTTTTGTTTATTCGTCATGAAATTTTTACACGTTATGGTTTGTTAAGTTTGAAAGGGCCTCACAATTAAAAAGTTAACATATATGGGGTGGCGAATTTAAGAAATGCATGCTTTGTCCTCTAGAAATGGTCAAACTTCACTAAATTTTAGGAAAAATTAAAATTTCTAAAACATGTTTTTGTCGCTCCTGACTTTATTTTTTGTTCATTCTTCATGATATTTTAACAAGTTATGTATTGTTATGTCTGAAAGGACCTTACAATTAAAAAGGTAAAAAGATATTGCAAAGTTCAAGGGCATATTACGATTATTGTGTTTTTATTTGGCTCCAAATAGCTCCAAAACAAAAAATATTTCATTGAAAGTATATTAACAAAAGTTTTACTTCTTAAAGAGCCCTTTCCAGTGATGTTAAGTTTTTGAAGATCGGACTTGATTTAGTCATTTTACGGCGATTAGCTTGAAATCACTATTAATAATTAAAAAAAATGAAGTCTGATTTTTATGCGATTTTTTTTGCTTTCTGTTCTTCGGTGACATGAATTTGAAATGACTCAAAAAAGATAATGCGATATTTTATTAAAATGATAGTAATTCAATGCAACAGTTGTTCGTAATAGTGTTGAGTGGCATATTGCATTGTCGTGTGTCATTTTATACTGTTGTTTGTCGTTTGCAATTGTTGTTTATCGAATACAATTGTCATTTGTCTCCATCATAAAGCAAAACACACATATAACATTGCAGTACCCGAAGTCCGTAAAAAAGTTTTCAAGTTTACGACTACATAACACACAGGTAATACTCAAAAGTATTCTTCTTGGTAAAAAGTCTGATTATACATTGCGACAAAAATGTTTGAAAGATCACTGTTTACAGTATAAACAAGCAATTGAACGAAGAAATATTTTTCGAATCATGCGACTCGTGAACTGAATGGAATTGCTTTTGCGAAAACCGATGATATCGCGATTGCGATTCTAGTTTTTTTTTATTTTTCTAACCCTTTTTTGTGAACGGCATAGCTCCGAGGTGAGAAAAGCCACATCTATGAAACTTTTATCAGTAATAACCACGTATTTGAAGATGATCCTAACGTCGAGAAAATTTTCATCTTTGTTTTGATTTTCCCGCCAGGGGGCGTTTTATATGAAAATGTTTAATAAGCAATATCTCAATTATTTGAGGTCCGATTCAAATGCGGTTTTTGCACAATGTTCCTTGTAAATAGCCCAATAAAATATGATAGGTTCCAAAAATTTGCGTATATAAAACTTTCGTGCTACAGGAGGTTGAAAGTTCGAATCTCGCAAAAACTGTGAAATAAGGGTAGGTCTACCAAAAACGTGCCCATTTTATTCAGAGATGAGATAGAAGAATTTTGTTTGTTGCATATGATTTGCAAGACATATACGCACAAAATATATGGGGTGGCGATTTTTAGAAATGCATGGTTTGTTCACAGTACGAGGTCAAACATAACCAATATTTTCGAAAAGTCAACATTTTAAAAGCATGACTTTTAAGGTTATTTGCAGCTCCTGACTTTATTTTTTGTTCAATCTTCATCATTTTTTCACTGTTAATGCATTTTTATAAAACAAATAAAATCATAGAAAAAAAAATCACCCATAATATGCAAAGGTCAAGGTCATATACCTATTATTATTAGTTATATCGGCATAAAATAGCTCCAAATCAAAAAATATTTTATAGAAAGTATATGAACAAAAGTTTTAGTTTGTGAAGAGATCTTTCCATTGGTGTTTAGTTTTTGAAGATCGGACTTCATTTGATCAAATTACCACAGTCCAAAGTTTGATCCTTTTATCAAACAAGTGTAAATCCGTATGTTTCCTCTTTTTTGCAGCTCCTGACCTTATTTTTTGTTCAATCTTCATTATTTTTTCACTGTTTATGCATTTAAATAATAAAAATAAACTGATAGTAAATAACGATGAAAGTATGCAAAGGTCAAGGTCATAATACCGATTATTGTTATTTTTATCGGCACGAAATAGCTTCAAATCTAAAAATATTTTATAGAAAGTATATGAACAAAAGTTTTAGTTTGTGAAGAGATCTTTCCATTGGTGTTTAGTTTTTGAAGATCGGGGTTGAATTGGTTGAGTTATGACAGAAAGGCGAAAAGTGTACTTTTAACGAAATTGAAACGCTGTAGTTTCATGAACTTTGAGTCAAAACTTATGATTTCTTCAGCATTAAGACACTGAAAAGTGAAGTGATGTATACTGCAAGGAATACTTGTTTGGTCACGTGATTATGATTTCATGCATATTTAAGCAGAAATTATTTAAAAAATCATATAAAATCGACAAGTTGATGTTTGAAGTTGAAATTTGCAAGAATGCCGTAGACTACAATGTGCAAAATGTCCTGAAAAATTCAAGTGATTCCGTCAACAAACATGGCAGATATTCATTTTTTCGGATAAGGGCTTGTATACGAAAATCTAGCAATTTGACGTAAGAGAAGAAGGCGGTTATTGGGTTGGTTACCCACGATCCGGACGTTCCTACGCAGGAAAGGGTGCCCGTGTTGAAAGGTGAATTGCGATGCGTATTTGAGAGAATGAGGTGCATTTTAGGATGCAATGGTGTACACCAGGACCGATAAGCACATTGCCTTTGTTATAACGGCTTTCTTCAAACTTTTATTAGGGCTTTCAGCCTCAAGTAGAATTATTAGGTTTTCGCATCGCAGTGCGAAAACCTATTGTTCTTCTTCTGTTTCTTTTTTTTTTTTTTATTTTTCTAACCCTTTTTTGTGAACGGCATAGCTCCGAGGTGAGAAAAGCCACATCTATGAAACTTTTATCAGTAATAACCACGTATTTGAAGATGATCCTAACGTCGAGAAAATTTTCATCTTTGTTTTGATTTTCCCGCCAGGGGGCGTTTTATATGAAAATGTTTAATAAGCAATATCTCAATTATTTGAGGTCCGATTCAAATGCGGTTTTTGCACAATGTTCCTTGTAAATAGCCCAATAAAATATGATAGGTTCCAAAAATTTGCGTATATAAAACTTTCGTGCTACAGGAGGTTGAAAGTTCGAATCTCGCAAAAACTGTGAAATAAGGGTAGGTCTACCAAAAACGTGCCCATTTTATTCAGAGATGAGATAGAAGAATTTTGTTTGTTGCATATGATTTGCAAGACATATACGCACAAAATATATGGGGTGGCGATTTTTAGAAATGCATGGTTTGTTCACAGTACGAGGTCAAACATAACCAATATTTTCGAAAAGTCAACATTTTAAAAGCATGACTTTTAAGGTTATTTGCAGCTCCTGACTTTATTTTTTGTTCAATCTTCATCATTTTTTCACTGTTAATGCATTTTTATAAAACAAATAAAATCATAGAAAAAAAAATCACCCATAATATGCAAAGGTCAAGGTCATATACCTATTATTATTAGTTATATCGGCATAAAATAGCTCCAAATCAAAAAATATTTTATAGAAAGTATATGAACAAAAGTTTTAGTTTGTGAAGAGATCTTTCCATTGGTGTTTAGTTTTTGAAGATCGGACTTCATTTGATCAAATTACCACAGTCCAAAGTTTGATCCTTTTATCAAACAAGTGTAAATCCGTATGTTTCCTCTTTTTGCAGCTCCTGACCTATTTTTTGTTCAATCTTCATTATTTTTTCACTGTTTATGCATTTAAATAATAAAATAACTGATAGTAAATAACGATGAAAGTATGCAAAGTCAAGGTCATAATACCGATTTGTTATTTTTATCGGCACGAAATAGCTTCAAATCTAAAAATATTTATAGAAAGTATATAACAAAGTTTTAGTTTGTGAAGAGATCTTTCCATTGGTGTTTAGTTTTTGAAGATCGGGTTGAATTGGTTGAGTTATGCAGAAAGGCGAAAAGTGTACTTTAACGAAATTGAAACGCTGTAGTTTCATGAACTTTGAGTCAAAACTTATGATTTCTTCAGCATTAAGACACTGAAAAGTGAAGTGATGTATACTGCAAGGAATACTTTTGGTCACGTGATTATGATTCATGCATATTTAAGCAGAAATTATTTAAAAATCATATAAAATCGACAAGTTGATGTTTGAAGTTGAAATTTGCAAGAATGCCGAGACTACAATGTGCAAAATGTCCTGAAAAATTCAGTGATTCCGTCAACAAACATGGCAGATATTCATGTTTTTCGGATAAGGGCTTGTATACGAAAATCTAGCAATTTGACGTAAGAGAAGAAGGCGTTATTGGTTGGTTACCCACGATCCGGACGTTCCTACGCAGGAAGGGTGCCCGTGTTGAAAGGTGAATTGCGATGCGTATTTGAAGAATGAGGTGCATTTTAGGATGCAAGGTGTACACCAGGACCGATAAGCACATTGCCTTTGTTATAACGCTTTCTTCAAACTTTTATTAGGCTTTCAGCCTCAAGTAGAATTATTAGGTTTTCGCATCGCAGTGCGAAAACCTATTGTTCTTCTTCTGTTTTTTTTTTTTTTTTTTTTTTTCTAACCCTTTTTTGTGAACGGCATAGCTCCGAGGTGAGAAAGCCACATCTAGAAACTTTTATCAGTAATAACCACGTATTTGAAGATGATCCTAACGTCGAGAAAATTTTCATCTTTGTTTTGATTTTCCCGCCAGGGGCGTTTATATGAAAATGTTTAATAAGCAATATCTCAATTATTTGAGGTCCGATTCAAATGCGTTTTTGCACAATGTTCCTTGTAAATAGCCCAATAAATATGATAGGTTCCAAAAATTTGCGTATATAAAACTTTCGTGCTACAGGAGGTTGAAAGTTCGAATCTCGCAAAAACTGTGAAATAAGGGTAGGTCTACCAAAAACGTGCCCATTTTATTCAGAGATGAGATAGAAGAATTTGTTTGTTGCATATGATTGCAAGACATTACGCACAAAATATTGGGGTGGCGATTTTTAGAATGCATGGTTTGTTCACAGTACGAGTCAAACATAACCAATATTTTCGAAAAGTCAACATTTTAAAAGCATGACTTTTAAGGTTATTGCAGCTCCTGACTTTATTTTTTGTTCAATCTCATCATTTTTTCACTGTTAATGCATTTTATAAAACAAATAAAATCATAGAAAAAAAAAATCACCCATAATATCAAAGTCAAGGTCATATACCTATTATTATTAGTTATATCGGCATAAAATAGCTCCAAATCAAAAATATTTATAGAAAGTATATGAACAAAAGTTTTAGTTTGTGAAGAGATCTTTCCATTGGTGTTTAGTTTTGAAGATCGACTCATTTGATCAAATTACCACAGTCCAAAGTTTGATCCTTTATCAAACAAGTGTAAATCCGTATTTTCCTCTTTTTTGCAGCTCCTGACCTTATTTTTTGTTCAATCTTCATTATTTTTCACTGTTATGCATTAAATAATAAAATAAACTGATAGTAAATAACGATGAAAGTATGCAAAGGTCAAGGTCATAATACCGATTATTGTTATTTTTATCGGCACGAAATAGCTTCAAATCTAAAAATATTTTATAGAAAGTAATGAACAAAAGTTTTAGTTTGTGAAGAGATCTTTCCATGGTGTTTAGTTTTTGAAGATCGGGTTGAATTGGTTGAGTTATGACAGAAAGGCGAAAAGTGTACTTTTAACGAAATTGAAACGCTGTAGTTCATGAACTTTGAGTCAAAACTTATGATTTCTTCAGCATTAAGACACTGAAAAGTGAAGTGATGTATACGCAAGGAATACTTGTTGGTCACGTGATATGATTTCATGCATATTAAGCAGAAATTATTTAAAAAATCATATAAAATCGACAAGTTGATTTGAAGTTGAAATTTGCAAGAATGCCGTAGACTACAATGTGCAAAATGTCCTGAAAAATTCAAGTGATTCCGTCAACAAACATGGCAGATATCATGTTTTCGGATAGGCTTGTATACGAAATCTAGCAATTTGACGTAAGAGAAGAAGCGGTTATTGGTTGGTTACCCACGATCCGGACGTTCCTACGCAGGAAGGGTGCCCGTGTTGAAAGGTGAATTGCGATGCGTATTTGAGAGAATGAGGTGCATTTTAGGATGCAATGGTGTACACCAGGACCGATAAGCACATTGCCTTTGTTATAACGGCTTTCTCAAACTTTTATTAGGGCTTTCAGCCTCAGTAGATTATTAGGTTTTCGCATCGCAGTGCGAAACCTATTGTTCTTCTCTGTTTCTTTTTTTTTTTTTTCTAACCCTTTTTTGTGAACGGCATAGCTCCGAGGTGAGAAAAGCCACATCTATGAACTTTTATCAGTAATAACCACGTATTTGAAGATGATCCTAACGTCGAGAAATTTTCATCTTTGTTTTGATTTTCCCGCCAGGGGGCGTTTTATATGAAAATGTTTAATAAGCAATATCTCAATTATTTGAGTCCGATTCAAATGCGGTTTTGCACAATGTCCTTGTAAATAGCCAATAAAATATGATAGTTCCAAAAATTTGCGTATTAAACTTTCGTGCTACAGGAGGTTGAAAGTTCGAATCTCGCAAAAACTGTGAAATAGGTAGGTCTACCAAAAACGTGCCCATTTATTCAGAGATGAGATAGAAGAATTTTGTTTGTTGCATATGATTTGCAAGACAATACGCACAAAATATATGGGGTGGCGATTTTAGAAATGCATGGTTTGTTCACAGTACGAGGTCAAACATAACCAATATTTTCGAAAAGTCAACATTTTAAAAGCATGACTTTTAAGGTTATTTGCAGCTCCTGACTTTCTTTTTTGTTCAATCTTCATCATTTTTTCACTGTTAATGCATTTTTAAAACAAATAAAATCATAGAAAAAAAAATCACCCATAATATGCAAAGGTCAAGGTCATATACCTATTATTATTAGTTATATCGGCATAAAATAGCTCCAAATCAAAAAATATTTTATAGAAAGTATATGAACAAAAGTTTTAGTTTGTGAAGAGATCTTTCCATTGGTGTTTAGTTTTTGAAGATCGGACTTCATTTGTTTTTTGTTCAATCTTCATTATTTTTTCACTGTTTATGCATTTAAATAATAAAAATAAACTGATAGTAAATAACGATGAAAGTATGCAAAGGTCAAGGTCATAATACCGATTATTGTTATTTTTATCGGCACGAAATAGCTTCAAATCTAAAAATATTTTATAGAAAGTATATGAACAAAAGTTTTAGTTTGTGAAGAGATCTTTCCATTGGTGTTTAGTTTTTGAAGATCGGGGTTGAATTGGTTGAGTTATGACAGAAAGGCGAAAAGTGTACTTTTAACGAAATTGAAACGCTGTAGTTTCATGAACTTTGAGTCAAAACTTATGATTTCTTCAGCATTAAGACACTGAAAAGTGAAGTGATGTATACTGCAAGGAATACTTGTTTGGTCACGTGATTATGATTTCATGCATATTTAAGCAGAAATTATTTAAAAAATCATATAAAATCGACAAGTTGATGTTTGAAGTTGAAATTTGCAAGAATGCCGTAGACTACAATGTGCAAAATGTCCTGAAAAATTCAAGTGATTCCGTCAACAAACATGGCAGATATTCATGTTTTTCGGATAAGGGCTTGTATACGAAAATCTAGCAATTTGACGTAAGAGAAGAAGGCGGTTATTGGGTTGGTTACCCACGATCCGGACGTTCCTACGCAGGAAAGGGTGCCCGTGTTGAAAGGTGAATTGCGATGCGTATTTGAGAGAATGAGGTGCATTTTAGGATGCAATGGTGTACACCAGGACCGATAAGCACATTGCCTTTGTTATAACGGCTTTCTTCAAACTTTTATTAGGGCTTTCAGCCTCAAGTAGAATTATTAGGTTTTCGCATCGCAGTGCGAAAACCTATTGTTCTTCTTCTTTTTCTTTTTTTTTTTTTTTTTTTCTAACCCTTTTTTGTGAACGGCATAGCTCCGAGGTGAGAAAAGCCACATCTATGAAACTTTTATCAGTAATAACCACGTATTTGAAGATGATCCTAACGTCGAGAAAATTTTCATCTTTGTTTTGATTTTCCCGCCAGGGGGCGTTTTATATGAAAATGTTTAATAAGCAATATCTCAATTATTTGAGGTCCGATTCAAATGCGGTTTTTGCACAATGTTCCTTGTAAATAGCCCAATAAAATATGATAGGTTCCAAAAATTTGCGTATATAAAACTTTCGTGCTACAGGAGGTTGAAAGTTCGAATCTCGCAAAAACTGTGAAATAAGGGTAGGTCTACCAAAAACGTGCCCATTTTATTCAGAGATGAGATAGAAGAATTTTGTTTGTTGCATATGATTTGCAAGACATATACGCACAAAATATATGGGGTGGCGATTTTTAGAAATGCATGGTTTGTTCACAGTACGAGGTCAAACATAACCAATATTTTCGAAAAGTCAACATTTTAAAAGCATGACTTTTAAGGTTATTTGCAGCTCCTGACTTTATTTTTTGTTCAATCTTCATCATTTTTTCACTGTTAATGCATTTTTATAAAACAAATAAAATCATAGAAAAAAAAATCACCCATAATATGCAAAGGTCAAGGTCATATACCTATTATTATTAGTTATATCGGCATAAAATAGCTCCAAATCAAAAAATATTTTATAGAAAGTATATGAACAAAAGTTTTAGTTTGTGAAGAGATCTTTCCATTGGTGTTTAGTTTTTGAAGATCGGACTTCATTTGATCAAATTACCACAGTCCAAAGTTTGATCCTTTTATCAAACAAGTGTAAATCCGTATGTTTCCTCTTTTTTGCAGCTCCTGACCTTATTTTTTGTTCAATCTTCATTATTTTTTCACTGTTTATGCATTTAAATAATAAAAATAAACTGATAGTAAATAACGATGAAAGTATGCAAAGGTCAAGGTCATAATACCGATTATTGTTATTTTTATCGGCACGAAATAGCTTCAAATCTAAAAATATTTTATAGAAAGTATATGAACAAAAGTTTTAGTTTGTGAAGAGATCTTTCCATTGGTGTTTAGTTTTTGAAGATCGGGGTTGAATTGGTTGAGTTATGACAGAAAGGCGAAAAGTGTACTTTTAACGAAATTGAAACGCTGTAGTTTCATGAACTTTGAGAAAAGATGTATACTGCAAGGAATACTTGTTTGGTCACGTGATTATGATTTCATGCATATTTAAGCAGAAATTATTTAAAAAATCATATAAAATCGACAAGTTGATGTTTGAAGTTGAAATTTGCAAGAATGCCGTAGACTACAATGTGCAAAATGTCCTGAAAAATTCAAGTGATTCCGTCAACAAACATGGCAGATATTCATGTTTTTCGGATAAGGGCTTGTATACGAAAATCTAGCAATTTGACGTAAGAGAAGAAGGCGGTTATTGGGTTGGTTACCCACGATCCGGACGTTCCTACGCAGGAAAGGGTGCCCGTGTTGAAAGGTGAATTGCGATGCGTATTTGAGAGAATGAGGTGCATTTTAGGATGCAATGGTGTACACCAGGACCGATAAGCACATTGCCTTTGTTATAACGGCTTTCTTCAAACTTTTATTAGGGCTTTCAGCCTCAAGTAGAATTATTAGGTTTTCGCATCGCAGTGCGAAAACCTATTGTTCTTCTTCTGTTTCTTTTTTAGGTTTTCGCATCGCTTGCGAAAACCTATTGTTCTTCTTCTGTTTTATTTTTATTATTATTATTTTTCTAACCCTTTTTTGTGAACGGCATATCACCATGATAGAAAAAAGCCACAATTATGAAATTTTTACCAGTTCCTTATATTTATCTGACCTTGATCCTAACGTTGAGAAATTTTTCATTTTTGTCTTTTTTTTGCCGCTAGGGGGCGCTTTGAAAAAAATCAACAAATGCTAATAACTCTGTTATTTGAGGTCCGATTCAGATGTGGTTTTTGCATTGTGTTCCTTGTCAAAATCCTAATCAAATATGATAGGTTTCAAAAATCTGCGTATATAAAACTTTTTGACTACGGAAGGTTGAACGTTCGAACCTCGCAAAAAACAGTGAAAATGAGGGTAGGTCTACGAAAAAAGTGCCCATTTTTATTGGAATTGAGATAAAAGAATTTTGTTTGTTGCATATGATTCGCAAGACATATACGCACAAAATATATGGGGTGGCGAATTCGGGAAATGCATGGTTTGTCCACAGTACGCGGTCAAACTTAACCAATATTTTCGAAAAATCAACATTTTCAAAGCATGACTGTTAAGATTTTTTGCAGCTCCTGACTTTATTTTAGTTCAATTTCTATGAAATTTTCACATTTTATGTAAAACTATGTTCTTAAGTGTCACATAATATAAAAAGTAAAAATGTATTGTAAAGGTCAAGGTCATATTAGGATAATTGTATATCAATTCGGCTTGAAATAGCTCAAAATCAAAAAACAATTCATAAACAATTTATGAACAAAAGATTTAGTTTTAGAAAAGTTCTTTCTAATGATGTTTAGATTTTGAAGATCGGACTTGATTTGGTCATTTTACGGCAGTCCAAATTTGATCCTTTTTTTCGAATAATTGTAAATCAGGTTTTATGTTTCAAATTTTGATACATAAGAATAAAAAGTTTAATTTGTGCGACTTGTATACTTGATTGAACTATTTACTGCTTTGCTAGGTACCTAATGGTAAAATTTTAATCTATTTTCTTTCTCTTTTTGCCGCTAGGGGCGCTTTTCTTGAAATCATTCTTTTGCTTATAACTCAAAAAGTTGAAGGTCGGTTCGAATGCGGTTTTTTGCATTCTGTTCCCTGTTGATAGCCTAATAACATTTGATAGGAATCGAGAGTCCGTGTGGCTGAAAGCTTTTGAGCTACGGAAGGTTGAATGTTCGAACCTCGCGAAAAAAAAAACAATAAAAAAAACCTGTGCAAATGAGGGTAGGTCTACGAAAAACCTATCCGTTTTTTTTTTAGAAATCAGATTGAAGAATTCCGTCTCCTGCATACCATTCGAAAGACGTATACACACAAAATATATGGGGTGGCGATTTTAAGAAATGCGTGGTTTGTCCACTAGAAACGGTCAAACTTCACTTAAATTTAGGAAAAATTATAATTCCAAAAACATGTTTTTTTTGTCGCTCCTGGCTTTATGTTTGTTTATTCGTCATGAAATTTTTACACGTTATGGTTTGTTAAGTTTGAAAGGGCCTCACAATTAAAAAGTTAAACATATATGGGGTGGCGAATTTAAGAAATGCATGCTTTTGTCCTCTAGAAATGGTCAAACTTCACTAAATTTTAGGAAAAATTAAAATTTCTAAAACATGTTTTTGTCGCTCCTGACTTTATTTTTTGTTCATTCTTCATGATATTTTAACAAGTTATGTATTGTTATGTCTGAAAGGACCTTACAATTAAAAAGGTAAAAAGATATTGCAAAGTTCAAGGGCATATTACGATTATTGTGTTTTTATTTGGCTCCAAATAGCTCCAAAACAAAAATATTTCATTGAAAGTATATTAACAAAAGTTTTACTTCTTAAAGAGCCCTTTCCAGTGATGTTAAGTTTTTGAAGATCGGACTTGATTTAGTCATTTTACGGCGATTAGCTTGAAATCACTATTAATAATTAAAAAAAATGAAGTCTGATTTTTATGCGATTTTTTTTTTTCTTTCTGTTCTTCGGTGACATGAATTTGAAATGACTCAAAAAAGATTTAAAGCGATATTTTATTAAAATGATAGTAATTCAATGCAACAGTTTTCGTAAAGTGGGCT
>CM037795.1:1669057-1705437 GCA_021229015.1 Solen grandis
ATCAGAAAAAAAATCACCCATAATATGCAAAGGTCAAGGTCATATACCAATTATTATTATTTATATCGGCATAAAATAGCTCCAAATCTAAAAATATTTTATAGAAAGTATATGAACAAAAGTTTGAGGTTGTGAGGAGATTTTTCCATCAATGTTTAGTTTTTGAAGATCGGACTTCATTTGATCAAATGACCACAGTCCAAAGTTTGATCCTCTTATCAAACAATTGTATATCCATATGTTTCCTCTTTTTTGCTGCTCCTGACTTTATTTTTTGTTCAATCTTCATCATATTTTCACTGTTTATGCATTTAAATAATACAAACAAACTCATAGTAAATAACGATGAAAATATGCAAAGGTCAAGGTCATAATACCGATTATTTTTATTTTTATCGGCACAAAATAGCTTCAAATCTAAAAATATTTTAAAGAAGGTATATGAACAAATGTTTGAGTTTGTGAAGAGATCTTTCCATTGCTGTTTAGTTTTTGAAGATCGGACTTCATTTGATCAAATTACCACAGTCCAAAGTTTGATCCTTTTATCAAACAAGTGTAAATCCGTATATTTCCTCTTTATTGCAGCTCCTGACCTTATTTTTTGATCAATCTTCATCATTTTTTCACTGTTTATGCATTTAAATAATACAAATAAAATCGTAGTAAATAACGATGAAAATATGCAAAGGTCAAGGTCATAATACCGATTATTGTTATTTTTATCGGCACGAAATAGCTTCAAATCTAAAAATATTTTATAGAAAGTATATGAACAAAAGTTTTAGTTTGTGAAGAGATCTTTCCATTGGTGTTTAGTTTTTGAAGATCGGGGTTGAGTTGAATTGGTTGAGTTATGACAGAAAGGCGAAAAGTGTACTTTTAACGAAATTGAAACGCTGTAGTTTCATGGACTTTGAGTCAAAAATTATGATTTCTTCAGCATTAACACACTGAAAAGTGAAGTGATGTATACTGCAAGGAATACTTGTTTGGTCACGTGATTATGATTTCATACATATTTAAGCAGAACTTATTAAAAAATTCATATAAAATCGACAAGTTGATGTTTGAAGGTGAAATTTGCAAGAATGCCGTAGACTACAATGTGCAAAAAGTCCTGAAAATTTCAAGTGATTCCGTCAACAAACATGGCAGATATTCATGTTTTTCGGATAAGGGCTTGTATACGAAAATCTAGCAATTTGGAGTAAAGGAAGAAGGCGGTTATTGGGTTGGTTACCCACGATCCGGACGTTCCTACGCAGGAAAGAGTGCCCGTGTTGAAAGGTGAATTGCGATGCGTATTTGAGAGAATGAGGTGCATTTTAGGATGCAATGGTGTACACCAGGACCGATAAGCACATTGCCTTAGTTATAACGGCTTTCTTCAAACTTTTATTAGGGGCTTTCAGCCTCAAGTAGAATTATTAGGTTTTCGCATCGCAGTGCGAAAACCTATTGTTCTTCTTCTGTTTCTTTTTTTTTTTTTTTAGGTTTTCGCATCGCTTGCGAAAACCTATTGTTCTTCTTCTGTTTTATTTTTTTTTTTATTTTTATTATTATTTTTCTAACCTTTTTTTGTGACCGGCATATCACCATGATAGAAAAAAGTCACATTTCTGATTTTTTTACCACTTTTGTCCTAAGATCTGAATTTGATCCTCACGTTGAGAAAATTTTCATTTTTTTCTTAGTTTTGCCGCTAGGTGGCGTTTTGTAAAAATGACTAAGGGCTAATAACTCTGTTATTTGAGGTCCGATTCAAATGCGGTTTTTTGTATTGTGTTCCTTGTCAGAAACTTAATAAAATATGATACGTTTCAATTATTTGCGTATATAAAACTTTCGTGCTACAGGAGGTTGAAAGTTCAAATCTCGAAAAAAACGATGAAATAAAGGTAGGTCTACGAAAAACTTGCCCATTTTTTTCAGAGATGAGATAGGAGAATTTTGTTTGTTGCATATGATTCGCAAGACACATACGCACAAAATATATGGTGTGGCGATTTTGAGAAATGCATGGTTTGTCAACAGTATGCGGTCAAACTTTACCAATATTTTCGAAAAATCAACATTTTAAAAGCATGACTTTTACGGTTATTTGCAGTTCCTGGCTTTATTTTTTATTCAATCTTCATCATTTTTTCACTGTTAATGCATTTTCATAAAACAAATAAAATAATAGAAAAAAAATCACACATAATATGCAAAGGTCAAGGTCATATACCAATTATTATTATTTATAACGGCATAAAATAGCTCCAAATCTAAAAATATTTTATAGAAAGTATATGAACAAAAGTTTTAGTCTGTGAAGAGGTCTTTCCATTGGTGTTTATTTTTTGAAGATCGGACTTCATTTGATCAAATGACCACAGTCCAAAGTTTGATCCTTTTATCAAACAATTGTAAATCCGTATGTTTCCTCTTTTTTGCTGCTCCTGACTTTATTTTTTGTTCAATCTTCATCATTATTTCACTATTTATGCATTTTCATAAACCAAATAAAATCATAGAAAAAAATCAAGCATAATTTGCAAAGGTCAAGGTCATATACCAATTATTTTATTTTAATCGGCATAAAATAGCTCCAAATCTAAAAATATTTTATAGAAAGTATATGAACAAAAGTTTTAGTCTGTGAAGAGGTCTTTCCATTGGTGTTTATTTTTTGAAGATCGGACTTCATTTGATCAAATGACCACAGTCCAAAGTTTGATCCTTTTATCAAACAATTGTAAATCCGTATGTTTCCTCTTTTTTGCTGCTCCTGACTTTAATTTTTGTTTAATCTTCATCATTATTTCACTGTTTATGCATTTTTATAAAACAAATAAAATCATAGAAAAAAATTCAAGCATAATATGCAAAGGTCAAGGTCATATACCAATTATTATTATTATTATCGGCATAAAATAGCTCCAAATCTAAAAATATTTTATAGAAAGTATATGAACAAAAGTTTTAGTCTGTGAAGAGGTCTTTCCATTGGTGTTTAGTTTTTGAAGATCGAACTTCATTTGATCAAATGACCACAGTCCAAAGTTTGATCCTCTTATCAAACAATTGTATATCCACATGTTTCCTCTTTTTTGCTGCTCCTGACCTTATTTTTTGTTCAATCTTCATCATTATTTCACTATTTATGCATTTTCATAAACCAAATAAAATCATAGAAAAAAATCAAGCATAATTTGCAAAGGTCAAGGTCATATACCAATTATTATTATTTATATCGGCATAAAATAGCTCCAAATCTAAAACTATTTTATAGAAAGTATATGAACAAAAGTTTTAGTCTGTGAAGAGATCTTTCCATTGGTGTTTAGTTTTTGAAGATCGGACTTCATTTGATCAAATGACCACAGTCCAAAGTTTGATCCTTTTATCAAACAATTGTATATCCGTATGTTTCCTCTTTTTTGCTGCTCCTGACTTTATTTTTTGTTCAATCTTCATCATTATTTCACTGTTTATGCATTTTTATAAAACAAATAAAATCATAGAAAAAAATCAAGCATTATATGCAAAGGTCAAGGTCATATACCAATAATTGTTATTTTAATCGGCATAAAATAGCTCCAAATCTAAAAATATTTTATAGAAAGTATATGAACAAAAGTTTTCGTTTGTAAAGAGATCTTTCCATTGGTGTTTAGTTTTTGAAGATCGGACTTCATTTGATCAAATGACCACAGTCCAAAATTTGATCCTTTTATCAAACAATTGTATATCCATATGTTGCTTCTTTTTTGCAGCTCCTGACTTTATTTTTGTTCAATCTTCATCATTTTTTCACTGTTTATGCATTTAAATAATACAAATAAACTCATAGTAAATAACGATGAAAATATACAAAGGTCAAGGTCATAATACCGATTATTGTTATTTTTATCGGCACAAAATAGCTTCAAATCTAGAAATATTTTAAAGAAGGTATATGAATAAAAGTTTTAGTTCGTGAAGAGATCGTTCTAATGATGTTTAGTTTTTGAAGATCTGACTTCATTTGATCAATTTACAAAAATATTCGAATAAAGTTAATATCAATCAATTATGTCTGCAGTTGAAACCAGTACTCTTACTAGTCAAGTTAAAAGCGAAAACCAAGATGCCGCTTTGCGGTTCTAGTTATTATTATTTTTCTAACCCTTTTTTGTGAACGGCATATCACCATGATAGAAAAAAGCCACAATTATGAAATTTTTACCAGTTCCTTATATTTATCTGAACTTGATCCTAACGTTGAGAAAATTTTCATTTTTGTCTTATTTTTGCCGCTAGGGGGCGCTTTGAAATTTTTTTACAAATGCTAATAACTCTGTTATTTGAGGTCCGATTCAGATGTGGTTTTTTGCATTGTGTTCCTTGTCAAAAACCTAATCAAATATGATAGGTCACAAAAATCTGCGTATATAAAACTTTTTGACTACGGAAGGTTGAACGTTCGAACCTCGCAAAAAACAGTGAAAATGAGGGTAGGTCTACAAAAAAAGTGCCCATTTTAATTGGAGTTGAGATAAAAGAATTTTGTTTGTTGCATATGATTCGCAAGACATATACGCACAAAATATATGGGGTGGCGAATTCGGGAGATGCATGGTTTGTTCACAGTACGCGGTCAAACTTAACCAATATTTTCGAAAATCAACATTTTCAAAGCATGACTGTTAAGATTTTTTGCAGCTCCTGACTTTATTTTTAGTTCAATTTCTATGAAATTTTCACATTTAATGTAAAACTATGTTCTTAAGTGTCACATAATATAAAAAGTAAAAATGTATTGTAAAGGTCAAGGTCATATTAGGATTATTGTATATCAATTCGGCTTGAAATAGCTCAAAATCAAAAAACAATTCATAAACAATATATGAACAAAAGATTTAGTTTTAGAAAAGTTCTTTCTAATGATGTTTAGATTTTGAAGATCGGACTTGATTTGGTCATTTTACGGCAGTCTGAAGTTTGATCTTTTTCAGGAATAATTGTAAATCAGTATTTTTGCTTCAAATTGTGATTTATAAGAAATATATGATTCAATAGCGCTTTCTTATACTTGATTGAACTATTAACTGCATTTCTAAGTACCTTATGGTAAAATGTTAATAAATTTTGTTTCTCATTTTGACGCTAGGGGGCGTTTTGTTAAAAGTCACTAGGGGCTAATAACTCTGTTATTTGAGGTCCGATTCAAATGCGGTTCTTTGCATTGTGTTCCTTGTCAGAAACTAAATAAAATATGAAAGGTTTCAATAATTTGCGTAATAAAACTTTCGTGCTACAGGAGGTTGAAAGTTCGAATCTCGCAAAAACTGTGAAATGAAGGTAGGTCTACGAAAAACCTACCCATTTTATTCAGAGATGAGATAGGAGAATTTTGTTTGTTGCATATGTTTCGCAAGACATATACGCACAAAATATATGGTGTGGCTATTTTGAGAAATGCATGGTTTGTCCACAGTATGCGGTCAAACTTCACCAATATTTTCGAAAAATCAACATTTTAAAAACATGACTTTTAAGGTTATTTGCAGCTCCTGACTTTATTTTTTGTTCAATCTTCATCATTATTTCCCTGTTTATGCATTTTTATTATACAAATAAAATCATAGAAAAAAAAAACAGCGAAGATATGCAAATGTCAAGGTCATATACCAATTATTGTTATTTTTATCGGCATAAAATAGCTTCAAATCTAAAAATATTTTATAAAAAGTATATGAACAAAAGTTTTAGTTTGTGAAGAGATCTTTCCATTGGTGTTTAGTTTTTGAAGATCGGGGTTGAATTGGTTGAGTTATGACAGAAAGGCGAAAAGTGTACTTTTAACGAAATTGAAACGCTGTAGTTTCATGAACTTTGAGCCAAAAATTATGATTTCTTCAGCATTAACACACTGAAAAGTGAAGTGATGTATACTGCAAGGAATACTTGTTTGGTCACGTGATTATGATTTCATACATATTTAAGCAGAAATTATTTAAAAAATCATATAAAATCGACAAGTTGATGTTTGAAGTTGAAATTTGCAAGAATGCCGTAGACTACAATGTGCAAAAAGTCCTGAAAAATTCAAGTGATTCCGTCAACAAACATGGCAGATATTCATGTTTTTCGGATAAGGGCTTGTATACGAAAATCTAGCAATTTGAAGTAAGGGAAGAAGGCGGTTATTTGGTTGGTTACCCACGATCCGGACGTTCCTACGCAGGAAAGAGTGCCCGTGATGAAAGGTGAATTGCGATGCGTATTTGAGAGAATGAGGTGCATTTTAGGATGCAATGGTGTACACCAGGACCGATAAGCACATTGCCTTAGTTATAACGGCTTTCTTCAAACTTTTATTAGGGCTTTCAGCCTCAAGTAGAATTATTAGGTTTTCGCATCGCAGTGCGAAAACCTATTGTTCTTCTTCTGTTTTATTTTTAGGTTTTCGCACCTCGCAGTGCGAAAACCTATTGTTCTTCTTCTGTTTTATTTTTTTTAGTTTAGGTTTTCGCATCGCTGTGCGAAAACCTATTGTTCTCGTTCTGTTTCTTTTTTTTTTTTTTTTTTTTTTTTTTTATTTTTCTTCCCCTTTTTGTGAACGGCATAGCTCCGAGGTGAGAAAAGCCACATCTATGAAACTTTTATCAGTAATAACCACATACTTGAAGATGATCCTAACGTCGAGATAATTTTCATTTTTGTTTTGATTTTCCCGCCAGGGGGCGTTTTATATGAAAATGTTTAATAAGCAATATCTCCATTATTTGAGGTCCGATTCAAATGCGGTTTTGGCACAATGTTCCTTGTAAATAGCCCAATAAAATATGATAGGTTTCAAAAATTTGCGTATATAAAACTTTCGTGCTACAGGAGGTTGAAAGTTCGAATCTCGCAAAAACTGTGAAATAAGGGTAGGTCTACCAAAAACCTACCCATTTTATTCAGAGATGAGATAGGAGAATTTTGTTTGTTGCATATGATCTGCAAGACATATACGCACAAAATATATGGGGTGGCGAATTCGGGAAATGCATGGTTTGTCCACAGTATGCGGTCAAACTTAACCAATATTTTCGAAAAATCAACATTTTAAAAGCATGACTTTTAAGGTTATTTGCAGCTCCTGACTTTATTTTTTGTTCAATCTTCATCATTATTTCACTGTTTATGCATTTTTATAAAACAAATAAATTCATAGAAAAAAACAACAACATAATATGCAAAGGTCAAGGTCATATACCAATTATTATTATTTATATCGGCATAAAATAGCTCCAAATCTAAAAATATTTTATAGAAAGTATATGAACAAAAGTTTTAGTTTTCGAGGAGATCTTTCAATTAATGTTTAGTTTTTGAAGATCGGACTTCATTTGATCAAATGACCACAGTCCAAAGTTTGATCCTCTTATCAAACAATTGTATATCCATATGTTTTCTCTTTTTTGCTGCTCCTGACTTTATTTTTTGTTCAATATTCATCATTATTTTTTTTTATTTTTCTAACCCTTTTTTGTGAACGGCATAGCTCCGAGGTGAGAAAAGCCACATCTATGAAACTTTTATCAGTAATAACCAAATACTTGAAGATGATCCTAACGTCGAGATAATTTTCATTTTTGCTTTGATTTTCCCGCCAGGGGGCGTTTTATATGAAAATGTTAAATAAGCAATATCTCCATTATTTGAGGTCCGATTCAAATGCGGTTTTTGCACAATGTTCCTTGTAAATAGCCCAATAAAAGATGATAGGTTCCAAAAATTTGCGTATATAAAACTTTCGTGCTACAGGAAGTTGAAAGTTCGAATCTCGAAAAAAAACTGTGAAATAAGGGTAGGTCTACCAAAAACGTGCCCATTTTATTCAGAGATGAGATAGAAGAATTTTGTTTGTTGCATATGATTTGCAAGGCATATACGCACAAAATATATGGGGTGGCGATTTTGAGATATGCATGGTTTGTCCACAGTACGCGGTCAAACATAACCAATATTTTCGAAAAATCAACATTTTAAAAGCATGACTTTTAAGGTTATTTGCAGCTCCTGACTTTATTTTTTGTTCAATCTTCATCATTTTTTCACTGTTAATGCATTTTTATCAATCAAATAAAATCATAGAAAAAAAATCACCCATAATATGCAAAGGTCAAGGTCATATACCAATTATTATTATTTATATCGGCATAAAATAGCTCCAAATCTAAAAATATTTTATAGAAAGTATATGAACAAAAGTTTGAGGTTGTGAGGAGATTTTTCCATCAATGTTTAGTTTTTGAAGATCGGACTTCATTTGATCAAATGACCACAGTCCAAAGTTTGATCCTCTTATCAAACAATTGTATATCCATATGTTTCCTCTTTTTTGCTGCTCCTGACTTTATTTTTTGTTCAATCTTCATCATTATTTCACTGTTTATGCATTTTTATCAAAAAAATAAAATCCTAGAAAAAAATACAAGCATAATATGCAAAGGCCAAGGTCATATACCAATTATTATTATTTTTATCGGCATAAAATAGCTCCAAATCTAAAAATATTTTATAGAAAGTATATGAACAAAAGTTTTAGTCTGTGAAGAGATCTTTCCATTGGTGTTTAGTTTTTGAAGATCGGACTTCATTTGATCAAATTACTACAGTCCAAAGTTTGATCCTTTTATCAAACAATTGTAAATCCGTATGTTTCCTCTTTTTTGCAGCTCCTGACTTTATTTTTTGTTCAATCTTCATCATATTTTCACTGTTTATGCATTTAAATAATACAAACAAACTCATAGTAAATAACGATGAAAATATGCAAAGGTCAAGGTCATAATACCGATTATTTTTATTTTTATCGGCACAAAATAGCTTCAAATCTAAAAATATTTTAAAGAAGGTATATGAACAAATGTTTGAGTTTGTGAAGAGATCTTTCCATTGCTGTTTAGTTTTTGAAGATCGGACTTCATTTGATCAAATTACCACAGTCCAAAGTTTGATCCTTTTATCAAACAAGTGTAAATCCGTATATTTCCTCTTTATTGCAGCTCCTGACCTTATTTTTTGATCAATCTTCATCATTTTTTCACTGTTTATGCATTTAAATAATACAAATAAAATCGTAGTAAATAACGATGAAAATATGCAAAGGTCAAGGTCATAATACCGATTATTGTTATTTTTATCGGCACGAAATAGCTTCAAATCTAAAAATATTTTATAGAAAGTATATGAACAAAAGTTTTAGTTTGTGAAGAGATCTTTCCATTGGTGTTTAGTTTTTGAAGATCGGGGTTGAGTTGAATTGGTTGAGTTATGACAGAAAGGCGAAAAGTGTACTTTTAACGAAATTGAAACGCTGTAGTTTCATGAACTTTGAGTCAAAAATTATGATTTCTTCAGCATTAACACACTGAAAAGTGAAGTGATGTATACTGCAAGGAATACTTGTTTGGTCACGTGATTATGATTTCATACATATTTAAGCAGAACTTATTAAAAAATTCATATAAAATCGACAAGTTGATGTTTGAAGGTGAAATTTGCAAGAATGCCGTAGACTACAATGTGCAAAAAGTCCTGAAAATTTCAAGTGATTCCGTCAACAAACATGGCAGATATTCATGTTTTTCGGATAAGGGCTTGTATACGAAAATCTAGCAATTTGGAGTAAAGGAAGAAGGCGGTTATTGGGTTGGTTACCCACGATCCGGACGTTCCTACGCAGGAAAGAGTGCCCGTGTTGAAAGGTGAATTGCGATGCGTATTTGAGAGAATGAGGTGCATTTTAGGATGCAATGGTGTACACCAGGACCGATAAGCACATTGCCTTAGTTATAACGGCTTTCTTCAAACTTTTATTAGGGGCTTTCAGCCTCAAGTAGAATTATTAGGTTTTCGCATCGCAGTGCGAAAACCTATTGTTCTTCTTCTGTTTCTTTTTTATTTTTTATTTTTTTTTTATTTTTCTAACCCTTTTTTGTGAACGGCATAGCTCCGAGGTGAGAAAAGCCACATCTATGAAACTTTTATCAGTAATAACCAAATACTTGAAGATGATCCTAACGTCGAGATAATTTTCATTTTTGCTTTGATTTTCCCGCCAGGGGGCGTTTTATATGAAAATGTTAAATAAGCAATATCTCCATTATTTGAGGTCCGATTCAAATGCGGTTTTTGCACAATGTTCCTTGTAAATAGCCCAATAAAAGATGATAGGTTCCAAAAATTTGCGTATATAAAACTTTCGTGCTACAGGAAGTTGAAAGTTCGAATCTCGAAAAAAAACTGTGAAATAAGGGTAGGTCTACCAAAAACGTGCCCATTTTATTCAGAGATGAGATAGAAGAATTTTGTTTGTTGCATATGATTTGCAAGGCATATACGCACAAAATATATGGGGTGGCGATTTTGAGATATGCATGGTTTGTCCACAGTACGCGGTCAAACATAACCAATATTTTCGAAAAATCAACATTTTAAAAGCATGACTTTTAAGGTTATTTGCAGCTCCTGACTTTATTTTTTGTTCAATCTTCATCATTTTTTCACTGTTAATGCATTTTTATCAATCAAATAAAATCATAGAAAAAAAATCACCCATAATATGCAAAGGTCAAGGTCATATACCAATTATTATTATTTATATCGGCATAAAATAGCTCCAAATCTAAAAATATTTTATAGAAAGTATATGAACAAAAGTTTGAGGTTGTGAGGAGATTTTTCCATCAATGTTTAGTTTTTGAAGATCGGACTTCATTTGATCAAATGACCACAGTCCAAAGTTTGATCCTCTTATCAAACAATTGTATATCCATATGTTTCCTCTTTTTTGCTGCTCCTGACTTTATTTTTTGTTCAATCTTCATCATTATTTCACTGTTTATGCATTTTTTATCAAAAAAATAAAATCCTAGAAAAAAATACAAGCATAATATGCAAAGGCCAAGGTCATATACCAATTATTATTATTTTTATCGGCATAAAATAGCTCCAAATCTAAAAATATTTTATAGAAAGTATATGAACAAAAGTTTTAGTCTGTGAAGAGATCTTTCCATTGGTGTTTAGTTTTTGAAGATCGGACTTCATTTGATCAAATTACTACAGTCCAAAGTTTGATCCTTTTATCAAACAATTGTAAATCCGTATGTTTCCTCTTTTTTGCAGCTCCTGACTTTATTTTTTGTTCAATCTTCATCATATTTTCACTGTTTATGCATTTAAATAATACAAACAAACTCATAGTAAATAACGATGAAAATATGCAAAGGTCAAGGTCATAATACCGATTATTTTTATTTTTATCGGCACAAAATAGCTTCAAATCTAAAAATATTTTAAAGAAGGTATATGAACAAATGTTTGAGTTTGTGAAGAGATCTTTCCATTGCTGTTTAGTTTTTGAAGATCGGACTTCATTTGATCAAATTACCACAGTCCAAAGTTTGATCCTTTTATCAAACAAGTGTAAATCCGTATATTTCCTCTTTATTGCAGCTCCTGACCTTATTTTTTGATCAATCTTCATCATTTTTTCACTGTTTATGCATTTAAATAATACAAATAAAATCGTAGTAAATAACGATGAAAATATGCAAAGGTCAAGGTCATAATACCGATTATTGTTATTTTTATCGGCACGAAATAGCTTCAAATCTAAAAATATTTTATAGAAAGTATATGAACAAAAGTTTTAGTTTGTGAAGAGATCTTTCCATTGGTGTTTAGTTTTTGAAGATCGGGGTTGAGTTGAATTGGTTGAGTTATGACAGAAAGGCGAAAAGTGTACTTTTAACGAAATTGAAACGCTGTAGTTTCATGAACTTTGAGTCAAAAATTATGATTTCTTCAGCATTAACACACTGAAAAGTGAAGTGATGTATACTGCAAGGAATACTTGTTTGGTCACGTGATTATGATTTCATACATATTTAAGCAGAAATTATTAAAAAATTCATATAAAATCGACAAGTTGATGTTTGAAGGTGAAATTTGCAAGAATGCCGTAGACTACAATGTGCAAAAAGTCCTGAAAATTTCAAGTGATTCCGTCAACAAACATGGCAGATATTCATGTTTTTCGGATAAGGGCTTGTATACGAAAATCTAGCAATTTGGAGTAAAGGAAGAAGGCGGTTATTGGGTTGGTTACCCACGATCCGGACGTTCCTACGCAGGAAAGAGTGCCCGTGTTGAAAGGTGAATTGCGATGCGTATTTGAGAGAATGAGGTGCATTTTAGGATGCAATGGTGTACACCAGGACCGATAAGCACATTGCCTTAGTTATAACGGCTTTCTTCAAACTTTTATTAGGGGCTTTCAGCCTCAAGTAGAATTATTAGGTTTTCGCATCGCAGTGCGAAAACCTATTGTTCTTCTTCTGTTTCTTTTTTTTTTTTTTTTTTAGGTTTTCGCACCTCGCAGTGCGAAAACCTATTGTTCTTCTTCTGTTTTTTTTTTTTTTTTTTTAGGTTTTCGCACCTCGCAGTGCGAAAACCTATTGTTTTTCTTCTGTTTTATTTTTTTTTTTATTATTATTTTTCTAACCTTTTTTTGTGAACGGCATATCACCATGATAGAAAAAAGTCACATGTATGAATTTTTAATCAGTTATTACCACGTATTTGAACTTGATCCTAACGTTGAGAAAATTTTCATTTATGTCTTACTTTTCCCGCTAGGGGGCGTTTTGCATGAAATTTATTAATGGCTAATAGCTCACTTATTTGAGGTCCGATTCAAATGCGGTTTTTTGCATTCTGTTCCTTGTTGATATCCAAATAAAATATGATAGGTTTCGAGGGTACGTGTCGCTGAAAGTATTTGAGCTACAGAAGGTTGAAAGTTCGAACCTCGCAAAAAACTGTGCAAATGAGGGTAGGTATACGAAAAACCTATCCATTTTTGTGAGAGATCAGATAGAAGAATTCTGTTTGATGCAAATGATTTGCAAGACATATACGCACAAAATATATGGGTTGGCGAATTTAAGAAATGTATGGTTTGTCCTCTGGAAACGGTCAAACTTCACTAAATTTTAGGAAAAATTAAAGTTTCAAAAACATGTTTTTTATCGCTTCTGACTTTATTTTTTGTTAATTCTTCATGATATTTTCACAAGTTATGTATTGTTATGTCTGAAAGGGGATCACAATTAAAAAGTTAAAAAATAAATGAAAAGGTCAAGGTCATATTACGATTATTGTGTTTTTATTTGGCTCCAAATAGCTCCAAAACTGAAAATAATTCTTTGAGAGTATATGAACAAAAATTTTAGTTCTTAAAGAGCTCTTTCCATTGATGTTAAGTTTTTGAAGATCGGACTTGATTTGGTCATTTTACGGCCGTCCAAATTTTGATCCCTTTTTGGAATAATTGTAAATCAGTTTTTATGCTTCAAAATGTGATGTATAAGAAATAGAATGTTCGACTAGTGCGATTTGTATACTTAATTGAACTATTTACCGCATTGCTAGGTACCTAATGGTAAAATTTTAATCAATTTTGTTTCTCATTTTGCCGCTAGGGGGCGCTTAGCTTGAAAGCACTCTTCTACTTATAACTCAAAATGTTGAAGTCTGATCCAAATGCGGTTTGTTGCATTGTATTCCTTGTTGATAGCCTAATAAAGTATGATAGTTTCTAGGTATGAGTGGCTGAAACTTTTTGAGCTACTAACGGAAGGTTGAAAGTTCGAACCTCGCAAAAAACTGTGCAGATGAGGGTAGGTCTACGAAAACCCTATCCATTTTTGTTAGAGATAAGATAGAAGAATTCTGTTTGCTGCAAATGATTTACAAGACATATACGCACAAAATATATGGGGTGGCGAATTTAAGAAATGCATGTTTTGTCCTCTAGAAACGGTCAAACTTCACTAAATTTTAGGAAAAATCAAAATTCCTAAAACATGTTTTTGGCGCTCCTGACTTTATTTTTTGTTCATTCTTCATGATATTTTCACAAGTTATGTATTGTTATAACTGAAAGGGCCTCACAATTAAAAGGTTAAAAAGAAATTGCTAAGGTCAAGGGCATATTACGATTATTGTGTTTTTATTCGGCTCCAAATAGCTCCAAAACTAAAATATTTTATTGAAAGTATATTAACAAAAGTTTTAGATCTTAAAGAACCCTTTTCAGTGATGTTTCTTTTTTGAACATCGGACTTGATTTTGTCATTTTACGGCAGTCCAAAGTTTGATCCTTTTTTGGAATAATTGTAAATCAGTTTTTATGCTTCAAATTGTGATATATAAGAAATAGAATTTTCGACTAGTGCGACTTGTGTACTTGATTGAACTATCTGCTGCATTGCTAGGTACCTAATGGTAAAATTTTAATCAATTTTGTTTCTCAATTTGCCGCTAGGGGGCGCTTAGCTTAAAAGGACTCTTCTACTTATAACTCAAAAAGTTAAAGCCTGATCCAGATGCGGTTTATTGCATTATGTTCCTTGTTGATAGCCTAATAAAATATGATAGTTTCTAGGTATGAGTGGCTGAAACTTTTTGAGCTACTAACGGAAGGTTGAAAGTTCGAAACCTGCAAAAAAACTGTGCAGATGAGGGTAGGTCTACGAAAAACCTTTCCATAAGAAATATGTTTTTCGAATCATGCAACTCATGAACTGAATGGAATTGCTTCTGTGAAAAATTATGATATCCCGACTACATAACTGACAGGTAATACTCAAAAATATTCTTTTGGGTAAAAAGTCAGCTGAAAAATTGCGAAAAATTGTTTGAAATATCGCTGTTAACGGTATTCAACAAGCCATTGAACGAAGAAATATGTTTTTCGAATCATGCGACTTGTGAACTGAATGGAATTGATTTCGTGAAACATGATATCCACTACATAACTACGGTAATACTCAAAATATTTTTTGGTAAAAAGTCTGCTTAAACATTGTAACAAAAATGTTTGAAAGATCGCTGTAAACAGTATCAACAAGCCATTAACCGAAGAAATGTTTTTCGAATCATGCGACTCGTGAACTGAATGGAATTGCTTTTGTGAAAGCCATTGATATCCAACTACGTAAATGACAGGTTATACTCAAAAATATTCTTTTGGGTAAAAAGTCTGCTTAAACATTGTGACAAAAATGTTTGAAAGATCGCTGTTAACAGTATTCAACAATCCATTGAACGAAGAAATAAATTTTTCGAATCATGCGACTCGTGAACTGAGTTAAATTGCTTTCGCGAAAACCGATGATATCATGCGCATAGGCGCATTTCTAGTTTTTTTTTTTTTATTTTTTCTAACCTTTTTTTGTGAACGGCATATCCCGAGTAGAAAAAGTCCACATTTCTGAAATTTTTTCAGTTATACCTAAATACTGAATTTGATCCTAACGTCGAGAAATTTTCATTTTTGTCTTTGATTTTCCGCCAGGGGGCGTTTTTGAAAAGTTAATAATGCTAATATCTCCATTATTTGAGGTCCGATTCAAATGCGGTTTTTTGCAATGTTCCTTGTTAAAAGCAATAAAATATGATAGGTTCCAAAAATTTGCGTATATAAAACTTTCGTGCTACAGGAGTTGAAAGTTCGAATCTCGAAAAAAAACGGTGAAATAGGGTAGGTCTACCAAAAAAGTCCCATTTTATTCAGAGATGAGAGTAGGGAATTTTTTTGTTGCATATGATTTGCAAGACATATACGCACAAAATATATGGTGTGGCATTTTGAGATATGCATGGTTTGTCCACAGTACGCGGTCAAACATAACCAATATTTTCGAAAAATCAACATTTTAAAAGCATGACTTTTAAGGTTATTTGCAGCTCCTGACTTTATTTTTTGTTCAATCTTCATCATTTTTTCACTGTTAATGCATTTTTATCAATCAAATAAAATCATAGAAAAAAAATCACCCATAATATGCAAAGGTCAAGGTCATATACCAATTATTATTATTTATATCGGCATAAAATAGCTCCAAATCTAAAAATATTTTATAGAAAGTATATGAACAAAAGTTTGAGGTTGTGAGGAGATTTTTCCATCAATGTTTAGTTTTTGAAGATCGGACTTCATTTGATCAAATGACCACAGTCCAAAGTTTGATCCTCTTATCAAACAATTGTATATCCATATGTTTCCTCTTTTTTGCTGCTCCTGACTTTATTTTTTGTTCAATCTTCATCATTATTTCACTGTTTATGCATTTTTATCAAAAAAATAAAATCCTAGAAAAAAATACAAGCATAATATGCAAAGGCCAAGGTCATATACCAATTATTATTATTTTTATCGGCATAAAATAGCTCCAAATCTAAAAATATTTTATAGAAAGTATATGAACAAAAGTTTTAGTCTGTGAAGAGATCTTTCCATTGGTGTTTAGTTTTTGAAGATCGGACTTCATTTGATCAAATTACTACAGTCCAAAGTTTGATCCTTTTATCAAACAATTGTAAATCCGTATGTTTCCTCTTTTTTGCAGCTCCTGACTTTATTTTTTGTTCAATCTTCATCATATTTTCACTGTTTATGCATTTAAATAATACAAACAAACTCATAGTAAATAACGATGAAAATATGCAAAGGTCAAGGTCATAATACCGATTATTTTTATTTTTATCGGCACAAAATAGCTTCAAATCTAAAAATATTTTAAAGAAGGTATATGAACAAATGTTTGAGTTTGTGAAGAGATCTTTCCATTGCTGTTTAGTTTTTGAAGATCGGACTTCATTTGATCAAATTACCACAGTCCAAAGTTTGATCCTTTTATCAAACAAGTGTAAATCCGTATATTTCCTCTTTATTGCAGCTCCTGACCTTATTTTTTGATCAATCTTCATCATTTTTTCACTGTTTATGCATTTAAATAATACAAATAAAATCGTAGTAAATAACGATGAAAATATGCAAAGGTCAAGGTCATAATACCGATTATTGTTATTTTTATCGGCACGAAATAGCTTCAAATCTAAAAATATTTTATAGAAAGTATATGAACAAAAGTTTTAGTTTGTGAAGAGATCTTTCCATTGGTGTTTAGTTTTTGAAGATCGGGGTTGAGTTGAATTGGTTGAGTTATGACAGAAAGGCGAAAAGTGTACTTTTAACGAAATTGAAACGCTGTAGTTTCATGAACTTTGAGTCAAAAATTATGATTTCTTCAGCATTAACACACTGAAAAGTGAAGTGATGTATACTGCAAGGAATACTTGTTTGGTCACGTGATTATGATTTCATACATATTTAAGCAGAAATTATTAAAAAATTCATATAAAATCGACAAGTTGATGTTTGAAGGTGAAATTTGCAAGAATGCCGTAGACTACAATGTGCAAAAAGTCCTGAAAATTTCAAGTGATTCCGTCAACAAACATGGCAGATATTCATGTTTTTCGGATAAGGGCTTGTATACGAAAATCTAGCAATTTGGAGTAAAGGAAGAAGGCGGTTATTGGGTTGGTTACCCACGATCCGGACGTTCCTACGCAGGAAAGAGTGCCCGTGTTGAAAGGTGAATTGCGATGCGTATTTGAGAGAATGAGGTGCATTTTAGGATGCAATGGTGTACACCAGGACCGATAAGCACATTGCCTTAGTTATAACGGCTTTCTTCAAACTTTTATTAGGGGCTTTCAGCCTCAAGTAGAATTATTAGGTTTTCGCATCGCAGTGCGAAAACTATTGTCTTCTCATGTTTCTTTTTTTTTTTGGTTTTCGCATCGCTGTGCGAAAACCTATTGTTTTCGTTCTGTTTTTTTTTTTTTTTTTTTTTTTTTTTTTTTTATACCCTTTTTTGTGAACGGCATAGCTCCGAGGTGAGAAAAGCCACATCTATGAAACTTTTATCAGTAATAACCATAAACTTGAAGATGATCCTAACGTCGAGATAATTTTCATTTTTGCTTTTGATTTTCCCGCCAGGGGGCGTTTTATATGAAAATGTTAAATAAGCAATATCTCCATTATTTGAGGTCCGATTCAAATGCGGTTTTTGCACAATGTTCCTTGTAAATAGCCCAATAAAATATGATAGGTTTCCAAAAATTTGCGATATAAAACTTTCGTGCTACAGGAGTTGAAAGTTCGAATCTCGCAAAAAACTGTGAAATAAGGGTAGGTCTACCAAAAACTCCCATTTTATTCAGAGATGAGATAGAGAATTTTGTTTGTTGCATATGATTGCAAGACATATACGCACAAAATATATGGGGTGGCGAATTGAGATAATGCATGGTTTGTCCACAGTATGCGGTCAAACTTAACCAATATTTTCGAAAAATCAACATTTTAAAAGCATGACTTTTAAGGTTATTTGCAGCTCCTGACTTTATTTTTTGTTCAATCTTCATCATTATTTCACTCTTTATGCATTTTTATCAATCAAATAAAATCATAGAAAAAAAAATCACCCATAATATGCAAAGGTCAAGGTCATATACCAATTATTATTATTTATATCGGCATAAAATAGCTCCAAATCTAAAAATATTTTATAGAAAGTATATGAACAAAAGTTTGAGGTTGTGAGGAGATTTTTCCATCAATGTTTAGTTTTTGAAGATCGGACTTCATTTGATCAAATGACCACAGTCCAAAGTTTGATCCTCTTATCAAACAATTGTATATCCATATGTTTCCTCTTTTTTGCTGCTCCTGACTTTATTTTTTGTTCAATCTTCATCATTATTTCACTGTTTATGCATTTTTATCAAAAAAATAAAATCCTAGAAAAAAATACAAGCATAATATGCAAAGGCCAAGGTCATATACCAATTATTATTATTTTTATCGGCATAAAATAGCTCCAAATCTAAAAATATTTTATAGAAAGTATATGAACAAAAGTTTTAGTCTGTGAAGAGATCTTTCCATTGGTGTTTAGTTTTTGAAGATCGGACTTCATTTGATCAAATTACTACAGTCCAAAGTTTGATCCTTTTATCAAACAATTGTAAATCCGTATGTTTCCTCTTTTTTGCAGCTCCTGACTTTATTTTTTGTTCAATCTTCATCATATTTTCACTGTTTATGCATTTAAATAATACAAACAAACTCATAGTAAATAACGATGAAAATATGCAAAGGTCAAGGTCATAATACCGATTATTTTTATTTTTATCGGCACAAAATAGCTTCAAATCTAAAAATATTTTAAAGAAGGTATATGAACAAATGTTTGAGTTTGTGAAGAGATCTTTCCATTGCTGTTTAGTTTTTGAAGATCGGACTTCATTTGATCAAATTACCACAGTCCAAAGTTTGATCCTTTTATCAAACAAGTGTAAATCCGTATATTTCCTCTTTATTGCAGCTCCTGACCTTATTTTTTGATCAATCTTCATCATTTTTTCACTGTTTATGCATTTAAATAATACAAATAAAATCGTAGTAAATAACGATGAAAATATGCAAAGGTCAAGGTCATAATACCGATTATTGTTATTTTTATCGGCACGAAATAGCTTCAAATCTAAAAATATTTTATAGAAAGTATATGAACAAAAGTTTTAGTTTGTGAAGAGATCTTTCCATTGGTGTTTAGTTTTTGAAGATCGGGGTTGAGTTGAATTGGTTGAGTTATGACAGAAAGGCGAAAAGTGTACTTTTAACGAAATTGAAACGCTGTAGTTTCATGAACTTTGAGTCAAAAATTATGATTTCTTCAGCATTAACACACTGAAAAGTGAAGTGATGTATACTGCAAGGAATACTTGTTTGGTCACGTGATTATGATTTCATACATATTTAAGCAGAACTTATTAAAAAATTCATATAAAATCGACAAGTTGATGTTTGAAGGTGAAATTTGCAAGAATGCCGTAGACTACAATGTGCAAAAAGTCCTGAAAATTTCAAGTGATTCCGTCAACAAACATGGCAGATATTCATGTTTTTCGGATAAGGGCTTGTATACGAAAATCTAGCAATTTGGAGTAAAGGAAGAAGGCGGTTATTGGGTTGGTTACCCACGATCCGGACGTTCCTACGCAGGAAAGAGTGCCCGTGTTGAAAGGTGAATTGCGATGCGTATTTGAGAGAATGAGGTGCATTTTAGGATGCAATGGTGTACACCAGGACCGATAAGCACATTGCCTTAGTTATAACGGCTTTCTTCAAACTTTTATTAGGGGCTTTCAGCCTCAAGTAGAATTATTAGGTTTTCGCATCGCAGTGCGAAAACCTATTGTTCTTCTTCTGTTTCTTTTTTTTTTTTTTTTTTTTTTTTTTTTTTCTAACCCTTTTTTGTGAACGGCATAGCTCCGAGGTGAGAAAAGCCACATCTATGAAACTTTTATCAGTAATAACCAAATACTTGAAGATGATCCTAACGTCGAGATAATTTTCATTTTTGCTTTGATTTTCCCGCCAGGGGGCGTTTTATATGAAAATGTTAAATAAGCAATATCTCCATTATTTGAGGTCCGATTCAAATGCGGTTTTTGCACAATGTTCCTTGTAAATAGCCCAATAAAAGATGATAGGTTCCAAAAATTTGCGTATATAAAACTTTCGTGCTACAGGAAGTTGAAAGTTCGAATCTCGAAAAAAAACTGTGAAATAAGGGTAGGTCTACCAAAAACGTGCCCATTTTATTCAGAGATGAGATAGAAGAATTTTGTTTGTTGCATATGATTTGCAAGGCATATACGCACAAAATATATGGGGTGGCGATTTTGAGATATGCATGGTTTGTCCACAGTACGCGGTCAAACATAACCAATATTTTCGAAAAATCAACATTTTAAAAGCATGACTTTTAAGGTTATTTGCAGCTCCTGACTTTATTTTTTGTTCAATCTTCATCATTTTTTCACTGTTAATGCATTTTTATCAATCAAATAAAATCATAGAAAAAAAATCACCCATAATATGCAAAGGTCAAGGTCATATACCAATTATTATTATTTATATCGGCATAAAATAGCTCCAAATCTAAAAATATTTTATAGAAAGTATATGAACAAAAGTTTGAGGTTGTGAGGAGATTTTTCCATCAATGTTTAGTTTTTGAAGATCGGACTTCATTTGATCAAATGACCACAGTCCAAAGTTTGATCCTCTTATCAAACAATTGTATATCCATATGTTTCCTCTTTTTTGCTGCTCCTGACTTTATTTTTTGTTCAATCTTCATCATATTTTCACTGTTTATGCATTTAAATAATACAAACAAACTCATAGTAAATAACGATGAAAATATGCAAAGGTCAAGGTCATAATACCGATTATTTTTATTTTTATCGGCACAAAATAGCTTCAAATCTAAAAATATTTTAAAGAAGGTATATGAACAAATGTTTGAGTTTGTGAAGAGATCTTTCCATTGCTGTTTAGTTTTTGAAGATCGGGGTTGAATTGGTTGAGTTATGACAGAAAGGCGAAAAGTGTACTTTTAACGAAATTGAAACGCTGTAGTTTCATGAACTTTGAGTCAAAAATTATGATTTCTTCAGCATTAACACACTGAAAAGTGAAGTGATGTATACTGCAAGGAATACTTGTTTGGTCACGTGATTATGATTTCATACATATTTAAGCAGAACTTATTAAAAAATTCATATAAAATCGACAAGTTGATGTTTGAAGGTGAAATTTGCAAGAATGCCGTAGACTACAATGTGCAAAAAGTCCTGAAAATTTCAAGTGATTCCGTCAACAAACATGGCAGATATTCATGTTTTTCGGATAAGGGCTTGTATACGAAAATCTAGCAATTTGGAGTAAAGGAAGAAGGCGGTTATTGGGTTGGTTACCCACGATCCGGACGTTCCTACGCAGGAAAGAGTGCCCGTGTTGAAAGGTGAATTGCGATGCGTATTTGAGAGAATGAGGTGCATTTTAGGATGCAATGGTGTACACCAGGACCGATAAGCACATTGCCTTAGTTATAACGGCTTTCTTCAAACTTTTATTAGGGGCTTTCAGCCTCAAGTAGAATTATTAGGTTTTCGCATCGCAGTGCGAAAACCTATTGTTCTTCTTCTGTTTCTTTTTTTTTTTTTTTTTAGGTTTTCGCATCGCTTGCGAAAACCTATTGTTCTTCTTCTGTTTTATTTTTTTTTTTATTTTTATTTTTATTATTATTTTTCTAACCTTTTTTTGTGAACGGCATATCACCATGATAGAAAAGATTCACATTTCTGATTTTTTTACCACTTTTGTCCTACGATCTGAATTTGATCCTAACGTTGAGAAAATTTTCATTTTTGTCTTAGTTTTGCCGCTAGGTGGCGTTTTGTAAAAATGACTAAGGGCTAATTACTCTGTTATTTGAGGTCCGATTCAAATGCAGTTTTTTGCATTGTGTTCCTTGTCAGAAAGTTAATAAAATATGATACGTTTCAATTATTTGCGTATATAAAACTTTCGTGCTACAGGAGGTTGAATGTTCAAATCTCGAAAAAAAACGATGAAATAAAGGTAGGTCTACGAAAAAAGTCCCCATTTTTTTCAGAGATGAGATAGGACAATTTTGCTCATGGCATATGATTTGCAAGACATATACGCACAAAATATATGGTGTGGC
The DNA here is from genome assembly GCA_021229015.1 of Solen grandis. Taxonomy (NCBI): domain Eukaryota; kingdom Metazoa; phylum Mollusca; class Bivalvia; order Adapedonta; family Solenidae; genus Solen; species Solen grandis. Next base: position 1,691,548 of record CM037795.1, read on the forward strand.
GATTTTGAGAAATGTATGGTTTGTCCACAGTATGCGGTCAAACATAACCAATATTTTCGAAAAATAAACATTTTCAAAGCATGACTTTTACGGTTATTTGCAGCTCCTGACTTTAATTTTTGTTCAATTATATTATTCAAGTTAATATTCTAATTATTCTAAAAATATTTTATAGAAAGTATATGAACAAAAGTTTTGGTCTGTGAAAAGATCTTTCCATTAATGTTTAGTTTTCGAAGATCGGACTTCATTTGATCAAATGACCACAGTCCAAAGTTTGATCCTCTTATCAAACAATTGTATATCCATATGTTTCCCCTTTTTTGCTGCTCCTGACTTTATTTTTTGTTCAATCTTCATCATTATTTCACTGTTTATGCATTTTTATAAAACAAATAAAATCATAGAAAAAAATCAAGCATAATATGCAAAGGTCAAGGTCATATACCAATTATTATTATGTTTTTTTTCGGCTCCAAATAGCTCCAGAACAAAAAATATTTCATTGAAAGTATATGAACAAAAGTTTTAGTTTTTGAATAGCCCTTTCCATTTGTGTTTAGTTTTTGAAGATCGGACTTGATTTGGTCATTTTACGGCAGTCCAAGGTTTGATCCTCTTTAGAATAATTGTAAATCAGTTTTTATGCTTCAAATTGTGATATATAAGGGATAGAATGTTTGACTAGTGCGACTTGTATACTTGATTGAACCATTTGCTGCATTGCTAGGTACCTAATAGTAAAATTTTAATCAGTTTTGGTTCTCATTTTGCCGCTTGGGGCGATTAGCTTGAAATCACTATTAATAATTTAAAAAAAAATGAAGTCTGATTTTTATACGATTTCTTTGCATTCTGTTCTTCGGTGACATCAATTTGAAATGACACAAAAAGATAATGCGATATTTCATAAAAATGATAGTAATTCAATGCAACAGTTGTTCGTAATAGTGTTGACTGGCATATTGCATTGTCGTGTGTCATTTTATACTGTTGTTTGTCGTTTGCAATTGTTGTTTATCGATACAATTGTCATTGTCTCCATCATAAAGCAAAACACACATATAACATTGCAGTACCCGAAGTCCGTAAAAAAATGTTTTCAAGTTTACAACTACATAACAGACAGGTAATACTCAAAGTATTCTTCTTGGTAAAAAGTCTGATTATACATTGCGACAAAAATGTTTGAAAGATCACTGTTAACAGTATCAACAAGCAATTGAACGAAGAAATATGTTTTTCGAATCATGCGACTCATGAACTCAATGGAATTGCTTTCATGAAAACTGATGATATCGCGATTTCATAACTGACAGGTAATATCAACAATACTCTCTTGGGTAAAAAGTCTGCTTAAACATTGCGACAGAAACGTTTTAAGATCACTGTTAACAGTATCAACAAGAATTGAACGGAAGAAATGTTTTTCGAATCATGCGACTCGTCAACTGAATGGAATTGCTTTTGCGAAAACCGATGATATCGCGATTGCGATTCTAGTTTTTTTTTTATTTTTCTAACCCTTTTTTGTGAACGGCATAGCTCCGAGGTGAGAAAAGCCACATCTATGAAACTTTTATCAGTAATAACCAAATACTTGAAGATGATCCTAACGTCGAGATAATTTTCATTTTTGCTTTGATTTTCCCGCCAGGGGGCGTTTTATATGAAAATGTTAAATAAGCAATATCTCCATTATTTGAGGTCCGATTCAAATGCGGTTTTTGCACAATGTTCCTTGTAAATAGCCCAATAAAAGATGATAGGTTCCAAAAATTTGCGTATATAAAACTTTCGTGCTACAGGAAGTTGAAAGTTCGAATCTCGAAAAAAAACTGTGAAATAAGGGTAGGTCTACCAAAAACGTGCCCATTTTATTCAGAGATGAGATAGAAGAATTTTGTTTGTTGCATATGATTTGCAAGGCATATACGCACAAAATATATGGGGTGGCGATTTTGAGATATGCATGGTTTGTCCACAGTACGCGGTCAAACATAACCAATATTTTCGAAAAATCAACATTTTAAAAGCATGACTTTTAAGGTTATTTGCAGCTCCTGACTTTATTTTTTGTTCAATCTTCATCATTTTTTCACTGTTAATGCATTTTTATCAATCAAATAAAATCATAGAAAAAAAATCACCCATAATATGCAAAGGTCAAGGTCATATACCAATTATTATTATTTATATCGGCATAAAATAGCTCCAAATCTAAAAATATTTTATAGAAAGTATATGAACAAAAGTTTGAGGTTGTGAGGAGATTTTTCCATCAATGTTTAGTTTTTGAAGATCGGACTTCATTTGATCAAATGACCACAGTCCAAAGTTTGATCCTCTTATCAAACAATTGTATATCCATATGTTTCCTCTTTTTTGCTGCTCCTGACTTTATTTTTTGTTCAATCTTCATCATTATTTCACTGTTTATGCATTTTTATCAAAAAAATAAAATCCTAGAAAAAAATACAAGCATAATATGCAAAGGCCAAGGTCATATACCAATTATTATTATTTTTATCGGCATAAAATAGCTCCAAATCTAAAAATATTTTATAGAAAGTATATGAACAAAAGTTTTAGTCTGTGAAGAGATCTTTCCATTGGTGTTTAGTTTTTGAAGATCGGACTTCATTTGATCAAATTACTACAGTCCAAAGTTTGATCCTTTTATCAAACAATTGTAAATCCGTATGTTTCCTCTTTTTTGCAGCTCCTGACTTTATTTTTTGTTCAATCTTCATCATATTTTCACTGTTTATGCATTTAAATAATACAAACAAACTCATAGTAAATAACGATGAAAATATGCAAAGGTCAAGGTCATAATACCGATTATTTTTATTTTTATCGGCACAAAATAGCTTCAAATCTAAAAATATTTTAAAGAAGGTATATGAACAAATGTTTGAGTTTGTGAAGAGATCTTTCCATTGCTGTTTAGTTTTTGAAGATCGGACTTCATTTGATCAAATTACCACAGTCCAAAGTTTGATCCTTTTATCAAACAAGTGTAAATCCGTATATTTCCTCTTTATTGCAGCTCCTGACCTTATTTTTTGATCAATCTTCATCATTTTTTCACTGTTTATGCATTTAAATAATACAAATAAAATCGTAGTAAATAACGATGAAAATATGCAAAGGTCAAGGTCATAATACCGATTATTGTTATTTTTATCGGCACGAAATAGCTTCAAATCTAAAAATATTTTATAGAAAGTATATGAACAAAAGTTTTAGTTTGTGAAGAGATCTTTCCATTGGTGTTTAGTTTTTGAAGATCGGGGTTGAGTTGAATTGGTTGAGTTATGACAGAAAGGCGAAAAGTGTACTTTTAACGAAATTGAAACGCTGTAGTTTCATGGACTTTGAGTCAAAAATTATGATTTCTTCAGCATTAACACACTGAAAAGTGAAGTGATGTATACTGCAAGGAATACTTGTTTGGTCACGTGATTATGATTTCATACATATTTAAGCAGAACTTATTAAAAATTCATATAAAATCGACAAGTTGATGTTTGAAGGTGAAATTTGCAAGAATGCCGTAGACTACAATGTGCAAAAAGTCCTGAAAATTTCAAGTGATTCCGTCAACAAACATGGCAGATATTCATGTTTTTCGGATAAGGGCTTGTATACGAAAATCTAGCAATTTGGAGTAAAGGAAGAAGGCGGTTATTGGGTTGGTTACCCACGATCCGGACGTTCCTACGCAGGAAAGAGTGCCCGTGTTGAAAGGTGAATTGCGATGCGTATTTGAGAGAATGAGGTGCATTTTAGGATGCAATGGTGTACACCAGGACCGATAAGCACATTGCCTTAGTTATAACGGCTTTCTTCAAACTTTTATTAGGGGCTTTCAGCCTCAAGTAGAATTATTAGGTTTTCGCATCGCAGTGCGAAAACCTATTGTTCTTCTTTTCTTTTTTTTTTTTTTTTTTTTTTTTTTTTTCTAACCCTTTTTTGTGAACGGCATAGCTCCGAGGTGAGAAAAGCCACATCTATGAAACTTTTATCAGTAATAACCAAATACTTGAAGATGATCCTAACGTCGAGATAATTTTCATTTTTGCTTTGATTTTCCCGCCAGGGTGCGTTTTATATGAAAATGTTAAATAAGCAATATCTCCATTATTTGAGGTCCGATTCAAATGCGGTTTTTGCACAATGTTCCTTGTAAATAGCCCAATAAAAGATGATAGGTTCCAAAAATTTGCGTATATAAAACTTTCGTGCTACAGGAAGTTGAAAGTTCGAATCTCGAAAAAAAACTGTGAAATAAGGGTAGGTCTACCAAAAACGTGCCCATTTTATTCAGAGATGAGATAGAAGAATTTTGTTTGTTGCATATGATTTGCAAGGCATATACGCACAAAATATATGGGGTGGCGATTTTGAGATATGCATGGTTTGTCCACAGTACGCGGTCAAACATAACCAATATTTTCGAAAAATCAACATTTTAAAAGCATGACTTTTAAGGTTATTTGCAGCTCCTGACTTTATTTTTTGTTCAATCTTCATCATTTTTTCACTGTTAATGCATTTTTATCAATCAAATAAAATCATAGAAAAAAAATCACCCATAATATGCAAAGGTCAAGGTCATATACCAATTATTATTATTTATATCGGCATAAAATAGCTCCAAATCTAAAAATATTTTATAGAAAGTATATGAACAAAAGTTTGAGGTTGTGAGGAGATTTTTCCATCAATGTTTAGTTTTTGAAGATCGGACTTCATTTGATCAAATGACCACAGTCCAAAGTTTGATCCTCTTATCAAACAATTGTATATCCATATGTTTCCTCTTTTTTGCTGCTCCTGACTTTATTTTTTGTTCAATCTTCATCATTATTTCACTGTTTATGCATTTTTATCAAAAAAATAAAATCCTAGAAAAAAATACAAGCATAATATGCAAAGGCCAAGGTCATATACCAATTATTATTATTTTTATCGGCATAAAATAGCTCCAAATCTAAAAATATTTTATAGAAAGTATATGAACAAAAGTTTTAGTCTGTGAAGAGATCTTTCCATTGGTGTTTAGTTTTTGAAGATCGGACTTCATTTGATCAAATTACTACAGTCCAAAGTTTGATCCTTTTATCAAACAATTGTAAATCCGTATGTTTCCTCTTTTTTTTTTCATTTTATGCTTTAAATAATACAAACAAACTCATAGTAAATAACGATGAAAATATGCAAAGGTCAAGGTCATAATACCGATTATTTTTATTTTTATCGGCACAAAATAGCTTCAAATCTAAAAATATTTTAAAGAAGGTATATGAACAAATGTTTGAGTTTGTGAAGAGATCTTTCCATTGCTGTTTAGTTTTTGAAGATCGGACTTCATTTGATCAAATTACCACAGTCCAAAGTTTGATCCTTTTATCAAACAAGTGTAAATCCGTATATTTCCTCTTTATTGCAGCTCCTGACCTTATTTTTTGATCAATTCTCATCATTTTTTCACTGTTTATGCATTTAAATAATACAAATAAAATCGTAGTAAATAACGATGAAAATATGCAAAGGTCAAGGTCATAATACCGATTATTGTTATTTTTATCGGCACGAAATAGCTTCAAATCTAAAAATATTTTATAGAAAGTATATGAACAAAAGTTTTAGTTTGTGAAGAGATCTTTCCATTGGTGTTTAGTTTTTGAAGATCGGGGTTGAGTTGAATTGGTTGAGTTATGACAGAAAGGCGAAAAGTGTACTTTTAACGAAATTGAAACGCTGTAGTTTTCATGAACTTTGAGTCAAAAATTATGATTTCTTCAGCATTAACACACTGAAAAGTGAAGTGATGTATACTGCAAGGAATACTTGTTTGGTCACGTGATTATGATTTCATACATATTTAAGCAGAACTTATTAAAAAATTCATATAAAATCGACAAGTTGATGTTTGAAGGTGAAATTTGCAAGAATGCCGTAGACTACAATGTGCAAAAAGTCCTGAAAATTTCAAGTGATTCCGTCAACAAACATGGCAGATATTCATGTTTTTCGGATAAGGGCTTGTATACGAAAATCTAGCAATTTGGAGTAAAGGAAGAAGGCGGTTATTGGGTTGGTTACCCACGATCCGGACGTTCCTACGCAGGAAAGAGTGCCCGTGTTGAAAGGTGAATTGCGATGCGTATTTGAGAGAATGAGGTGCATTTTAGGATGCAATGGTGTACACCAGGACCGATAAGCACATTGCCTTAGTTATAACGGCTTTCTTCAAACTTTTATTAGGGGCTTTCAGCCTCAAGTAGAATTATTAGGTTTTCGCATCGCAGTGCGAAAACCTATTGTTCTTCTTCTGTTTCTTTTTTTTTTTTTAGGTTTTCGCACCTCGCAGTGCGAAAACCTATTGTTCTTCTTCTGTTTTATTTTTTTTTTTTTTATTATTTTTCTAACCCTTTTTTGTTAACGGCAAATCTCCGTGATCAGAAAAGCCACATTTATGAAATTTTAATCAGTTTTTACCACGTATTTGAAGATGATCCTAACGTTGAGAAAATTTCCATTTATGTCTTACTTTTCCCGCTAGGGGGCGTTTAGTATGAAATATATTAATGGCTAATAACTCAGTTATTTGAGGTCCGATTCAAATGCGGTTTTTTACATTCTGTTCCTTGTTGATAGCCAAATAAAATATGATAGGTTTCGATGGTAGGTGTCGCTGAAAGTTTTGAGCTACAGAAGGTTGAATGTTCGAACCTCGCAAAAAACTGTGCAAATGAGGGTAGGTGTACGAAAAACCTATCCATTTTTGCTAGAGATCAGATAGAAGAATTCTGTTTGCTGCAAATGATTTGCAAGACATATACGCACAAAATATATGGGGTGGCGAATTTAAGAAATGCATGGTTTGCCCTCTAGAAACGGTCAAACTTCACTAAAATTTAGAAAAAAATAAAATTTTAAAAACATGTTTTTTGTCACTCCTGACTATATTTTTGGTTCATTCTTCATGAAATTTTCACAAGTTATGTATTGTTATCTTCTAAAGGGCTTCACAATTAAAAAGTTTAAAAATAAACGCAAAGGTCAAGGTCATGTTACGATATTTGTGTTTATATTCGGCCCAAAATAGCTCCAAAACTATAAATATTTAATTGAAAGTATATGTACAAAAGTTTTAGTTCTTGAAGAGCTCTTTCCAGTGATGTTAAGTTTTTGAAGATCGGACTTGATTTGGTCATATTACGGCAGTCCAAAGTTTGATCCTTTTTTGGAATAATTGTACAACCGTGTTTATGCTTCAAATTGTGATATATAAGAAATAGAATTTTTGACTTGTGCGACTTGTATACTTGGTTGAACTATTTGCTGCATTGCTAGGTACTAATGGTAAAATTTTACTAAATTTTGTTTCTCATTTTGCCGCTAGGGGGCGCTAAGCTTGAAAGCACTCTTCTACTTATAACTCAAAAAGTTGAAGTCTGATTCAAATGCGGTTTGTTGCATTATATTCCTTGTTGAAAGCCTCATAAAAAATGATAGTTTCTAGGTATAAATGGCTGAAACTTTTTGAGCTAGTAACGGAAGGTTGATAGTTCGAACCTCGCATAAAACTGTGCAGATGAGGGTAGGTCTACAAAAAACCTACCCAATTTTGTTAGACATCAGATAGAAGAATTCTGTTTGTTGCAAATGATTTGCAAGACATATACGCACAAAAAATATGGGGTAGCGAATATAAGAAATGCATGGTTTGTCCTCTACAAACGGTCAAACTTCACTAAATTTTAGGAAAAATTAAAATTTCGAAAAGATGTTTTTTGTCGCTCCTGACTTTATTTTTAGTTCATTCTTCATGATATTTCACAAGTTATGTATTGTTATGTTTTAAAGGGCCTCACAGTTAAAAAGTTAAAATGAAATTTCAAAGGTCAAGGTCATATTACGATAATTGTGTTTTTATTCGGCTCCGAATAGCTCCAAAACAAAAAATATTTTATTGAAAGTATATAAAACAAAAGTTTTAGTTCTTGAATAGCCCTTTCCAGTGATGTTTAGGTTTTGAAGATCGGACTTGATTTGGTCATATTACGGCAGTCCAAAGTTTGATCCTTTTTTGGAATAATTGTAAATCAGTTTTTATGCTTCAAATTGTGATATATAAGGAATAGAATGTTCGACTAGTGCGACTTGTATGCTTCATTGAACCATTTGCTGCATTTCTAGGTACCTAATAGTAAAATTTTACTCAATTTTGTTTCCCTTTATTACTAAAATGATTAAAGTCTGATTTTTATGCAATTTTTTGCATTCTGTTCCTTGGTGACATCAATTTGAAACAATACTAAAATATTTATGCGATATTTCATGAAAATGATAGTAATTCAATGCAACATTAGTTCGTTATAATGTTAAGTGGCATATCGCATTGTCGCGTGTCATTTTATACTGTTGTGTGTCGTTTGCAATTGTTGTTTATCGAGTACAATTGTCGTATGTCATCCTCATAAAGCAACACACACATATAATGTTGCAGTACCCGAAGTCTGTAAAAAAAGTTTTCAAGTTTGCGACTACATTACAGACAGGTAATACTTAGAAGTATTCTTCTTGGTAAAAAGTCTGCTTAAACATTGCGACAAAAATGTTTGAAAGATCACTGTATTCAACAGTATTCAAAAAGCCATTGAACGAAGAAATATGTTTTTCGAAACATGTGACTCGTGAACTGAATGGAATTGCTTTTGCGAAAACCGATGATATCGCATTAGCGATTCTAGTTTTATTTTTTATTTTTCTAACCCTTTTTTGTGAACGGCATAGCTCCGAGGTGAGAAAAGCCACATCTATGAAACTTTTATCAGTAATAACCAAATACTTGAAGATGATCCTAACGTCGAGATAATTTTCATTTTTGCTTTGATTTTCCCGCCAGGGGGCGTTTTATATGAAAATGTTAAATAAGCAATATCTCCATTATTTGAGGTCCGATTCAAATGCGGTTTTTGCACAATGTTCCTTGTAAATAGCCCAATAAAAGATGATAGGTTCCAAAAATTTGCGTATATAAAACTTTCGTGCTACAGGAAGTTGAAAGTTCGAATCTCGAAAAAAAACTGTGAAATAAGGGTAGGTCTACCAAAAACGTGCCCATTTTATTCAGAGATGAGATAGAAGAATTTTGTTTGTTGCATATGATTTGCAAGGCATATACGCACAAAATATATGGGGTGGCGATTTTGAGATATGCATGGTTTGTCCACAGTACGCGGTCAAACATAACCAATATTTTCGAAAAATCAACATTTTAAAAGCATGACTTTTAAGGTTATTTGCAGCTCCTGACTTTATTTTTTGTTCAATCTTCATCATTTTTTCACTGTTAATGCATTTTTATCAATCAAATAAAATCATAGAAAAAAAATCACCCATAATATGCAAAGGTCAAGGTCATATACCAATTATTATTATTTATATCGGCATAAAATAGCTCCAAATCTAAAAATATTTTATAGAAAGTATATGAACAAAAGTTTGAGGTTGTGAGGAGATTTTTCCATCAATGTTTAGTTTTTGAAGATCGGACTTCATTTGATCAAATGACCACAGTCCAAAGTTTGATCCTCTTATCAAACAATTGTATATCCATATGTTTCCTCTTTTTTGCTGCTCCTGACTTTATTTTTTGTTCAATCTTCATCATTATTTCACTGTTTATGCATTTTTATCAAAAAAATAAAATCCTAGAAAAAAATACAAGCATAATATGCAAAGGCCAAGGTCATATACCAATTATTATTATTTTTATCGGCATAAAATAGCTCCAAATCTAAAAATATTTTATAGAAAGTATATGAACAAAAGTTTTAGTCTGTGAAGAGATCTTTCCATTGGTGTTTAGTTTTTGAAGATCGGACTTCATTTGATCAAATTACTACAGTCCAAAGTTTGATCCTTTTATCAAACAATTGTAAATCCGTATGTTTCCTCTTTTTTGCAGCTCCTGACTTTATTTTTTGTTCAATCTTCATCATATTTTCACTGTTTATGCATTTAAATAATACAAACAAACTCATAGTAAATAACGATGAAAATATGCAAAGGTCAAGGTCATAATACCGATTATTTTTATTTTTATCGGCACAAAATAGCTTCAAATCTAAAAATATTTTAAAGAAGGTATATGAACAAATGTTTGAGTTTGTGAAGAGATCTTTCCATTGCTGTTTAGTTTTTGAAGATCGGACTTCATTTGATCAAATTACCACAGTCCAAAGTTTGATCCTTTTATCAAACAAGTGTAAATCCGTATATTTCCTCTTTATTGCAGCTCCTGACCTTATTTTTTGATCAATCTTCATCATTTTTTCACTGTTTATGCATTTAAATAATACAAATAAAATCGTAGTAAATAACGATGAAAATATGCAAAGGTCAAGGTCATAATACCGATTATTGTTATTTTTATCGGCACGAAATAGCTTCAAATCTAAAAATATTTTATAGAAAGTATATGAACAAAAGTTTTAGTTTGTGAAGAGATCTTTCCATTGGTGTTTAGTTTTTGAAGATCGGGGTTGAGTTGAATTGGTTGAGTTATGACAGAAAGGCGAAAAGTGTACTTTTAACGAAATTGAAACGCTGTAGTTTCATGGACTTTGAGTCAAAAATTATGATTTCTTCAGCATTAACACACTGAAAAGTGAAGTGATGTATACTGCAAGGAATACTTGTTTGGTCACGTGATTATGATTTCATACATATTTAAGCAGAACTTATTAAAAAATTCATATAAAATCGACAAGTTGATGTTTGAAGGTGAAATTTGCAAGAATGCCGTAGACTACAATGTGCAAAAAGTCCTGAAAATTTCAAGTGATTCCGTCAACAAACATGGCAGATATTCATGTTTTTCGGATAAGGGCTTGTATACGAAAATCTAGCAATTTGGAGTAAAGGAAGAAGGCGGTTATTGGGTTGGTTACCCCGATCCGGACGTTCCTACGCAGGAAAGAGTGCCCGTGTTGAAAGGTGAATTGCGATGCGTATTTGAGAGAATGAGGTGCATTTTAGGATGCAATGGTGTACACCAGGACCGATAAGCACATTGCCTTAGTTATAACGGCTTTCTTCAAACTTTTATTAGGGGCTTTCAGCCTCAAGTAGAATTATTAGGTTTTCGCATCGCAGTGCGAAAACCTATTGTTCTTCTTCTGTTTCTTTTTTATTTTTTTTTTAGGTTTTCGCATCGCTTGCGAAAACCTATTGTTCTTCTTCTGTTTTATTTTTTTTTTTATTTTTATTATTATTTTTCTAACCTTTTTTTGTGACCGGCATATCACCATGATAGAAAAAAGTCACATTTCTGATTTTTTTACCACTTTTGTCCTAAGATCTGAATTTGATCCTCACGTTGAGAAAATTTTCATTTTTTTCTTAGTTTTGCCGCTAGGTGGCGTTTTGTAAAAATGACTAAGGGCTAATAACTCTGTTATTTGAGGTCCGATTCAAATGCGGTTTTTTGTATTGTGTTCCTTGTCAGAAACTTAATAAAATATGATACGTTTCAATTATTTGCGTATATAAAACTTTCGTGCTACAGGAGGTTGAAAGTTCAAATCTCGAAAAAAACGATGAAATAAAGGTAGGTCTACGAAAAACTTGCCCATTTTTTTCAGAGATGAGATAGGAGAATTTTGTTTGTTGCATATGATTCGCAAGACACATACGCACAAAATATATGGTGTGGCGATTTTGAGAAATGCATGGTTTGTCAACAGTATGCGGTCAAACTTTACCAATATTTTCGAAAAATCAACATTTTAAAAGCATGACTTTTACGGTTATTTGCAGTTCCTGGCTTTATTTTTTATTCAATCTTCATCATTTTTTCACTGTTAATGCATTTTCATAAAACAAATAAAATAATAGAAAAAAAATCACACATAATATGCAAAGGTCAAGGTCATATACCAATTATTATTATTTATAACGGCATAAAATAGCTCCAAATCTAAAAATATTTTATAGAAAGTATATGAACAAAAGTTTTAGTCTGTGAAGAGGTCTTTCCATTGGTGTTTATTTTTTGAAGATCGGACTTCATTTGATCAAATGACCACAGTCCAAAGTTTGATCCTTTTATCAAACAATTGTAAATCCGTATGTTTCCTCTTTTTTGCTGCTCCTGACTTTAATTTTTGTTTAATCTTCATCATTATTTCACTGTTTATGCATTTTTATAAAACAAATAAAATCATAGAAAAAAATTCAAGCATAATATGCAAAGGTCAAGGTCATATACCAATTATTATTATTATTATCGGCATAAAATAGCTCCAAATCTAAAAATATTTTATAGAAAGTATATGAACAAAAGTTTTAGTCTGTGAAGAGGTCTTTCCATTGGTGTTTAGTTTTTGAAGATCGAACTTCATTTGATCAAATGACCACAGTCCAAAGTTTGATCCTCTTATCAAACAATTGTATATCCACATGTTTCCTCTTTTTTGCTGCTCCTGACTTTATTTTTTGTTCAATCTTCATCATTATTTCACTATTTATGCATTTTCATAAACCAAATAAAATCATAGAAAAAAATCAAGCATAATTTGCAAAGGTCAAGGTCATATACCAATTATTATTATTTATATCGGCATAAAATAGCTCCAAATCTAAAACTATTTTATAGAAAGTATATGAACAAAAGTTTTAGTCTGTGAAGAGATCTTTCCATTGGTGTTTAGTTTTTGAAGATCGGACTTCATTTGATCAAATGACCACAGTCCAAAGTTTGATCCTTTTATCAAACAATTGTATATCCGTATGTTTTCTCTTTTTTGCTGCTCCTGACTTTATTTTTTGTTCAATCTTCATCATTATTTCACTGTTTATGCATTTTTATAAACAAATAAAATCATAAAAAAAATCAAGCATTATATGCAAAGGTCAAGGTCATATACCAATAATTGTTATTTTAATCGGCATAAAATAGCTCCAAATCTAAAAATATTTTATAGAAAGTATATGAACAAAAGTTTTAGTCTGTGAAGAGGTCTTTCCATTGGTGTTTATTTTTTGAAGATCGGACTTCATTTGATCAAATGACCACAGTCCAAAGTTTGATCCTTTTATCAAACAATTGTAAATCCGTATGTTTCCTCTTTTTTTGCTGCTCCTGACTTTAATTTTTGTTTAATCTTCATCATTATTTCACTGTTTATGCATTTTTATAAAACAAATAAAATCATAGAAAAAAATTCAAGCATAATATGCAAAGGTCAAGGTCATATACCAATTATTATTATTATTATCGGCATAAAATAGCTCCAAATCTAAAAATATTTTATAGAAAGTATATGAACAAAAGTTTTAGTCTGTGAAGAGGTCTTTCCATTGGTGTTTAGTTTTTGAAGATCGAACTTCATTTGATCAAATGACCACAGTCCAAAGTTTGATCCTCTTATCAAACAATTGTATATCCACATGTTTCCTCTTTTTTGCTGCTCCTGACCTTATTTTTTGTTCAATCTTCATCATTATTTCACTATTTATGCATTTTCATAAACCAAATAAAATCATAGAAAAAAAAAGGTCATATACCAATTATTATTATTTATATCGGCATAAAATAGCTCCAAATCTAAAACTATTTTATAGAAAGTATATGAACAAAAGTTTTAGTCTGTGAAGAGATCTTTCCATTGGTGTTTAGTTTTTGAAGATCGGACTTCATTTGATCAAATGACCACAGTCCAAAGTTTGATCCTTTTATCAAACAATTGTATATCCGTATGTTTCCTCTTTTTTGCTGCTCCTGACTTTATTTTTTGTTCAATCTTCATCATTATTTCACTGTTTATGCATTTTTATAAAACAAATAAAATCATAGAAAAAAATCAA